>CM055828.1:26831936-26862117 GCA_029582265.1 Zoroaster sp. YZ-2022 | reverse complement strand
CTATTTTGCATTTATACTAAATGTCCTTTAGGGTTGGTAAGCAGTCTCCAACAAAGCTAATTCTCTATTTACGAAATTTCTAGTAATACATTTTATGAAGCTTTACAAAATAACTCTGGTACTCACTGTGAAGATACGCCCCTTCTAGTGCAATATTCACAAGAGATTGGAGCATGCTTAAACCTATTAAATAACTGCACTTTACTTATACATGTCTGGGTACAGATAGAACTCTTAAACAGAAAGTTTTTGATACGAGAAAACATATGTTTTAGTAACATTTTGTTAATGCTAACAGTATGTCTTTAATAACAGATATATTTCCTTTTAAAAATACTTACATCTTTTGTAAAACACATCTGTGTTATTCTGTACATAAACGAGGCCAGTGCAAGTTTGTCTGTGTTCCGACCATCAAGACATCAGTGACCCCTATTGAGGTCAAGTGACCCTGCACACACCGCGCTGACCTTTTGGTTAATACTGAGCAGACTGATGTTCGAATCGTATGCTTGCTTTCTGTTGTATGCGATCCCGGTGGTGTGGGCCATTGATTGTGTGGATTATGGATTTAAAACCTGGAAAAACAAAATGCAGTTTTAAAACATATTATAAAAGCATTTTCAGGGGGTAAAAATTCAGGACTGGGGCACTGGGGAAACTTCCCTGCATTTTCATCTCCACACTTCCCAAAATTATTGCCTCACCTTTTGCAGAAAAGTATTAAGTGGCCTCCTGTGTCAACCTTAGCAGGGTTCACTTCAAAACACTCTGCAGTGAGTCACAACATAAAGACATGAACTACCTTTTTGCATTACTTAGAATTTGATTACATTTCATTGTTTTCAATCCAGGTCAGGCATGGACTAAAGGGAGTGATCTTTGGTGGTGATTACCTTGCCCGCTGTGTAGCTGCTGCAGGTTCGGGTCTCGTTTGCCCATCATACTTGCCAAGAGTCACCATATCGTGGGTTTATTTTTTGTGATTCAGTTTCAGGGTGAAGACTGGGACCAACATCTCTGAAGCAATGTGTACAGCTCAATTACAAGATGGTTGGAATACTTAACATCTATTCAGTGGCTGTAAACAATGAAGAAATGCATATTTTACTAACTATACAGATCAACAAAATGAGAAAAGTCAAATTCAAGGAAACACTGATGAACCCATCCCAAATGCAAGAAATTAAACACAATTGAAGCATTGCACATTTTACAAAACATACTGCACAAAATATATATTTGTTTTAAATTATTTGTTCAAGAAAAAGGAAAAAATACAAGTACCCTTAAATGTGTATCATTTGCCTTTAATTATGATTAGCAATTCAAAAATATCAAAAAAAATTTTACTTTCATGTAGGCTCTAAAACAAGTAAGTTTAATATTAAAGAGTATTAAAAGTTAGATGATGGTATTTAATCTTTATATAAATATTTTGGTCCGACAATATTTTTAGGAATCTGAAATTATTTCCAGTCAAAACTTTGGAAAGACACTTTCTTTAATTTTACATTAGAAATATCGCCATTCATCGGTACCCACATTCATAGGCCTAACCAAGTAATAATTTCACTATAAATAAAAATATTAGCCCTAACCCCATAGCTATTTTGGCTAAGAACCTTCCTGAATCTGCCAAAATCCAACACCATGCAGTAACACTTCCACCCAACTGTTGGATTTAGCTGGAATTAGGACACCCAGCCCCATGTAAATTATTCCTGTCAGGGCTATACAGTACTGAGTCCATCAAAATACAACAAACCCTGCTGTTGGAGTTTGAATGGTTTGGGGTGATTAGGGTTAATGCTTTTACCAGTCAAAAAATGTACTTTACTACACACATAAGGTTTGGACCGTGTTCATATACCTTGGCAGGTATATCAACATTTTGACTGATTTTGACCCTTGCAGTCAAGTTAATTTAACATTTGTCTTAAATATGTTAACATTAAAATTAACGATTAACGATGTCAACAAAAAAACTAAGAAAATTTAATATACCAATTTTTCTTAAGTATGACCAACTATTGGTCAGTAAGACATCTCGCAACCCTTGTGACAACTTGACACAGACAACTGCGACCTGCATGAGACAACTCCTGACCCATGAGACAGCTCTCGACTTCTCTTGCTACAACTTCGACCCTTTGTGACAACTCAACCCTTGTGACACCTTCCTCGACTCACTAGCGACTTGATGGGTTAAATAAGCAGTCGGGTCAGATGATTAGAATGCAGTGCAACTTATGATTTTGTTTTCTTTTTTTGCTGAACTAATTGGGTATCAATTTGATATGAAAAAAGGGTTGAAAAATGCCCTGAACACATTTTTAAAATTTACATTTGAGGTGTTCAGAATCTTATGTTTTAAATGTTATCCTCTCATAATGTTTTATTTTCGTTTATTTTAATAATTTGCCCATATTTCTATTTACTGTTTTTTGTTTTTTGTTTTTGTTGGTTTAAACTTTTAATATTGTTTTAATACAGTATTACAGCGCCAAAGGAAAGCAATTTTTTTAACTGAGTGAGGCTATTTCCGTTAAATGAGCTGATGAAACGCAAATAAAATGAGTTAAACAGTGTTGATCAACATTTATTAACTTCACTACATGTTCATTTAGGGGCCGTTCACAATTGTCAACATTTTCACGAGCGTACAAAGAGTACACTTTTTCAAGACCCCCTAAAAAGCGTACACGAAAAAAAGACGTCATTTTTTTTTCACACAAGTCTATATATAGACATTTTGCATTACGTGTGTATGCTACAGTACAGGTAGCTAGGAACGGAAGGGACATTACAGCAATTATTTGCGCGCAATCTCGGTTAGAAACATCAGATGAAGAGGTAATTACCGTTTTAAAACGATAATCCCCTTTAAAAATAATGGAAACAGAGATATAAAATGTTTTATTTGTATTTTGTATTAAATTATTACATTACTGAAGTTTTACAATGCAAAAAAACATTTGGCTAAATGTTCTGTTTTGAAACCGATTAGTTTATTTATAATATATTTTGATAATATTTACCCTATACATATAAATGAACTTGTCCAGGCAGTCTTGTTTGTGCGTGTGGGACGTGTCTGATGTGTGTGTGCATGGACGGGCCGGCTGTTAAAAACACGCAGTGGATACGAACGATATGTATACATGTACATGTAAAATACAGTACATTTTCATGTACGTGTGTAGGACAATGCCGCGCATGCTGTACACATTACACGTTCGCACGGGATGCGATGCGGACGGCTCCCCGGGCACCTCGCGACATTCGGCCTTGAGTGCTCGCTCGGCATCGGTTGCGGCTGTCGGCTGTGGTGACGGGCGAGAAAAAACAGATCAGATCGCATTTAAAAACAAGCAAGCGTTAGGCGGGCATTAACGGGCGAGAAAACATATCGACATTAAAAACAAAAACAAGCGTTATGCGGCATTAACGGGCGAGAAAACATATCGACATTTAAAAAAAAGCGTAAAAAACAATCCCCCAGCGTACGGTTTGTAGTAACCCCAGCGTAGGGGGTATTAACCCCTCTGTGCTGTACGTGAAAATGTTACGTCAGACAATTGTGATACCAGAACGGCCCCCTTAACATTTTAAAGAGTATAAATAGTCACTTAACCAAACTCTCCTAAAAAAGTTGATACAAAACATAATTTTATTGTTTAGGAGGTGACAGAACATCCAGAGGGTGGGTGAAGTCAGGGTGGGGGGGGGGGATCCAGAGAGGTTCCAATGTTATTCCATGATTATAATAATGATTATACTACATATTGTTGGTAAACCTATTCAAGCATTACATCCTCTTATTAGCAACAGCAGTCCCTTAGAAACCGACTTCTCAGACCGTTCACTGATCCGCAGCAAGGGACGATCAAGGAGGAGGATCAGATCCTGCAAAGGCGCGATCAAAAGGGCGATCAACGCTAGCTGTGAACGCAAGAGCGATCAGAAGCGATCTGATCCTCCTTTTCGATCCCCCTTTATTGCGGGATCAAAGGAGGATCTTGATCCTGCAAGGTGGATCAAAAACGTAGTGTGAAGGGCTGCGTTCGCAGGATCAACCCCGCAATTCTGACCCAACCGACTTCTCGGTCTAATCAAACAGACTGGAGCGCGAGTTGAAAAAATAAACCGCGAAAGCTTTGTAAACAACCAGTGTTGGTTATGCAATGAGAGCGTGTCCCCCCTTATTACACTGGTTCCAACACGTAACACAGCATTTCTGTGCGCACAAAAAGAACATTACACGATTTGAACAATGGTACTTGGCATTCATCCCTGTTCTGGTATGCAACAACCGGGTGCGTGACGAAAATCCACATGCTTCGACCATCTGACCCTACTGCCTCTATGCATCGACCAGTTTCCTTCTCATCAGGCTTTCGTTTTTTTTATCATAATACCACGGTTTTCTAGTATTTGGAAAATCATTTTGTATATCCATATTTTGTAGGTTTTCTTGTCGCAGTAATATATAGTACAACTTAAGGTTTAGTGTTGCTGGTGGTTGTTTATACGTTGATTATCTTGTACGACATGGCCGAAGCTGCTGCCGTTGTACGGGGTCGAATGGTCGGAGGGAGCTGCTGGCATGTTACGTTTTTGGGACATGCATGCATCACCCGGCAACGCGTGTGCCTGCGTGCGCACAATCAATATTGACCTTGCTCAGGTTGACCCGTCACTACCCAGAGCAGTGTGTGGAACTTCCGTTGAACCGACTGGTCCGGGCTAGGGGGATCAATGCACGATCAGACTCGCTCAAGTGTGAACGCGTCCGCGATCTGCAGTGAGGTCTGGATCCTCCCGTTGATCGCCATACTGCCGGACTCTAGTGTGCAAACGCGTACCTCGCCTGGACCCATTGTTAACACTGATGTGTACTGAATCAGCCAGCACTGACAATTAAAAATGAAAGTAACGATGCTTTTCATGACAAAGCATCATTCAATTCATTCAATTCTTTGCTTGCCCGGCAATCCATTTGCCAGTAAAATCAAAATGCCCTTACGTGATTGGTTTCTTGATTGGGCTTAACCCTCAATTTCTAATCTCTCCAAAATCCACTTTTATACAAGTGAAGGATTTTTGAGGATTGAGGTTTAGGCATAGTATACATTTGCCTTTCCATAGGTATATGTAACATCCATGTTTGCTTGCAGGATTAAAGGTCAGTGCTTGGGTCAGTGGGACACTGTATTGCTCCAAGGCATGCACGGGGAGTGGTCCCCGGCCATGTACATATGTATCGACAGATTAGAAACACATGCATACATGTGCTATGTGCTTGCTTTACTACTGAAGGATTTTTGAGGATTCAGGTTATGTGTAAGTAAATGGGCCTAGGGGAGTTAGGGGTTAACTTCCAAGATGTTATTCGCTATCACAAAAGTGTATATAATGTCTCATCGAATAGAGCCTACATGCATTACTTTCTAATATTATTTTCTTTTCTTGATACAATGTAATTAAGAGGGAAACATGAATCGCATCAACTTAGCAATGATAGGACATTGGGTTGAAGTTGTCCACAAGAGGTCAGTTGAGTCTCTGGGTCGTCGAGCTGTCCCTTGGGTCGAGTTGTCTCAGGTGGGTCGAGTTGTCTCGTGGGTCGAGTTGTCCCATGGGTCAAGATTGTACAAGGTCAAATTGTCACACCACTAAATGTCGAGTTGTCGCTGGGTCATTTTTTTTTAGAAGTCGAAGTTACCAAAGGGTCGGGGATTTGTGTCGAAGCCGTTGTCAAGGGGTTTGTGATGTCTAACCCCCAACCGTTTGCCTCTCACAATAACTCCACCCACTTGGTTGTATGGTCATAAGACATCTTGACCCTTTGTGACAACGGTGTGGTGTGTGTGGACACGACAACCAGAGACCCATTTAGACAACTCCGACCTGTTCTTGTGACACAACTCGACCGTCTCTGCTATGTGACAACTTGATGCTGTGGAAAGGATTGATTGATTGATTGATTTGAATTTGAATTCGTTTTTACCGATATGAGTCGGCATTAACTTATTAACTTAATGAATGAAGGAGTTGAAATTCTGCCAGAAAGGGATGTTTCTCAAACGACAGGCCAATTTAGTGTCATATATTTTGGCATTTGGGTCCAATAAATTTTCTTTTTTTTTTCATCGGGCTCAATAATACACATTTTTTCAACATAAGAAGCATGCTGCTGGTGATGATTTATCAGTAAATAATGTCCCATTCATTTATATGTAGGGATGTTAGAAGTAGACCAAAATTCAAATTCCTTGTTTCTCTACACAAACTCATTTTGATTGAAAAATATCAAACTTAATAATATAAAAAAAATTACACAAATTGGATGAAAGCGGTTCAAAGTTTTGTAATTAATATTCCTGAAAAATGCAATGGAATTTTACTGTATAAGCATGGCACCAAGAGGAAAATATGGCTGTCAGAACCGATTCTTGTTGTACTTTGTGTACACAAGAATAATTCATATATTAATACAACACTGGGGAAATTTTAAAGTGCTGAACTAAAATATTGTTGTTCAGTGATTTTTTATACATATGTATATATTCTCATTTCACAAGCCAGTCACAGCGCTGAGAAGGTTTCAATAGGCGGAACAGCCAAAAAGGGCCGCATGGGTGACCCTTCCAATCAATGAGTGCATTACAGATCACGTGATGCATTTCCTGCTATTGTGTTAAACTTACTCCCTGTGCAGTTTTTAAATCACAAATCATTCCTATTTAAACACGTTATTTCTCACATTATTATTCAATAAATTCTGATATTTAAGTAAATATTATTTATTCGGAACTTCAAACTCTGTCACAACTTTCGAAATTTCGCAGACCACATCGCTGTCAAATCCCCGGACAAATATCATTAATAATCGGCAAAATTATGGATCTTAAATTTGGTGAAAATGCCACAAAACTTTGGCCTGGATATTGCATATTTCAACCATCGTACCGCACCCAAAATTTGGGAACTGTGTTTGGATGTATTTAGTATGAATGGGGTCCCCAAAATGGGCAATGGTGAGTTCAGGATCACCTTGATTCATCCTTCATTGCCTGCCAGACAAACCGATTAGGTTTGGTGCCACTTTCCCTCGATTTTCAGCAGAGCTGCGCAGCAAATTGTTATCAATTGAACCATTTCAAGCAGTACTAGTAGCATCTTCGCTGTTTTTTTTTAAAGTAAAAGAAACTTGGTTTATATTGAGAAGAAATCTTCCCTCTTCAAATCTGGAATCATAATTGAAAAAAAATGTTATTCTTGTATTTAAAATGATTTTGAAAAGGGCATGTTTTGCACTTACGAGTTTCTTGTGTGTGTGCCACTGTGATATTTCAGGATTTATTACTGGTTCCCCGTGCCCTTTTATAGGCGCTACTGTTAATGTTAAACTAAGATTATGAATTTGTTTTCCTTTCTATAATGAAATCAAGGATGTGTTCGATTCAGGAAATTGTCGGTAAAACACGTTCTGTAATAATTTTTAATAATTTTAAATCTATAATTTTATATCTCAGCATTCGTATTGTCCACAAGCGAGAGGAAAACGCTGGGGCACGAACACGTTTTAAAAATGTGTAGAGCCTAATATGCTTTTGCCTATTATTGTCATTGATTTTATAGGCCTTTTTATGTTTTATTATTTGATTGGCATTCAGTGATATTTAATTTTTTTTATACATTTGGACCATTCTTTTTATTTAACATAATATATTTTCCCGGGGATTAGGTATATTTATTATTGTATTTACTACATTCTAAAAAGGATTTTCCAAGAGTTAAATAGGCCTATATCCCAAATCTTTTCCCATTGTATATTTTTATGAATCGTATTTTGACGACAGGCAAGAGTAGGCAAGAGTAGGCAAGAGTAGGCAAGAGTAGGCAAGAGAAGGCAATAATAATAATAATAATAATAAAGATTTTTAGCGCGCACATATCCACCCTGCTGGGTGCTCAAGGCGCGGAAACAAAGAAAAAACATTAATACAAACAATATACAATGATAAAGTATAGGGAAAACAAAACAAATTATTGAGATACATGTACCTACAATGCAATTACAAATATACATCATCTTTGAAGAGTTGTGACATAAGATGAGTTTTTAAGCATCGACTTGAATCTGGTTATACTATGACAAGATTTGAGTTTAGTTGGAAGATGATTCCAGAGTCTCGGAGCTGCGACAGAAAACGACCTATCACCCCAGTTCCGTTTGAAGTTGGTTCTTGAGGGAGTGACATGTTGCTGGGCGCAAATTATGCGTGATGGAGTGTAGACTTTAAGTAGTTCAAAATATAAATTGAGCAATGTTATTAAAAGATTTAGAACAATTAGCATAAGTTTAAAACAATTCTCTGTGAAACAGGAAGCCAGTGCAGTTCTTTTCAAGATTGGCGTGATATGGCATGACTTTCTGGACAAAGTCACAACACGAGCTGCTGTGTTTTGTATGTGCTGAAGACGAGATATTTGATTCTGCGGAAGACCGTAAAGGAGAGCATATCCCGTTATCCAGCCGTGATGTGACAAATGCATGTATAATTTGTTCAGCAGCACTTTTATTCAAGTATATTCCTAATTCGGCTTATATTTCTGATATGAAATGATGATAACAATGTTGGAGATATGTGGTTTTAAAGTCATTGTCGAGTCAAATATAACACCCAAATTACGTGCATGTAATGAGGGGGTTATCTATAGTCACCAATTGTAATAAATGGAAGAGAAACTTTAGACAATTGCTGACGTGATCCAAATAGAACAAATTCTGTTTTTTTCATCGTTCAATTTCAGGAAGTTTTGTCTCATCCAACTTTCGAATCTCTTGAATACATTTCTCCAGTGTTTTAATGCAGGAATCGGCAGGTTCTTGAGAAGATTTAAAAGTAATGTAAAG
Organism: Zoroaster sp. YZ-2022; assembly: GCA_029582265.1. NCBI lineage: Eukaryota > Metazoa > Echinodermata > Asteroidea > Forcipulatida > Zoroasteridae > Zoroaster > Zoroaster sp. YZ-2022. Next base: position 26,853,191 of record CM055828.1, on the reverse strand, counting down.
CTGCGTGTCATCAGCGTAGACATGGTAATTTAAATTATACTTCAAAATGATATCACGAACCAGAAAGGTATAAACAGTAAACCACTATGGGCTGAGCACAGAGCCTTGGGGTGCAGTATAGTCGAGAATAACAGGCTCGGAGATAGCATTACCAATACAAACATGCTGAGGCCTATTTAAAAGTTAGGACTTACACCAATCCAGGGCTGTGTCATGTATTCTAAGATGATATTGAAGGCGGGAGAGAAGGATTTTGTGATCGACCGTGTCAAAAGCGGCGCTAAGTCTAACAAAACTAATGCAGTGATTTTCCCTCATCCATGGCAGATAAAATGTCATTGTTGGCCTTGAAGAAGAGCAGTTTCCGTTCCATGAAATGGTTTGTAGGCTGACTGAAATGTGTCCGACAGGTTATTAGCACGGTAACATGGTCAGAGATCCGTGATGAAACAACTCGCTCGATTGTTTTTCCAAGGTACCAAATTCGCTACTGGTCGGTAATTTTTTGAAAACTTCCTTGTCCAAATTGGGTTTCTCTTTAGAGTGGTTTAACATGAGCAACCCTCTGGCTATTAGGGAAACAACCGGAAGAAAGAGATCTGTTTACAATAATTGTGATATACTTAGCAAACACATCAATATTTTGTTTTATTAGCGAAGTTGGCACTGGATCAAGTTCACATGATTTTGATGGCGATTTCATGAGTTTCTTGATCTCCGTAACACTAGCAGGCTCAAACATGGACAGTCTACATTGTGGATCCTTGCGTGATGGTGTTTGTGATAGAATGGCAGGTACTGAGGGAAAAGAACGATTGATATTCTCAATTTTGTGACAAAAGTTTGAAAAGCATTTGCGAGGTCCTGATCGGAGTGTGTAGATGGGAAGTACTGGAGCTTTGGGTTTATGAAGCAGCTTTTCAACAATGTTAAAGAGTTTTTTCTGATCACCAGAGCTATCTTCCACAAGAGATGAGTAGTGAGTTATTTTTGCCTGGTTAATCATGTTCTTCACAATATCACGTTGGTTACAGTATTCTTGCCGATGTACTCCAAGTTTCCCATTGTCACGCCATCTTCGCTCAAGTTGACGGCGGATTTTCCTTGCAGCTGGATATCATCATTGAACCAGGGGAGTTCAGATTGTAGTTTAACAGTTCGAGTTTTTCAGGAGCATGATCATCAAGATGTTACAGACAGTAGAATTCAAATAGACTGACACAAGAATCCAGCTCACCATCTTCAAGGTTTACATTTTCCACTTGAGATTCAATATCATGACATAAATCTTTAATATTTACTTTTTTTCCAGTGGCGAGTAGTTACAGAAATGGTAGGTATGGGAGGTTTTTAAGGTTCAAATTTACCATGATTGCATAATGATCAGATAAGCCAGGATGAATAGTTATATTCGAGATAAGAGGTGAAGTATTTTCACCAGCGTTATCATGAGGTCAAGAACAGTGACCATACCGATGAGTGGGTGCTGTGATGTGCTGTATAAGTCCATGAGCAGAGAGCAGATCTTTAAACTGATTTGCATAATTGTTTGAAATAATGTCCATATGAATGTTAAAATCGCCGGTTAAAATAATGTCGGATGGGTGTAACTGTAAGAGATAATCGACAATTAATTTTTCAAATTCCTGCAGAAAACTGGAGAAGTTTACATGTTTACCATCAACATCCCTTTCTGGTCGATAAATATTAACAAGGCGAACAGATCTAGAGTTGCACGTTACCTCAGCATGCAGAGATTCAAATGTTAGGTAGTCAATGTTAACACTTTTCATACTGACAGATAAACTGGACCTAAAGAGTAGTGCAACCCCTCCACCGGTCTTTATTGGTCTGGGGATATGATGGAGAGAGTAGCCAGCAGGAGTACACTCACGGGGTGGCAAGTCATCATTAGGTTTAAACCATGTCTCGGTTATGGCAACAAGATCCAAATTGTTTTGAAGTACAAAGTCAACAAATTCATCCGATTTGTTACATATGGATTGAGTATTCAAGACACAAAGCTGAAGTTTAGACTCATCGTGAACATTTGGAGTTGAAGTTATGCCAATGTCGCTTGTTGATGTGGTTGAGTTCACTGCTGGGGGTTGGTAAGGCTGGAGTGCTAGTTAGTAGTTGTGTAAGTCTGTCCATTCTACGGCGACCAGCTTTTTTACCTCTATGTGTGCGGCGAGAGAAGGCAAGAGAAGGCAAGAGAAGGCAAGAGTGGGCAATTGTGCCTTGACATCCCGTGAAAAAGGCGTGATGACACCTGTCGCTCACCTGCAAATGCCATGTCACATGCCGATGACTAAAGTTACATGCCTAACGTTAAGTTTCACAAGAATGCGTCTGTAAAGCACCGTCACATGAACGTTAAACTTCAAGTCATACAAAGTAATTTCGCCAGCGCATGTATTACGGGGGAAATGATTGAATTTGTGCTAGAATTTGAGCCATAGTCATAGACATGATAGGCATAGGGCCTACTTAGTACTTGGTGCTAGAATAAGCCTAGACCTAGTGATCAAGCTCTTTTCGAGGGAAAACGATGATCCACCTCTAACTAAGCAACGATAAATTGGGTCGAGTTGTCCGTGTCGAGTTGTCTCGTGGGTCGAGTTGTCTCGTGGGTCGAGTTGTCTTTACCCCTGTTGTAGCCTAACATAAACATCTAACAACATGTCATATTCAATGAAAACTGACTTTATTATGTAAAACTAAGTCTGAATTAACTTACAAAAAATGTAGTTTTACAACACACATAACGCACCACACCGTTCTCGTTAAACCCACACAGCCGTCTGCTGCCACCGTCTGCTAAAAAAATTATTATTGGATTATGGATACAGCTAGCCTGCCCTAAGGCCTACTTTTTCGCGAAAAAAATGTATCTTCTCAATTTCCCAGCCACATGAGGGCGCCTTTTTAAACAGCGCCACCAACTTTTGTTTGGTTAAGTTTTAGAACACTTATTTCTATTGGTTGATCTCTGTAGGTAGGTTGTTCAATACCCAATCACGGGCTGTTTTGTCATGAGTTAATAATTGTTTGGTTGTTTATCGGAAGTGAACGTAGCAACGCCCTTGACAACTGTATAAAGAAAGAAGTCCACGTCGTCGTCACACACTGAATGCACCAGGCCGGATAGACAACATCATAAACATAATCCGTCCGAGAAACACAGCACGAATTTTGCAAATAATTCGTCCAAATTTTAAGTAATTTTAAGGAAGGAAGGCAAAATCAATTCAAAATGTATAAGCTTGATTTGCCGATTGACTTAAAAGAAGCAGCCGCGATCGAGCGGAGGAGAAACATGGAGTTAGAACGGCAAAATAGAATTTTCAACGCAAAAGTTCGCACGATTGGGGTGAGTAAAATTAACGTTAGGCCCTAACGTTAACTAATTTTGTATTTTGATATCATCATCAGCGCAGAAATTATGTATTTTCTAGGCACCAGCGGTGCCTGAGCGCCATACAAGTTATTTAGGCCCTTTATAATCATGATAATTATTAATTATATAGGCTATTACCAGTATAGCCTATCATCCTTGACCTTAATCAATTGAGAGACTTGTTTAGTGTTAGGTTAAACTAAAGCATAGAGAAAGGTGTTTTTTTCAGTTTTAATGTATTTGTAGTGCTAACGTTAAACATAAATGTAAATTCATAAAAAATATTACTTTGAACTAATTTTTCTGCCTCACTTTGATCCATTTATAAATATCTGGCCTCGTTATGGCTATGCCCATCTTGTTATTTAATCATGTTAATGTTAAATTCAAAGTAATTCGTGAAATTTAAATTTAATGAAGCAAGATAAATGAAATCAAGCAATTGTTTATGTTAACGTTAGACCTAATTTGATTAATGTTAACATAACTCATTTATTTGTTTTGTTCACAGGTGGATATTCAAGCCATTAAAGAACAAGTTCATGACAGAAATCTACAAGAGCAAAGAGATCAGCAAAGACATGAAGCTTTTGGTAAGAACATCCCCCAAAAATTCAAAATTGTTCAGTGTAAAAGATTGTTTGTCTCAATAATTCATGTATTTCGGTGATTAAATCATGAACATTCATTAACTTTATGTATATTTCTTTTCCCCACAGCCAATGATATGATCATAATGACAAAATTTCAGAGCTCCTCACTCACGTCGGCGTGAGCAAGATATGTACGCAACCTCAACAAGGCTCTCAACGAGTTTCCGTGCTTTGAATCAGCAGCCAGATGCAAGACACAGTGGGATCTCAATGACCCAGAGGCCAGAAGAAAGACAAGCCTGCCGTGTATCTGGCGATGACCCTGTTGCGGCATCTCAGGGGGTTCAGAAGTTTGATGGGGAGGATCTTAACTCAAGGCCCGCAAGAAGCTGATGGAGGAACAGATGAGAGAGTGGACGCGGAGGCAGGCAGAGGAGAAGAGACTCCAGAATGAGAGACAGAAGGAGGCAGACAGACTTTATGATCTACACCGGAGAGAGGCTGATGAGAGAGCAATGGAACTTGCTAAGGCTGAGGAGCAGTGTAGACGAGCTATCAATGAGTCAATGAGAGATTACAACAATTCTCTGGTGAGTAACAACTGCTAAAAAAAAATTGTTGTGTATGTGTATTACTTGGATAATAGTATAACAAAACTTTAAATCAGCATGATGACAGAAAAATGTTTTTTTATATGACCATTACAATATTTTCTTTTCTTCGCCCATTCACAGTCTGCAGAACAAGCCGAGAAGGAACGTCTTGCCAACCAACAGCAGCTGGATGACAACTTTACAGAGATGATTAACCATGTCAATGGGGACATGCTCACAGAGAACCCCGACGTGGCCCAAAGTGCCTTTGGTCCTCACCGTGTGATCACAGACCGCTGGAAGGGCATGTCACCCGAGCAGCTGGAAGAGATCCGCCGCATCCAGGAGCTGCAGAGGCAGGAGAAGAAACGCATCCAGGAGGACGAGGAGGAGCGCAACAATGAGTGGGACAGGCAACGGCTCTTTGATGCAAGGAATGGCTTGCTGATGGAGAGAGAGCAGGATAGAACCAAGAAGGGACTTGAGAAGGAACAGGTGTCTGCCAACATGAGATTGGGTGTTGAACAAAAATCAAAGTAAGTCAATTACCAGTAATGTGCTTTGTGTGTCATTATAAAAGTGCAATAGACTGATGCATTAAGCCCACCCACCTAATAACTGCCTAAATTATATCATCTTGTACCATACCATTCGGAGTGTCGTGGCCGAGCGGTCTAGCGCACCGAACTCAAGTTCTGGTGTTGCCAGCAGCAGGGTGTGGGTTCGAGCCCCGGTCGTGACACTTGTGTCCTTGAGCAAGGTACTTAACCATAATTGCTTCGTCCTTCGGATGGGACGTAAAGCCGTAGGTCCCGTGTGTTGTATAATGCACGTAAAGTGGATTGTCGCGTGCGGTCTAGCGCACTGAACTCAAGTTCTGGTGTTGCCAGCAGCAGAGTGTGGGTTCGAGCCCGCCGTGACACCTGTGTCCTTGAGCAAGACACTTAACCATAATTGCTTCTCTCCACCCAGGGTTAAATGGGTACCTGTGAAGGCAGAGATGGTTTGCTCTATATGCGCTAGAAATGGCAGCAATTGAGCTGTATACTCCCCAGGAGCTGAGATGGTTTCAGGAATGATTTAAGGAGCTTTATGAGCCTTATGAGCAGGGATAATAATATAATGCGCCTTGAGCGCCACTTAGTTGGTGGATACGTGCGCTATATAAATCTATACATTATTATTATTATTATTATTATTATACAATGGTCACAAAAATACTATTAGGTCAGCCTTCTTTTCAAAAACAGAATGTCTATTATGAATCAATTTTTCAAGCGGCTGAAACCTTGAATATTTACGCTGTTGACCATTAACCCTATTGCTATTGCTGCTACTATTGCTGCACTTTAGTGGCAAGTAGCTATAGTGGTCAAAACCAGTCAACTGCCTGTTTTGACTGTGGATGTGCACACATGGGAATTTTTAACTGGTTTTACTGTCATTTTGACCACCCTCAACAATACCAGACAATGCTTTTACCAGTCAAAAATGGTCGACTCATTTTGACCTGTAAATGTACTTACTACACGTAAGGTTTGACAGTGTTTAACTTTTCAGTGCCCCAGATATACCTTGGCAAGTATATCAACATTTTGACTGATTTTGACCCTTGTAGTAGTAGGAGGGTTCAACTTATTTTTCAGAATTTGTTAATTTCCAGAATCCCAAAGAAAACAGACAATTGAATTAATCTTTTCTCCATTTTCTCTGTGTCTCTTACAGCCAAGAGTACATGGACAGTGAGGTGTACACCAACAGACCTACGGCAGCGTGCATTTCCAACAGTGGAACAAAACAAGCCGGTAGAAACAATTTACAACACAGAGATCCTTGTAGATAAATTAACTTTCGTTCCTCTCTTGCGTGAAATGGTCAAAGATAAAGGAAATATTGCACTATTGTAATATTTAATTCATTTGAAAGTAGTGTTTAATCTAAATAAATTCTTCTAATTAAGATGGATTCTTTCTGAATCATTTCATTAAAAAAAAGTGAAAATTGAAAAAGAGAGCAGTATTCTTTTCCTTATCACAGAGCTCTCTCTATATATATATATAGAGAGAGAGAGTTCAACATGAGAGGTACTATAATCTGGATTAAAAGTGGGCATATAAAATGGGGAACACAGTGACTTTACACACCAGCAGTGCAAGTGTGCAACACTAGACTGTACATGGATCAGTGTTTATTTTGAGTCTGTAGAGGCTCAGTCAGTCCTTGAAACTCTCTCTATACATGGCTCTGCCATAGCAAAGTATGATACTCTCCAAAACAAAATGACCACTTGTGAAGTAGAATTAATTTCCCTTTTTTCTCCTAAAATGAGAACACTTCCAGCTGTTAGAATTTCTCAGGATTTTGTATATGACATAAAGCACAATAAAGGGTGCCACTTTCCTACCGACACGTTAGCAGTTTTTCTAATGGTTGTAATTTTTTTTTTTAATATCTGAAACCACCCAAAAAGAATTTCAACATTTGAATAGACATGCATGCTTATCCTAAAGATAATTTGAGTTGATTATTACTATTATTTTTTTAATTACCCTAAAATTTCCATCAACAAATGGACGGAAAAGTGAGGTAACTTTTTCCGTCCAATTTTTATGGAAATTTGAGGGTAAAAAAATAAATTAAAAAATTAAAAAATAAAATAAATCAACTCAAATTAGTTCTAGTATAGCCTGCATGTCCCATTCACATCATTGAAACGCACTTTTGGTCGGTTTCAGGTACTTAAAAATAAATAACAACCATTGGAAAAACTGCTAACGTGACGGTCTAAAGTGGCCCCCTTTTTTGTGTTTTATGTCTTATACCTTTACCAGGCAAATTCCTAAGTTGTCTTTTAGGCAGTAAATCAGTTATTTTTAGTTTTGAGTAATTACCATTGGTCTACCCTTTCTAGAAGTCTCAATGCAATTTTCTTAAAAAAGGGTAATTCCAGTATTGATCCAAAATGAGGAAAGACATTGTTATAGATGACCTGCATTAGTTTGTATTGAACTGTTGCAAGATACATGTATGTGTCTAGAATGACTACAATCAAGGGTTCCTTTAATGCCTTATTCTGTGGTTAATTACCAAGTACAAGTACTTGGAGCACAAACATGTAAAATGCATTTTGGGGATTTTAGCATAATATTATGTAATATTAGATATCAAACAAACACCAATGACATGTACATGTATTGATGGTGAAAATTGCATGAGAAATAAGTGCATGAACAGAAACCTGATTTTTGACAATGGTCCAAACCTTGAATCACATTTTTCTCAAAATTTAAAAAATGCACTTAACATGTTTGTGCTCCAAGCACTCAACACATATGAGTACACACTGTAAATGTAGAAGGCAAACATGAGATCGATTATTAAGGGACCACACACATTAGAAACTTCCACAAGATCCACCACCTTAAAATGCATTTCCCCTTTCAGGAAAACTGATTGTATTTAATTAAGCAAAGTACATCTACAAAGGTATTGGAGATGCTGGTGAGTACTACTTCCTGCCAATATTAAACTTCCATGTACATAATATTAAGTAATAAGTTAATGATTCTGATTATCCAACTATTCAAATGCATTTTCTTCTCGGTTTATTCCCTATTATTCCCTGTTTTGACAGATGTACCGTCCATTTTGTATAATAATGTTACCATTGTATGATTAATTTTTATTTGTAAATACATAAAGATACAGCAAAAACTTACAAATGACTCAGACTATTTTTGTTATGTTATATCAGACAAATCGCCAAAACATAGGCTACATGTTTTATACTTGATTCACACATAAAAATACACTGTCTAGTGTTACATGTACATGTGTTTTACACATTATGTCCCCATTATATTGCACTTCACAATTACATATACATGTAATAGCTTTACCACATCGCATGGCTTTATTTCAGTGAAATGAGACAACCTTTTATCATAAGGCAGACCTTTTTCCCCATTATAGACAAGAACAAAGTGAGTAACAAGTACACTATTGAGTTTGATTCAGGCCATGTACATGTACACGTACAAAAGTTGACATGATCAATGGCCTAGACCTTCATTTTTATCACACAAGCCAATCCAGCAGGTAAATTAACAAATTTACCAGTACATGTATGTACAGTGTAGATAGATATTTAACCACCTGATACATGTACAATAGCCGCCAGTGCTATTCTTACAATATTACCCGTCAGCTAGGACAGTAAATGTGATCTGCCTCTGGTAGGTGTTATGGTCCACCCCAAACGCCAATGACATGTATTGATGGTGAAAACTGCATGAGAAATAAGTGCATATTTCCGTTTGCACATGAACAGAAACCTGATTTTTGACAATGGTCCAAACCTTGAATCATTTTCTCAAAATTCAAAAATGCACTTAACATGTTTGTGCTCCAAGCACTCAACACATATGAGTAGGTGTTATGGTACCCCTTTATGATCATCTTCGCTAACCTACTTTGCACCAACATGACTATAATAGGCCTACTGCCATGCAGTTCTGGTCACCAATAAATGGGGTAGGATTTACAACTCAAGAATTTCATAACATGTACATATACATTTGATATTTGGTCCAAAAGCTAAATTCCTCAGATTCATTTTAAACATTACCTGCAGTCATGTTTCAAGAACAAACAGAGGACCTTCATTGTTCCCTTCAAATAACTGTAACAAACTTTATAATCAAACTGTTCTAGTAAGCCCTACTGGAAGTGTACACACAAGGCGTAACCAATAACATTTGAGAACAATAAACCAGCGACCAAGGACCCTTTGTTATAAAACCTTAGTTATAGAGTAATATATGTACAGAGTCTATCATTCATGATTGTATTAAACACTATTGGTCCGAATCATACATTTATCTTGCTGGGGTCCACACACCATTTTCTGTAGGGAGATCCTAGCAGTCTAGTTTGGGAAAATCTTCCACCTACACCCACTTGTAGGCAAATGATCACTCAGCGTCAACATTATCAAGGTAGTGAAGGTAGCATCTATTGAAAAAAATCGCATAAAAATCTAACGTAAAAAATGCATGTCCGGATTTTGGACAATATCATGCGCCGCACTCGGTGTAAACCCCGCTGGCGGTATAGGGACCAGGGGCAGAGTAAATTGGAGGACAATACTCAATGAAAAAATTATGAAATTATAACAATGCTAGACGTATCTTATCTTAAAAAGCTCCAATAATGATCTTCCAATTAGTAATCCATGCATCAATCACGTTAGAAATTTTGATTATTAATACTAACTGTTCTCTTTGGAGTCTCGAAGGCAAATAACAAATTGATAGCCTTAGCTGGGCCTGGCGCTAGGCCTAGCTAGCTCACCTGGGCCCAATTTCATGGCGCTGCTTACCACAGAATTCTGCGCTTACGGCGCCATAAAAGCGTGTGATTCTATGCGCCCTAAGCGCAGAATTCCGCAGTAAGCAGTGCCTGCATGCTGACACTGAGGTCGCACTTGCAAAAGCTTCGAGAAAATTAAAGGTAATGCACGTGCGCAGAGCACAATTATGCGCATGTACACGTATACACACAAGCTACCTCACAGACAACCCTCATTCCCCACGGGTATGCTCATTATTCCCCATTATGTAATACAGATCAATGGGTACGATCTTGCAAATAATGTACAGATATATGTACAGGGTACATGTGGTAGGTAAGTAGTCGAATCCAGCGCGCTCGCGCTTGTGTGTGATATGTACATAATCGTGTGAATTCGCCGCTAATCCCGCTATTGTCGCTTTTTACCACCACTGCGGTTTACATTTAAAAGGTTGTTTTTAAAATTATTTGTCATCATTTTTATTTCCACTTAATAGTTCATTCATTGTTTGTTTGTATTGTAACTATATACAATTATACTGGGGCGGCTTGTTTAGCGTATTTCAATGAAGTATTATCGTAGAGTCGTATTCACGGCTCAAAATCGTATTTGCTACGCCCAAATCGTGTATGTTGGCATCTCTGCAGTACTGGGGGACAGGGGTTGTCAGTCACATAGGTCTTGATTGATTGATTGATTGATTTCTATACCCACAGTTTAAAATGCAGAGACTGACGTGGAAAATGTTTGAAAAGTACTAATTTGAGGGGAGGGAGAAGGTCTTGAAAATTAGTGCTCTATGTACATATCCTTTGAAAATGTTGGCAATGTTGGACATCCAAAAGCCACAACATATACATGTACATGTATACATATTACACTACCAGTAATCTCAGAAACATAAATGACCACAGTTTTACATAAAACTTACTTGGTTTAAAGTTGATGATGGTATCAAACATCCCTTGGAATATTTCTGTCTGATGAGATTTCTGTCCGATGAGATGCTATCATTTTGGTAAAATCAGTAAAATAATTTCCAACTGAATTGTTTACTTCACAAAACAGTGAATATCAAAAATCTGAATGCATATTCACAATTTTCTTGTATCGAAACAACGGAATAACTTGAAAATTTGACAATTCTTTTTTCTTGTACCTAACTCTTGATTCTTAAAGTAGAAGTGTGGCTGCATTTACAGACATTTTACCAAAAGCATATACTGGCTTTAAGCAGAAGTCCTTTAATATGGGATTTAAAAATGTACCAAGTGATCCCAAAGTTAATCATTCATAAGAAAGACCAATAAAAATAAATTTTATCTAAACAGAGAACATTTTGAAAGACAAACACATCAAAAATAACAAAATAATTAATGACATCATGCACAAATACATTGTACAATACAATTTGCGATTAAATAAATAAAACATTGTATAAGTAAAATGTTACACATTAAATATTAATACTGATATTAATACATAAATAATTACATACATAAATACATAAATGTAGTTACTGTGGATACATTTTGAAGTTTTGGAAAAATTTACATCCATTTTCCCAAAATATGGCAAGACTCTAAATAGTATTAAAAAGAGATGGGCCCAATGTCATGATGCTGCTAAACATGGAATTCTGTGTTTTTCTGCATACAGGGTTAACAAGAATTATTTCTTCTTTAGCAAGCATTGGTTTATCATTTACGGAAAGCAGAGTCATGACATTGGGCTCATGTATTTACTTATCACCCCATGCCCAATCAAATTGTTTAAATCCATGCATTGTTATCTGTATCAAACTTTTACATAAAAATATATTTAATTCTTGATATTTATGTGTATGCAAGGTTCAGCATATCATATTAACATATATTTAAATATGTAACTTAAAGATCCAAATTCCATGTGAATCTTTTTTCCTGAAATGTTTGCTTTAAATCTGTACACTGCAGTTTTATTGCAGGTAAAAGAATTATGTGAAGAAATGAATTTATGATTTGTGCGTTCTGGTCAAATAATGGCACCTATGAACAGTCAATTATGTTGTGAAATATCTTACATGAAACTTCCTTTTACAAGCAAAAGTTTACCAGTAAAATTCAAGTCACTGGTGAATTAGAAAACACAAAGGAATATGCATGTGTTTTGGCAAAGCGACTAGGTCAACATTTGTTTCTGATGTCAAATTCTTAATCAGAAACAAGTTGACTGAAACTATGTGACATACATAACCAGAAACTTGTATGTAGTTTTTTAAGTGTAAGATTCTCTTAAACATTGGTGGTTTTTAAAATATATGGTGTCATTAAAATTTGTGAGATTATAAACTTGTATGATTAGCTTAAACAAACAATAATTTAAAACATTTTGAACAAATAACAAACAAAACTTCTGTTACATTTTTACAACAACAAATGCACAAATGAACTGACAAGAACTCTCAACCAATGACATAAGCAGAAGCATGTTTCTGGTCATGAAACCATACGCTCATAACAGGGGTATGGTTTGCTAGTTTCAAGCTTATTAAGAGTTGGGCATGGATGAGCGGTTTAGTGCATCGGTTTGGTGTTCTGATGGCGAGTCGTCAGAATGTGGGTTCAATCGACCGCAACCGTGGTGCTTGTGTCCTTGAGCAAGACACTTTACCATAATTGCTTCTCTCCACCCAGGAGTAAATGGGTACCTGTGAGAGCACAGTTGGTTGTTGTGTTTGATTAGCCCATATGCGCCGAAATGGCAGCAATTGAGCTGTATACTCCCCAGGGAACTGAGATGGTTTCAGGAATGATTTATGCGCCTGATGAGCAGGGATAATAATGTACAGCGCTGTGATACCTTGTGTAAGAGTGCTTTAAAATGCCTCCATTATTATTATTAATCCTATAGTGCAAATTTCATGGCACTGCTTTACACAGAAATCCACACTTACAATCACCATATTCTGCTTACAAGGTTAGTGCATGTACTCATGAGCACAAGCAGAAATTTCTTGCTTACCGTTGATATATATACATAACAGCAAAAGAAACGTCACCCCTAAAAATATTTATTATTTTCATTTTATAATTAATATAATTTGTTTAATGAAGAATATTATGAGTATGGAGTGTAACACGAACACAATGTGGCAAATTTGGTTGACCTGGCAGCCAACCATCCCACAACATTGTATATTTATTATGTTTAATAATATAATTATTTAACAAAATTTAGGGGGTGACGTTTCTTTTGCTGTTATGTATACATGTACGTGTACGCTTATGTAAGCAAGATTTTCTGCTGTAGTTAAGTGCCAATTTTTCTCTCATGATTAGCAGAGCCATGAAAGTGGGCCCTGGTGTGTAGTGCATGCAGTGAATATAAGTAGTTGATGTGTGTACCAATTTCTCTACTGAAGAAGTACACAAAATTGAAGGAAAATACACAAGTACAGCGATTTATTATGACCATAAAAACATTCAAACCCTGAAATATTTGATTGTGAATTAATGTATAAAACTTTCTTTACTTCTAAAGTTTTCAAAGCTAGTTACAACCGCTTCCACTAATCATATCCACAATAAGAAATTGTATCAGTTACATATCAGTTGCACCTGTAATGTAAGAATCATCTGCATAGTTGAAGTTCTTCATGAAAGAATGTGTATATTGTGCTTTATGGTTAATTTATTTTACTCAATGAAGACATATTTGCTTGGGGTAGGAAATTGAGGAAAGTGAGTGGTGGTCTGGGACAAGACTCATTGCAACAGTTGAAGCAATAACCTCAAATCAATTTATCTACCACAGTCTTGTGGTGGAAACAAAGATAGACCCAGGGGGATGATGAGAAGGAGGAACAGTAGAGTTAAACATCCAACACTTCATCACTTATATCATCTTTGGTGTTTAGCACACATCAGCTATCTCAATTTGTTTAAATAGTACATAAGTACTGAGTGAAACTGGGGTTCATGTCCAAAAAGACTGGTGCTTTTAATTAGAATTGTTGTACAGTTATTTTGAATTATGATCAAGGAACCAAACAGATATGGACAATGTTGTTAGGATCTATATTGACTATCAGCTAGTTGGAAGACCAAGGTAACATTACTCACTTCCAGTGAGTTCACAGGCACCACAGGTAAATTACATGTCTGGTGTCCTATCATCATTCATAACCAATAACCAACCACAGTGCCTATTGTTACTAGGCGGATCAGGGAGGAGGGGGTAGGGGAGGGGCAAGGGGAGGGAGGGGGGCTAAGGGGCTGTAGCCTCCCCATAAAAATAGTAAAAAGAAAAAAAAGAACAGAATCAGATACAAGCGGTGAGTATTCCTTATGTTTCTCCTCATTTCCCCTCACTGTGCTTTGTTTCCTCTCCTTTGATTATTTCATTGTAATTTTTGTAGTACTGAAAAATCGTTCTTGATTCTCAGCCCCCTAAAATATTCTGGATCCGCCATGATTGTATGTCACATGATGACCATCCAAATCTTAGGCTATCAGTGCGATGTACATGTACATGTATGTCCGACGACACGCACTTTCATAACCGTACATAAAACAACATGCTTTGGTATGATTTTCATTGATGGAGACAAGCAGGCATTTATATATGTGTAAAAGTTGTCTCAGAAATCTTAAACAATTTAGTATGTGTATTCATGTACATGCCAACATTTTAAATATGAAGTGCACATTGTGTGAAATATGCTCCATGTGCCTTAGGTGCATCGCTAAGTCACCCTTACCCTGTTGATTCCGACAGATAAATTACATGCATGAAAAGCAACAAAAAAATGATGATGGAATGACGAGAAAGTCATATATTCAGTACAAGGAAGATGTTGACCAATCAGCTTATTTGCTTACACCTTTTGTTTGTTTATAATGTAATAAAGTGGCTTCACCTTCACAGATTTATCTGAAAGAAAAATATAAATATTCTTGTGGGTTTTCAGTTTCTTAAATTTCTTGGTGAAGAACGACCCCCAGCTTCTGCCTATACTTGATGCATTAGTATTTACAGTTGAGTCAGTCAAGGAATCCTCACATGCAGCAGCTACATATAATGAGTAAGAAAATGAAAGTTACATTGAGTATAATATATAAGGATATGGTTGAGCGGTGATGTATGTAAATCTTACTTAGTGTAAAGTTGATGATAGTATTAATCTTTCCAAGAAATATTCACTAACTGGCCATAATTATTGCAACATCCCAAAAGTTCAATTTGGAGAACTTGTGTTACAATAATTTATTTTATTTTATTTACTACTTAAGAACTTGAAAGTGCCTGTGTTTTGAAGTCCAGATTCTTTTTACTGTTCTTGCTTCGGAAATTATGTAATACCACGTCCGATGAAATCGGTTAAATGATCATCTCACCTGTTACTTGTAAGTGCTATTTTGAGCATGTTACAATGCTTTGGCCAGTGAGTGTATTTAGTATGAGAAGTGCTGATTTTTTAAGTGAAATCAAAAGTACTCTTTCCTAAATCCCACATTAGAATGAATAGACAAAATGTGATTGCATTTCACTATTTTCTTGTGAGCAAAACATAACAAGCTGAAAACTTTGTGGACTTTGTATTTATTTTGCCTTTGAAAAAGACAACTTCTAGGTTCAAAACAATGTCCAGAAAACTACTATTTTGCATTTATATTCTGGGTCCTTTTAGGTTGGTAAAGCAGTTTGCAACAGCTGATTCACTGTTTGTTATTTCACTTGTAAATGTTGATTCAAAGAGAGTTGGCACACTGTTAGAAACAATAATAGCCAACATTATACACTGAACCTTACATTACTAAACAAAGACATAAATGATCTGATTTTTACATGAAATGTACCCAGTGTAAAGTTTGTGATAGTATCAGACATCTCTTGAAGTATTATTGTGTATAATTTTGCAGAAAAATTCAAAAACACAATGCATTTTCACTATTTTTTTTTAATAAGATTATAACGAAATACTGGGAAAGGAGGAGAGAAATGAGAAGAATAAAACCGAATTATACATAAATGTGTGTGGGCATGGGAGGTGGTGGTTTTCAACGACGTACCTAAATCCTGAGGATATTCTTCAGCCTGTGTGCATTCAATCAGCTTGAGATGTTTAAGGTTAAGTATGAGTCACTGCTATGACCGTTACGTGTTTCTTTTGATATCCTCCTGATGTGACCATCGAGATTGAGTATCGTTTTGACCTCTTCCTCGCTATCTCAAACACTAACTTCGAGATGTCTCTGTTCAATACCCTGAAAAAATATAACAAACAATTTGATTTGTCAATCGTGTGCCACCAGTGATCTATTTTCATCACTGATTTTAAGTGTCAGCACCAAACAATGATAGTCTTGGGGAGCCACTCATCAGCTTTATGCACATGTTGCCAGCATCTTACCACGTCTATCCTATTGTGCAATGTATACACTAATTCAGCATATAATTGCCGGGTTAGTTGTTTCCTATTGATGCATTGAAGGGCATACTAATATGTTCACAAATAACAGCCAATGCTGGTGGTTTTGTTGTGGCCAAGAATAAATATGAATAACCAGACTGAATTTTTATAATACTTAAATTATGTCAGATATTAAATTTCTATTGAACTGGTAAATTTTTAGAGCTACACATGACCGTCTGGCAAAAAATGTCTCAACCCAGGCTTGCAGCTAGAAATGTCAAGGGGAGGAGGGAGGAGGCGGTGAAACACTGTTCTAAAACAAAACTAATCCCCAGATATTTGTGCTTGGAAATTACTTTAATTGATTTAGATTTTTGATTACAGAACACCTAACTGCCCTTTTATGGGTAAAATGGGGTCACCTTATTTGTTATTTAAATTTATGTTTATATTGCAGGGTTAGAGCACTTGGCGGTGTCGCTGTAAATCGCAGTGAAAGCAGTGAGCAAGAGTCAGAAACCCTTCCTTCGGTAGCCCGCTGGGCGAGAGTCAAAAATATTGTCTTGATTGGCCTATATCGGCCCTGAGTTTCACTGTGACATCGTGACCAGTGCCGTCAATGCCTCGCCACCTCTACCGTGATGCCCGCTAAAAATGCCACTTTCACGTCCAGCGAGTTGCTGTGCTTTTTTCCCTACATTGCCGTTGTGCCCACTTGTTTACACATAGTATTTCTACGTACGAATACATGTACATTCTCACGGAAAAAAATGTGCTCGCCCGCCCAGCTCGATTGGCGACCGGTAGCTGCGCTGCCTAAGGCCAAGTTCACGCAACAACCATTTAGGAACAAAATAGTCAAAGTACCTGGTACTCATGACCAAAAATGATATGGCGGTTACCAGGCAATATCGGCACGCTTGTTAGATTTGTGCGAACTTGGCCCTTGCTAATACTTTGGTTGGTGTCTGTAGTACCACAACATAAACACTCGCCAGGCATTACATGGTACCAGCTAAAAATATGGCATGGCGCGGCGTTGGGGGAATGCATGCCGCGTAAATATGCATGCCGGTATGTGCCTAGTCATGCATGCAGCGTGTGCATCAGGATATATGTCGGCAGCGCGATGGAGTAAGTGGAGTGTGTGCTGTACCGTGCGTATGTACGTGCGATGGCGCATAGCCCGAAAGCTTTTGGTGGTGATCAACATGCTGTCAAAGATGCGACTGGCAAATAAAAAAAACTAGAAGTAGACTGAATACTGCCACATCCAAATGCATAAAACTTGATGTTTTTGAGTTAACATTAGTGTTTTCCTTGTTGTTTTAATTAGTGACATAAACTGTAAAGTGTTGCAATACTGTTTCATGTGAGCCTACACATAATAATAAAACCAACGAGAGACAGATAAAGGCTTTGAATCTTATTGGCGTGTGCTGAATTGGAGTGTTATTTTTCATTTTAAAAAATTTTTTAAAGATTGTGGTGCCCTTAGCTGACTTTTGTCATTGCCCGTAATGCCCTTTGAAAATCTTAAAAATTGCCTTGGTGCCCTGATTTTTAATGTTTTCATTATTGTTAATGTTCAATTGATTTAGAAAATAAAATATGAAATGAGCCCTTCTTCATTTCAAATTAAAAACATCTTTCAAAAGCATTACTGTGCACTAATGTGCCTGATCTTTTCCTCTGTTATTAGAATAGAATCCGTTATTAATTAAAGAGGCGTGGTATTGCACCAATAATATGCACATAATAATAAGGTGACTGACAACTGTTGTTTATAATGCGCGTTCTGATGCAAAATGCCTAAATTACTCAAAACAGTGATTTGATTAAAAGTATTTTTAAAACAACACAGAGGCGGTGAAAAGGAAGCTTTGCGAGCTAGTGAAGTTTGGTTTACTAGCCGGCGGCCGAAATGAAAAAAAAGGATTAAGTGAAAACCCTGTATGTTTTATATTGTTTTAAAAAATTAAAAACAAAAAGGGGAGGAGGATGGAGGGGGTCTGCCCCTTGCGGCCTTCGCCCTGTCAACAACATTCTATGATTGTCCTTACCTCTGGTGTTATAGACAGAAGAGCTCCTATTAAGGTCCACCTTCTAGTATGTCAGTTCAACATTGTACACAATCATATCAGGTAGGAACTCTTCCAGAGCTTGTTTTAAATATCTGTGTAAAGACACATGAGATATGCCATAAAATTGGATTTGCATGTTAGTGGATGTGTCAAATGAAATCAAAATTAACTCTTTCTGGACGGCGCGCCCTTTTAGAAACCCATATGCGCGTAGTACGCATGAGCAGCGCGCCACTTTAGAGCCGAAACGCATTACACTTTTTTGACATGGGCCCGACGTCATCACCACGGCTTAACATCGTTGTGTTTTGACTTGTTTTGACAACAGAATACGCAACCTAACCAATAAGAATTCAGTCATGTAGCCTTCAATGCAAATTAGCTAATAAATATTGATTATTGATGATGTTTATGACTCGAGAACTCCGAAACATTCCGATCGAGAGCTCAGATTGTGTCAAGTTTTGTTTAGGTTAATTACATGACCTATGCGGTTTACCACACACGTTGAATTAAAAATGGCGGCCTCCATGGAACTCACAACAAGATGCGAAACACACGAAATTTTCATGGAATTATGAAGTGGGAAGTGCTGATGAAGGTGATTATGCTGCGATGTTGACTTTGAACACCCTGACAGTGATGGAGTTTTGATTTTTAGGGAAAATACGCCGTAGAAAGCTGTTAATCTGAGGTCATATGTACCAAGTACAATAGCGATCGTATGTTATCAATGTTGTAAATTATGATTTTTGTTACACTGTACCAAACAGTGGGTTTCAAACCATTATGGAATATTATTATGCCCTGACATATTCTAACATAAACAAACCACCTTGTTTATTTACAATCATATTTCAATACCTTGTAGATTTATTGACATTTATTCGAACGATAAACATAAGTTTATATTTGGATGGCTGCAATGCATTATGGGTATTCCAACATGACCCCATCTCAATATTCACACTCAGTAAGTGTAACCTTTATTTTGATACCTTACTCTCTTCAATTGGCAAAGATGAATAAAAAGTTAATAATTTCCACACTTGACCTTGATGTTTGAGTATCAAATTACACTAATTACATTAATTCCGTCCACACATGTAAAAATAACTCCGGGTAGAAAGAGTTAAAATATGAAAATCAGAAATTTTATATGAATTTCTCTGCCAGATGTTGCTGATCCATTGACTGATTCCCTAACCATTCAACCATCCTGGATCAGCTCTTAATGGTGTCTATTTTATTGTTTTATTTTGTTTAACTCTTGGTGTTTAACTCTTTGTATCTCTTTCTATCAATTTTGTTTTTTATTTACTTTTAATTAAATTTGATTATTTTGATGTAATTTTGAGATATGTAGGAGTTGAAGTTTTTCATGGTGGAAGTACAGTAGGAGTAAGGTTTACGTGCCCATGAAAACAATCTATGGTTGTAATAATTGTTGGTTCTGAGAAAAATAATTTGATTCTAAGAGATGACTCAAAGTTTTGATCAGTATACTCCGACTGTCTTCAGGAATAATAAAGTATGACAAAATAGATTGAAAACAACATCACTTTTAAGTATAAATCACTTTGCTTTTAATTTTCTTTTACTGACTGAAAAAAAAAATCATTAGAAAGTCGTTCAATTTGAGTTTTTAAACATACTTTTCAACAGCTCTCAGGAATGGTCCGTTTCTGTGTGAAATCAGCTCAACTTTTCTTCTGATTCCTCCTGAAAACAGAAAACAAAGAGGACAGGTCATTCATTATGGACAACTGTTCTATTTAATTGTCACCTCTTTAAAGCTATACCCTGAGGAGAATACAGATATAAGAAATATTAATAAGATAATAGAAATAAATAATAATGGTTAGCAAGAGATTCTACCCAAAATTATAAATTTTCCGTAAGTATTTAAGAGGAATATATCTAGTAAAGTACATTGATTTTATCAGTGTTTTCACTAATTGCAGTATTTAAAACCAACATTGAAGTTTTCTGTTTTGTTTTGCACTGGCAGCCATATGTTGACAACTGTAACTATGGCTGTGATGTAGGATTCCCTGCGATATCACTGGTTAACTGGTTCGCTTACGCTATTGGCTCCATAATAGAATTTACCGTTACCAGGAAGACTTTTTAACTTTAATTTTTTTAAATGGCGCTCAAATCTCTTTTTATCAGGTAGAAAACTCCTCATACTTAATGATAAGTGCAGCAAGAGTTAAAAAACAAAGGAAAGGTATGGTATGTGGAAGGTAGTGGGTGAGAGGGTGGCATTCAGCGGTGAAATTTCTGGTTTGCATATAAAATAACGTTATTTAATCATTCAGCGGCCATGATCGTACTGTTGTGATATGTTTGTACGTAAAGAGGCTGTAAATGGAACCGCATGAAGCCCAGAGCTCGGAGCTGAAATGCAATTCACCACTAGAGGGCTACGATATGCCGAAGCCAATAGTTATAGTCAGTACTATTTCATAAGTACAAATCGGTTGAAGAAAAATCGCAGTACATGTGGAATACGCAACTCAGGTTGCATTCGAGTTACAGAAAATTGTTAAATAACTACAGACAGAACAAAGATTGTGTAAAAGCTTACGTTTAGCAAAACATCATGTGGGTAGATGTTTCTGTTGAACATATCTAAGATATGAACTGATCTTGCATATCCATAAAGTCTCTCTCATGACCATTGCCTTGATGTGCATCAGATCAACTATCATCACCTTCTTAACAAGGCCAAGCTCCAAAAGGAACTATTTAAAACAAAACAAAATGAACTTTAAATTTAAATATAAAGTAAATCCTCAACTTTTGTTTCTTCACCAGTCTGTAGAAAAA
>CM055828.1:26711189-26831436 GCA_029582265.1 Zoroaster sp. YZ-2022 | reverse complement strand
ATTTAACAATCAAATGAGGATGACTTAAAGTGTGATTGGACAACCATGATCCTTTGTTGACAAGAAAACGAAACAATCTGCATTTAAAATAAATGTACACTCTGTATGTACGATTTAGTGAGTTCAGAATGGGTGACATTCAGGGTTATCATTGGAATCGGTAATTTTGGAATAATGCCTGCCCCTCCCCAAGTTCTGGTGATGGCATGTACTGCCACTGGTGATGAACCAACACATTTGTTTTCTAAAATTCTCTGGTCTATCATTGCAGCACTATAGAATCCAAGAACTAGGGAAGGGGAGGCAAACAAGCAATACAAGTATAAGGGGCCCTATACTAGTGCTTTAATTGGTGATCTGGCAAAAGGTATTCAAGGCTGACACACCCATGCAATGAAGATTGGGGGTATGTTTTACTATGTTTATATGGCCCAACTGCCAGGGATTCACTGTCGACATACATTTACTAGATCACCAACAGATATTGCTTAATAACTACATTTGTGAGGATGTTTGGGTCCAGTCAAAAAATAATAAGAATTCCTCAGTACTATTTTTGTTCTAACATGCTAAAGAAATTCCTAGAAAGACCCAGATGTGTCTTGAGGTTTGAAAAACAATTCCCTTGAGGGTAAAGACTGCCAACAGATAGGATAAGTCCATATAAATTAATTTTCATTTCATCATTAAGGTTTATTGACAAATTGTATTACAGAATAAAACTGAATTGCAACAATTTTACATTAAAATACATATATAATCAGATACAGATTAAAAACATACATCAGAATTACAAGGAAGGTATATTAAATTGCACAAGTGCCATATAAAACATGTACGCCATCAAAATACTCAAAACTAATATCACAAACACACCGCAACCGTATGATATATAATCAACTTCATACACAGACACACCCCACACACACATCCTATACCATCTCACACCAATCATCCATTACAAAAAATTGGAACCTACTGAGACTTATTCCACAGATCTATCATATGTACCATTGGGCTGTTTCTACACCTGACAGTTTTGACCTTGGGAAGAGTTAACTATGGGAATTCCTCAGGTTTTCCATGCACTGCTCTCTTTGTGGAGGAACCCAACCATTAAACCGCTTGAGCACATGATAGACCTAAAACTCAAACATAGTTGCTCCCTTCTATCACATAATGGTACAAGACACATTTATCAGCATTGATTATAAGATATATAATGCTTACCCATGATGATCTTGCGCCCTCTTTTGGATTCTTTCAACGCGTTCGCATCTTTGACCGTTGACCAGAATGCCATACAGGGCAGCATATTCCGCCAGTGGCTAACAAAACCCGTGTAGATTGTGACAAGATCATCGTGAGGGTAAGTTAAAGCGCTTTAGAAGCTTAACATGTATAGCCTGCCATTCGCCTTCTTTAATATTTCTGTGACATGGACGTTCCATTTCAAATCTGCACTAATATGTACCTAAAATCTTAGCAACCTGCACTTCCTGAAGAATATTTGAAATTGTGAGTGGTGGATCATCATGATCATTGACTAGAAATGATACTTTCATTGAGCACACTTTTGGGTTGAGTTTCATGTTGTTACAAAAGCCCATTGTTGAAAGTCATTAAGATATTGTTGCATGACAGATTTCTGAGAAGATGGTTTTGGTTCCACAAGGGTCAGGTCATCAACATACTTTAAAGTAACAAATGGCGTGTTCACAACTGCATCATTAATTACAACAAAGGCAAGTGGTCCAATCCTGGTACCCTGAGGTACCCCACCATTCAACATTTTCCATTGCTGAAATTACCGCGGTAGCAACACACTGCTCCCTTCCATTCAGAAAGTTGAAATCCACGTAATGACAGATGGTCTGACCCCCATACTGATGAACTTTCATGAGGACGTTATGGTCCACCAAATCAAACGCTTTGCTGAAGTCAGTAATAACTACATTGCTCAAGTGACCTGGTTTGTCAGCATTCATATGTGTATCCATTAACTTGAGTAGGTAGTGAGTGGTAGATACTCACTGCGATTTCCATACTGGTTGTGATCAATCTTATTGTCAATGTCCATTAAAGCCATTTGCCATGAAACCTTCGGCGACTTTCGCGAAATGGTCAGTGAGGAAACAGGTCTCAATTTATCACGTTGCAGGCTTTTCCTTGGGGTGGAACTACTACAGCTCTCTTCCACTGCGGTGGCACAACTCCTTCTGATAAGAGTTGTTTAAAATGTCAGCCAGTGGTTTGCTGAGTTCATAAGCAAACTCCCGTACGATTCTTGCAGAAATTCCATCCGGCCTCCGGCTACCAGCCTTAGTCCTGCGTAGCATGTTATAGACCTCATAGTCCTTGACAGAAGGACTAGGGTGAGGATCAGGTCTGTAAGATGGAAGATCAGTAATGGAGAGTGGACGAAGATCGCTTGATATTGAGACAAAGTGATCGTGATTACATCTGCCACTGCCGTAATCGGTCGAGTCAACATGAGATGGGGGCTGAATGATGGCGTCAGTCTTATTCAAGTTGGCCATAACTTGATTTGCTGGTACCATTGCGCAGGGTTTGCCTTCTTATGACGTTGAACTCTATCTCGATAATAGTCTTTCTTTGCTTTAATAATGGCGTGTTTGACTTTGTTGTAGTCGCTTCCATCTACGCGAACGATGCTCCTTGTGAAAGACCTTTGGCGTTTCTGGATAAGGTCCTTTATGTAATTGGTCATCGGGTTTGTCCTCATTATGTAGTCGTACTGTCTTACAAGGAATATACATGTTTAGAGCATCATTCAAGGTACGATGAAGGCATCACACTTTGCTATGGTGGTGGTTTCAGCATAAACATCAGGCCAGTCATGATTTTGTATCCACTGACCAAAGTCCCTGATGGATGACTCTGTCATCGGACGCACAACACGTTTACGTTGTTCATTAGAGTGAGAAGAAGAGGTAGACTTTGATGTCCAGATGACAGTATCGTGATCACTGATACCAATAGGAACTGATATCTCAGGAGTAAGATAATGATTAGAAATGTTGGTTAATATCTTGTCTAGGATTGCATCTTTGCGAGTTGGTTTGTCGACAACTTGAACAAGATTATTGCCAGCACATATCTGGGATTAGTGTCCAAACGATTAAGATCACCAATAATGGTCACTCCTGCATCTGGGAAGTTGGTACAAATATAATCGTAACTTTTCAAGAAGATGGTCTATGAGCTCATCTTCATTGCTACTATTGGTGGAAAATATACAATGGCATAAAGAGTACCGATACTGTACGTGGGAGTCTATGGGTCTGATTTTTATCAGACTACTTCAAGATTCTTTGGTACCACGATATCAGTTTTCTGAACCTAAGATCTTCACGTGCATAAATGCCACACCACCACCGCGTTTACCATTACGAGACTTGGTAATTTAGAACGTAACTGTCAATTTCGAAATGCTCGATTGATTTACTTTCGGTGAACCAGGACTCTGCTATGCCTACAATGTCAACATCAAGGCTTTTAATTACAGCGCTGAATTCATCAATTTATTGTTAAGTGAACGTGGATTACATAGATACACCTTGGGTAGCGCCCACTGTTTTGTATCAGCAACAAGTGGTATTTTTATCAAATTCATGGCAAACTCCACTGTATCTAGATTTGCTATTATTGGTGATTCTGTTCGGATATGCGTGTTTGAATTTTCCTCTGTTTATTTTTCCACTGCTACAACCACGGCGTATTACTTTTGCTATGTTTAGATCTTTCAAGTTCTCCATACGTGGGGTTCTACATTGTACACGTTTTGTTTACCAATGTTCAAATTGCCTCTCTTGAGTAACGTGAATAGGTGGGCATTGTGCATTAATTCCCAAAGCTTGATCACTGAAGCCTTTACGAATTCATGTCACCAATAGACCGTAATGGCGATACGTGTGATGCATGTAGCTATTATGTATAGCATACACTAAACAGTACTATGGTGGTAACTTCTGGTTTGTAAAATCACGAAAATCCTGACAAACTCACCAACTCGCACAGAGTTCTCAAAAATAGTCCACATGCGGCACAAACACAAATAATCATCTGGTAGGCACAAAAACTCATATAAACACCAAAATAACGGTCAAAACAAACGGCAAACGTAGAGAGAAAATTACAGTGGAGCAGCCACAACGAGCGCTCACGATCATACATTAACTCCTTTGATGAATGGATAAACTTCAAATGCTGGCCATTGGATCACAAAGTTACACGAACTCTGACACACCTTGTAGCAGTAGCACAAATGGATCTTTTCAAAGAGGGACGAAGAATAATGGGTCATGCTAACAAACACACATAACTTAGAATGCACTCATATGTTATTATCAGGATGATGGATTGATGTAACTTCAGAAAAATTATGCAACTTTAGAAAAATTATCCCTTCAGAACAATGCCTTTAAGTTAGGTTTTACAATGGAATAGAAAGTTACATGTGACGCCTTCCTTCCTCCATGATGTGACTATTTCATTATTCTCAACAAAGGTGCTGATATTTGTTTCTGGTCTACTTTGGTGAGAAAATTAAAGTGCTAGTATCAAGTAAACTGCAATGCAGCCATCACACACGAACATAAGCACTACTAGTATTATGAGGAACTTACAGATCACTATAGTGTAGCTAAATTAACATGCCTTCTAGCAACTCGTACTCACCGGATGTCAACCCATACACATGCTAGTAAATATTCAGTAATAAATATTTTACGGGTCGAGTTGACCAAAATGAGTATGAGTTGGTAAAAGTACGAGTTGGCACGCACATGAGTTGACCTGTTTCACTGGGAAAGAATACAACATTGTGGATAAAGTTTTAAAAAGAATTGCTTTGAAAATAAAAATCACAATCTTTAATGTAGGTTGGTGGGGTCATGTGAGTGGATCATAGGGCAGTCAGGAGGAATGCAATCATCCACACACACACAATATTTACAATAATTGTACCACAGATTTATTGGTTACCTTGGGGCTTGTGTTTTAGATGCTTTCTAGGCTGTTGAACTGATTCTCACTGATGCCAGCCATTGCATCTAATTCAATTACTCAGCATACTGGAGAGCTAAAATACAAAATATCAAGAAATGTTCAAATGATTCTGTGAAAATTTAATTCTGAATGGGAAAAGCCAACATGTATTACTCCAGTAAGAGAATGTCTCATAATTGCAAAACCAACCTTCATCACCCCACTCCATTTGCATTTTCCATCCTGAATTTTGGTGCACATGTTGTCCACCAACACACCTGCATGTTTATTTTCCAATTAAAACTCATATTAACTCATCCCTCTGCAGCTTTTCTTCATTTATTAGTTTTCTTTTTATGCAGGCTCTTCATCTTTTTTTATGTTATAAAGACCTGACCTTTCTTTAAAAGACATAGCTGGAGGGACATACTTTTTATGTAATAACAAAACAACAAATGTAACCTAGCTCAGAAAAACAGGTGCCCCTATGACAATTTTGTGGCTACTACTAACAGACTAATCAAGTAAAGCATCTCTTTAGGTTGAGTTAGGGATATATTTTATTGACACGAAGAACATGCAGGGTGCAGAAGAGACAACACGAACATGTATATATTTACATGGATTTGCATACATGTACTGTTATGTAGGCGAGTTACACAATGAAGTATTTTCCAACGACGCTCTTTTGACTTTGACTGCATGGCACAGTTTTTAAACTTTTTTCTGGACAATATATAGCACTGCAAAAACAGGGAAAGAGTAGACTCAATATAGTTTTTACAATATAGGTGCAGTACAACAGTTTCGTCCGTCACGAACCTCCATTGGAGTGTGCATGTAGTGTGTCTACGATAGCCTACTTTACAAACGCACATTCTAGCCAACAAACCTCTAAATAATGTCTACTACTTACCTCTTAATAATGCAATTATATTTTCTCTTTCTCGGTAACCCATTTTATTTTCTTGGCTTTTGCTTTGGAGTTAAAAGAACGGCAAAATTCCTCAGTATTTTACATGTAAACGAGAATTAAAATGGCCGCCGCTGAAAACGTTTTTGCTTGTGATAAAATGTCACGTGATCACTGATACGCAATGTGATTGAGTGCCTCGACAGATTGCCTCAAAGTAGAAAGCTAGTCTACTCATTGCCACTGGATTGCATGAAATGCCACACAGGGCAATCTCCGAAAATCTTATTGCCAGCAACTTTTATTGCCTGAAAATTGCCCCGTGCCAAGGCCTTTACGTTGTGGCCAATATTAAACTCCATATATTGCTGTGTGTTACGTATTCTGTGCACGCGATATGGGCTAATTCGTACATACAGGGAATAGTAATTCAGCATATTGTTTCACTTAACCTTCCGGTTCGACCGGAAGAAAAGGTCAGATTGGGGTCACGTATGAACGAAATGTGACATAGTTCAAGATCTTTAAGATGATAAAAGATTGAAAATCTCTTCTATGGTTCATGAGATATGATTTTTTGAAATTTTGGTGTCAACTTCGGTTTTGACCGGAAGGAAAGTCAGATGGGGTCACGTCTAAAACGAAAAATTACATAATTCAAGATCTTTCATACGATGCAAAAGATTGTGAAAATATCTTTGTGGTTCATGAGATATGATTTTTGAAATATTAAACTTTGATTTAGCGTAATTCGATCACCTGATGAAGTAATCATGACGTCAGAGAAAACGGTTTCGTCTGCTTGATATGTTCTGTTTATGTGTTAAGTTTGAAGGCTGTATATGCTTAGCAAGGATGCCTTTGTTACCGGACAAAAGCGCCACTGAGAAGTAAAAAAAACAAAAACAGTACAAAACAACAGGTGTTCGCTGCGCGCTCGAACACCTAAAAACAGCAAATACAAAAACAAGGTGTTCGCGCTGCGCTCGAACACCTAATAATGTGGACTATATGGCGCACGTATCCACCAAACTGGTGCTCAAGGCGCATTATATTATTACCCTGCTCATCAGGCTCACAAATCATTCCTGAAACATCTCAGCTCCTGGGGTATACAGCTCAGTGCTGTCATTACAGCGCATGTAGGACCAATCAAACACAACAACCAACTCTGCCTCACAGGTACCATTTACCCCTGGGTGGAGAAGCAATTATGGTAAGTGTCTTGCTCAAGGACACAAGCACCATGGTCGCGGTTGAGTTCGAACCCATTCTGACGACTCAGCCATCAGAACACAAATCCGATGCATAAACCGCTCGACCATGGCACTCCATATGACTTATGACTTATGCTAAGTCATAATTAGCGGATAATGTGACTTCAGCCGAGTATTTTTTAACTATATTATGTCCTTAACGCTTTCGTAAAAGTTGTGATTTGTTATCGAGTTGGACGTTTCCAACCACCAAATGTGCATAGCGCGCTTATAGTTTGTATTTTTCGAGCCTGAGGGGAATATTTTCACTTCAACTTCCGGTTTCACACCCGGAAGACAAAGGTCAAGCCTGGGGTCATGTCTGTGTAGCTTTTTGCTCGGTTTTTCAAGACTCTATCCGATGATGAGTGGATTGAAGAAAAATTCCGTTGTGTGTTAGGAGTTATGATTTTTTGGAAATATTAAACTTCGAATTAATGTGATTCGACACCTGATGATCGTCATCATGGACGTCACAGCAACGGTTTTGTCAGCTTGTTATATTCCCCGTCTGGCATGTTAAGTTTGAAGGCTGTGTGCTTAGCAAGGATGCCTTTGTTGCCGGGACAATCGCCGCTGAGAAGAAAAAAAAAGACGGCAGTGTTTAGATGATATTCGATTTTGCAAGAGGGTAACATTATTTTTTGGTTTAACCCAGTTCTGGTGGCTTAGGGCGTGAGTATCTCCAGAGACTTGGCACACACAGATATTAACTAGGTAAGCCGTTACAGGCTCCATGAGCATCATAATTAATATTGGAGTAGCATTTCAAGCCATGAACATTTTTGAATTTGCTGTTAACCAGAGTGGTTGAATATATTTTAATATATTCATTGTTAACAACGTGAGGCCTACACCGAATGTTTGCCATAGGTTTCCAGACATGGCATTATGATCAATAATAAGAACAGGGTTTGTGATACTGGAAATCCTTGTGGATTATACATTTCTTTAAGTACTATTTAGCAATAACGATGCTGGCACCAACGCATTTATTTCACCGAACAATTTTGCAGTGAATCCATCCTTCAAGTGAATTTTCCTCCAGAACGATAGGAAAACAACTGTGGGTCATCAGAATCGCGTCACGTTGATCAACGTTACCATACAATAGCACGTACATGTGAAGATGGCCTGATCGTTAGAAGCTTGAAATTATTTTGAACAGCAAAACAGTTAACCGGAAATCATGCCTTTGTTTTGTTTGTGCACACAATTCTGCCCAACCTGAGAATTATGGTTTACTGAAAACGTTAAAATATCATTTTCAATGTATAGTACAAACAAAAACAGTTTATTTTATATTGTATATTGTTAAAACAAGCACAAAAAAATCAACATTTTTACCTGGAGACATTTTACCATGGCTTTTGCCATTACTCCGCAATATTATTGTCTGTGATGATAATTTGGATATCAATGAAATAGTAAACTTGATCTGTGTATTGTATAATCATCAAAGCAGTGAAAGAACATGACGCATATACGATATTGGTGTAAACACATATCCTTATCTCATGTCCATATCTGTGTATCTATAGTCTATATTCATATCATATCTATACCATATTCATATTCATATCTATATATCTATGCCTGTTATCTATATATCTGCCTTATTCATATCTATATATATATATATATATACATATATATATAGCAGTTATATATATATATATATATATATCTATTCATATCTATATATCATATCATATATCTGCTGCATATCATATCTATATCTATACACCATATATCTATACATATCGATTAAATCGGGCGGTGGGCCCTTTAAACTTTATCAAAGCACAAACATAAAAACACATCCATTTATAGGAAAAAGGAAAGTTAAAGGGTCATGGGGCGAGATCCCAAAAGTGGGGAAATATAGCACCCAAATTTTCAATAGGAGTTTGGAAGTGAACAAGTGAGGAGGATTACATTGGTTAACACACAGGTACATGTGGGCAGCTGTGGTAAAAAGCAAGTGTAAGTGGACGATTGCATTGAGTTTACCAATAACAATATGTATGATGTGGCAGCTGGTGGTGGTGTGTTAGGGTGTTACACAAAGGGGATACGCGACAACGTGGGGGTAACACCATAACCATGTACAAATTGAGGTGTTGGTGTGTGTGTAATTCAGTTAAATTATATAATTGTCCCCGTGTTATATTACGTTGTTGAAAAAATGTACGATATGTCAACAAGGTAACATAAAGGTGTTTGAAAAATACATATCAAGGCAGTTGATGAAACCCAGTAATGATATAGGTGAATAGAAATGATATAGGTAAAAGGTTATTTTAATCACCTGTAAGTTGATGTTGGAGATCCATTTGTTGGGAAGTATGTGGAGCTGATGTATCCAGTGTGACCCCTAAGCGGTGATGTGTGTCATTGCCAGGCACAGGCTTCAGATTACAATTAAGTTCAATCCCCCAATTACCATGATTAGGGCTGTTGGAAGTGGGATTGTTACAGGCATGGTTTTCTGCTTTTCACAGAGGAGACATGGCTGGCAAAAGCGGAGACATATTTTGGCTTTGTGTCTCCACATTGTGTGCATACCATCTTTACATGAGACATTATAACATTGGGGTGTGTCACCAATGATTTAGTTCTGATTACTAGGTGTGAGAGAGCCAGTACTGTGGCTTCTCTCCACCTTCTGAGCAGGTTGGAGAACACAAACAAGGTTTGCATCTTGAGTGGGCCCAAATTAAAGCCGTCCTGTGGTGACCATGATCAGTGATTCATATATCCATACATGTATACATTCATCTAACCCTATCATCTATCTATTCATCTATCTATCCATTCATCTCACGCCCATTCATCTATCTCATCTATCTATCTCATTCATTCATCTATTCATCTATTCATCTATCCCATTCATTCATCTATCTATCTCATCTATCTATTCATATCTCATTCATCTATCTCATCTATTCATTCATTCATCTATCTACTATCCATCTATTCATTCATCTATTCATATCTACACTTCATATCTCTATATCTCTCATATCTCTATATCTGTATATCTGGGACATCTCATATCTATATAAACGTGACAAGCGGAAAGTTAAAGCAAATATTGATGCCAGACGCGCGAACCCGCGACTTTTATTATCGAATACCGCACGAGTGATTAACTACCAACCGAGCTAAACCAGGCCTTTTACGTGGTTTGTACACTGAATAAATATAGGGAAAAACCGACCTGAAACAGTTATATAAACGGGGAAGCGAAGAAAAGTTGGCTGGATGCCGGGATCAACTGAGCTGGCTAACCAGCCCTATGTTGGTGGGCGGTCCACTTACGCCAAATTATCTATTTGCTCCCCATGGGTCAGGTCAGGAGGCCCAAAATTCGCCGACATACATAAGATTTGAGGCTTTGCATGGTGGAATATCGATATCGATTTCTCGGTTTGCGGTAACACCGTGTGTTTATTTCAACTATCGCGAAGCTGAGGCACAGGTTCCTGAAAAGAACGTTATCGCACAACTCGTATCTCAAGTGTAGTTAAGGTGAATGGTTCAAGGGAGAACCAATGTGGGGCAATTGTTTTCTTACTGTTAATGATGAAATATGGTTCAGGAGAACCATGGGAAAATGGGTTATTCTTTCACGTTTCAAATTAGCCTGCTCTAGTCTTCGTTAGAGAATGAATAGGTTTGGAGATGCAGTTCATGAAGACTCACCATGTGACCCGCCCAGCGGGTATTAAGTCGCGCTATGCTATAACACGTAAGGGCTGTTCTATGCTTTTTGATGTGTAACTTGCTGCTTACGCTGTAAATTATACCATGTCAATAAACTTATCCGAAATTGAGTTAATCCTGTGTGAGTCATTACTTACTAGATGGCTAAGGTTTTGAAGAAAAAACACAAGAAATACATCCAGGTATTGAAAGTATTGACAAAAAAGCTCAAACTTTTTAATCATGAAAAGAACCGAAATACTAAGATCTTGCCATCAGAACAAACCGATGCACTAAACCGCTCGACCATGGCACTCCATATGACTTATGACTTATGCTGTCATAATTATGGGACAATGTGACTCAGCCGAGTATTTTTACATTTTAAACCATATTATGTCCCTTTAACACTTTCGTAAAAGTTGTGGACATCAGGTTGGTGCCAAATTTGCGCTTATAGTTTGTATTTTCGAGCCCTGGGAAAATTTTTTCACTTCAACTTCATTTTCGACCGGAAGACAAGGTCAAATTGGGGTCATGTCTGTAACTTTTGCTCGGTTTTTTTCACGACCCATCCGATGGTGTGGATTGAAAAATCGTTGTGTAGTTTAGAGTTATGATTTTTGAAATAAAACCGAATTAATGTGATTCGACACCCCGATGACGTCATCATGACGTCACAGCAACGGTTTTGTCAGTTTGTTATATCTGTTCATGTGTTAAGTTTGAAGGCTGTACATGCTTAGCAAGGATGCCTTTGTTTGCCGGACAATCGCCGCTGAGAAGAAAAAACAGACGGCAGTGTTTGTGATATTCGATTTTGCAGATAACTTATTTTTTGCTAACCCAGTTCTGTGGCTTAGGGCGCGGAGTATCTCCAGAGACTTGGCCACAGTATTGGGCTAAGGTAACGTTACAGGCTCCATGAGCATCATAATTAATATTGGAGTAGCATTTCAAGCCATGAACATTTTGAATTCTGTGTAACCAGAGTATTGAATATATTTAAATAATTGTAACGAGGGCTCACCGAATGTTTGCTCAGTTTCCAGACATGGCATTATGATTTCACACAGAATTTTTTGTGATACTGAAACCTTGTGGATTATACATTTCTTAAATTACCATTAGCACGATACTGGTACCAACATTTACCCGAACAATTTTAAGTGAATCCATCCGCGATTTTCCTCCAGAACGATAGGGGAAAACAACTGTGGGTCATCAAGATCATGATCACGTTGATCAACGTTACCATAATAGTACGTACATGTAGATGGCCTGACGTTAGAACTTGAAATTATTTTTGAAGAGCAAAATTAATCGGAAATCATCTGTTTTGTTTGTGCACACGCAATTCTGTAACCTAGAAATTATGGTTACTGAAAACGTTAAATATCATTTCAATGTATAGTTAATAAACAAAACAGTTTATTTATATTGTATATTGTTAAAACAAGCAATACAAAAATCAACATTTTACCATGGAGCATCTTACCATGGCTACGCGGCGCAGCAAAATATTTGACCCCATTCACCCCTTAAAGAGGGATTGCTCCGTGACCTCAATCAACATATTTTCTGGGCGAAAACTTAGCTGGGCTACTTAAAATAAATTCCATTACCCCTCCATTTTTGTATATGAAAGTGTTAGTTTTACTCATCTGAGAGATTAGTAACCTTAATGGGGTATTATGTACAAGCCAATTAGTGTGTAAATCCACGTCACAATTCAGTTTTGTTTTGTATTAGCACCGACTAGTTCTGCACCATCAATGATTCCATTGTGAACGATTTTTACGCTCATTCGACTGAATGGGTTTGAAAGCAGTTTTCCATAATGAGATGTAAATAGTTTATAAATGATAACGATACGATACCGCTGTCATTGGAAAGCACGTCTATGGCGCTATGATGTAGGTTTCATCAGATGTAGGTGAATTTCATGTAGGTTCACCGCTTGACAGCACAAACGCCAGTCCCCAGTCTGTTCGCGTTTAACCTTGACGTTTTTTTTTTCATTAATGATTTATTGCTTCAAATGCGCAAGTGTAAGACTTTGTACTGATCCCAAAGAATATTGATATTTAGAAGAAAGTTTAACACGTCAAAATAAAGACCATTGAGTAGGCTACGCAAAGCAGTCTCGGGTTTTGTTTATAGGTTATACGTGCCTTACCAATCAAAGATGCGTATAATTGCAGTCACTTGCATTTCGTTTAACCCGTTCTGAAATTTACAGAAAAATTTGTTTGATATAAACATTTCAAAGATGAGGACAGACTTTAATAATGTTTTTGTGGTGGCAACTGCCATTTTGGGATACAAAATGTTGTACGTTATTCCATATCACAATAACAATACTTTTGCCATTCGCAATATTGTCTGTATTGATAATTTGGATATCAATGAAATAGTAAACGATCTGTGTATATAATCATCAAAAGGTGGGAAAGAAATGACATATACGATATTGGTAAAAAATACATATATCTATATCTATATCTATATCTATATAAATATCTATATATATATATATATATATCTATATATCTATATATCTATATATCTATATATATATCAGTTGTCTGATGATCGCATAACGCGTGAAACTCGGAGTTACAACTACCAGCGTTCCACTAGTTTTACTACAAGTATATATATATATATGTATATATATATATATATATATATATACAAGTATATATATATATATATATATATATATATATATCTATATCTATATATCTATATATTCACGATTAAATCGGGGTGGCCTTAGCTTTCGACAAAGTACAAACATAAAAACACATCCATTTAGGGAAAAGGAAAGCAAAGGGTCATGGGGCGAGATCCAAAAAGTGGGAAAATAGTACCCAATAGAGTATCGGAAGTGAACAAAGGAGGATTAGTGAGCCACATAATAGGTACATGTGGCAGCTTGTGGCAAAAGCAAGTGTAAGGACAGATTATTGAGCCACACAATATGTAGATGTGGCAGCTTGTGGTGGTGAAGCTAGGTTGGAGACACAAACAAGTTTTGCATCTCGAGCGGGTACAATTAAAAGCACCCCTGTGGTGATTCATGATCAGTGATTCATATATCTATATATCTATATATCTATATATCTATATATATCTATCTATCTATCTATCTCATCTATTCATCTATCTATCTATCTACCATTCATCTATCTATCTATCTATCTATCATTCATCTATCTCATCTATCTATCTATCTATCTATCTATCTATCTATCTATACATCTATACATACGCTATCTATCTATCTATCTATCTATCTATCTATCTATCTATCTATTCATCTATTCATCTCATCTATCTATCTATCTATCTATCTATCTATCTATCTATACTTATATCTGTATATCTGTATATCTCTATATCTGTATATCTGTATATCTATATAAACGTGAAGCGAGCAAAGTAAAACTGGCTGATGCCAGACGCGAACCCGCGACATATCGAATACCGTACGAGTGATCTACCAACTGAGCTAACCAGGCCTTTTACGTGGTTGTACACTGAATAAATATATAGGAAGAAACTGACCTGAAATATTACATAAACGGGAAGCGAGCAAAGAAAAGTTGGCTGATGCCGGACTAACTGAACTAACCAGCCCCTATGTTGGTGGGCGGTCCACTTATGCCAATTATCTATTGCTCTATGGGGTCAGGTCAGAGGCCAAATCTGCCGATATATAAGATTTGAGGCTTTGCATGGTGGAATATCGATATCGTTTCGGTTTGCGGTAACACCGTGTGTTTATTTCAACTATCGCGAAGCTGAGGTACAGGTTCTGAAAAGAACGTTATCGCACAACTCATATCTCAAGTGTAGCTAAGTGAGAATGGTTCAAGGAGAACCAATGTGGGCAATTCGTTTTTCTCTACTAAGCTAAGTGAGAAATATGGTTCAGGGAGAACCATGGGGAAATGGGTTATTCTCTACGTTTCAATTAGCCTGCTCTAGTCTTCGTTAGGAGAATGAATAGATTTGGAGATGCAGCTCCTTAAGATGCAGCTCCTTACATGTGACCCGCTCTACGAAAAAGGGTATTAAGTCGCGCTATGCTATAACACGTAAGGGCTGTTCTATGCTTTTTGGATGTAACTTTGCTTACGCTGTAATTATACCATGTCAATAAACTTATCCGAAATTGAGTTAATCCTGTGTGAGCTTCATTACTTACTAGATGGCTAAGACTTTTCAGAAGAAAAAACACAAGAAATACATCCCTATGTGAATATTGAAAGTATTGACAAAAAGCTTTTTCAAACTTTTAATCATGAAAAAAGACCGAGTACAGGCTAAGATCTTGCCATCAGAACACAAATCCGATGCACTAAACCGCTCGACCATGGCACTCCATATGACTTATGACTTATGCTAAGTCATAATTATGGGATAATGTGACTTCAGCCGAGTATTTACATTTTTAAACTATATTATGTCCCTTTAACACTTTCGTAAAAAGTTGTGATTTGTTATCGAGTTGGACAAATTTTCCAACCACTAAATGTGCATAGCGCGCTTATAGTTTGTATTTTTCGAGCCCTGAGGGGAATATTTTTTCACTTCAACTTCCGGTTTCACCCGGAAGACAAGGTCAAATTGGGGTCATGTCTCGGTAACTTTTGCTCGGTTTTTCACGACCTATCCGATGATGTGTGGATTGAAAAATTCCGTTGTGTAGTTTAGGAGTTATGATTTTTTGAAATATTAAACTTCGAATTAATGTGATTCGACACCTGATGACGTCATCATGACGTCACAGCAACGGTTTTGTCAGCTTGTTATATTCTGTTCATGTGTTAAGTTTGAATGCTGTACATGCTTAGCAAGGATGCCTTTGTTGCCGGACAATCGCCGCTGAGAAGAAAAAAACCAGACGGCAGTGTTTGTGATATTACAAACACATAGGTGTTCGAGTTTTGTCAGGGCAGTGATGATGACGTCAGAATGTTTTTTAAAGAAACTTCACATTATTTTTTTAATATTAAATTTTGACTTCCGGTTTAGACAGGAAGTAAAAGGTCAAATTGGGGTCATGTTTTTGTAAATATTTTTGACAATTAACAATCTGTAGAATAGTGCAAAAACTGTGAATTTACCTCTTGTGGTTGTTGAGATATAATTTTTTTAAATATTAAACTTTAACTTCCGGTTTGGACAGGAAGTAAGATCAAATTGGGGGTCATCTTTGTGTAAAATTGTTTTGACAAATAACGATCTGTACAATGGTGCAAAGATTGTAAATTTACCTCTTGTGGAAGATTTTGTTTTAAATATTAAACTTTGACTTCCGGTTTGGACAGGAAGTAAAGGTCAAATTGGGGTCACCTTTGTGTAAAATTGTTTTGACAATTAACGATCTGTACAATGGTGCAAATATTGTGAATTTACCTCTTGTGGTTGTTGTGATTTGATTTTTTTAAATATTAAACTTTGACTTCCGGTTTGGACAGGAACTAAGGTCAAATTGGGGTCACCTTTGTGTAAATATTTTTCAACAATTAACAATCTATACAATGGTGCAAAAAATGTAAATTTACCTCTTGTGGTTGTTGAGATATGATTTTTTTAAATATTAAACTTTGACTTCCGGTTTGGACAGGAAGTAAGGTCAAATTGGGGTCATCTTTTTGTAAATATTTTTTGACATTTAACGATCTGTACAATGGTACAAAAATTGTGAATTTACCTCTTGTGGTTGTTGAGATATGATATTTTTTAATATTAAACTTTGACTTCCGGTTTGGACAGGAAGTAAGGTCAAATTGGGGTCACTCACAACTCGTGTTTCATCTACTTGTTAAGTTCTAAGTACATGCCAAGTTTCAAGTTCATGTGAAGTTTGCAAGTATGTGTTTGTTACCGGAAAGTCGCGGGGGAGAAGAAGAAGAAGTTAAAAAAAAACGAACAAAAACAATAGGTGTTTCGGGTACATACCCGAACACCTAAAAAACCGAACAAAAACAAGAGGTGTTCGCACTGTCGCTCGAACACCTAAAAAAAAAAAGAAAACCGAACAAAAACAAGAGGTGTTCGCGCTGTCGCTCGAACACCTAAAAAAAAAAACGAACAAAAACAAGAGGTGTTTCGGGCACATACCCGAACACCTAAAAAAAAACGAACAAAAACAATAGGTGTTTCGGGCACATACCCGAACACCTAATTAAAAAAAATAAAACCGAACAAAAACAAGAGGTGTTTCGGGCACATAACCCGAACACCTAAAAAAAATTAACAAAAACAATGTGTTTCGGGCACAAACCTGAACACCTAAAAAAAAAACGAACAAAAACAAGAGGTGTTTCGGGCACATACCCGAACACCAAAAAAAAAAACGAACAATATCAAGAGGTGTTCGCGTTGTGGCTCGAACACCTAAAAATGACGACGCGTGGGTCGGAGGCGACGCGCGTGTAGGCCAGAAACTAGAGAATGTATTAAGATTTTTGAACATTTCAAATATGTAATTCATTTAAGCTTTTTCTAAAATAAATGAGAGCATGTGAGACGGACTGATGTCTCATGATGTTTGGCACAATCACAACTTCACATCAAATATTTTTTTAGATTATAATTCGGTTATTTTGTAAATGGGTAACGAATACACTCCCTTAAAATATACGACTGATCAATCAATGTTTTCGGACGTGCTTATTTCGCTGTGTTAATGCATTCAAATTATTTATATTAATATGAAACTTGACCAACAGCTGACGGTCAATTTCAGATATGAATCTTTTCTCATGTTTTCTCGAAAATGACAGGTTAAAATAAATAACTGGATTTAAGGTACCGGGTAATGAAGAAATTCTAAAACATTCTAATATACCTCCAATAAACTTGGACATAGACTAAACCAAGGTATTTGCCAGGGTTTAGAAAATTTTCTGGAAATTTCAAAACAGGGTGTCCAAATTGTTCACTTACAATACGTTTACATGTAAATGACAGATGAAATAGGGTGTCCAATATTAAAACAGGATGTCTAAAAGACACCCAGACACCCCTCTGGCTAATACTATGGTCTAAACAAATAGACAAGCCCAGCAACACAAAATAAAAGCAATTTTAGAGTATGTT
The DNA here is from genome assembly GCA_029582265.1 of Zoroaster sp. YZ-2022. Taxonomy (NCBI): domain Eukaryota; kingdom Metazoa; phylum Echinodermata; class Asteroidea; order Forcipulatida; family Zoroasteridae; genus Zoroaster; species Zoroaster sp. YZ-2022. The sequence continues at coordinate 26,813,430 of CM055828.1, read as the reverse complement.
TTTACTAATTGGAAGTTAACAACACAGCCACAACTCTGCCTCCTGCTTAGGACGGTTCGACCCTAATTTGCCATAGTGACCAATCCTCCTTTTTTCAATTTTAAGTTTTCCCGCCCATTAGTACATTCAGGAAGAGACCTACCATTGTATCTAATCCACATGCATGTATTCCTTATAGTTTTGGAGATAGAGCATGCATTCAAATGACGAATGCTCAAACTGGCTATTTTTGTAATTTGGCAAAGTGACCAATACCGCATTGGTCACTATGCCAACTTAATTCGGGATTGGTCACTATGGCAAATTAGGACCGGGTTAATCTTCCAAAATAAAATACAGACAATCAGACGCCGAGTGGTTCAATTCAGATTTGAATTTTTATTCACGCTTTTTCGAAAATTAAAACAAGTCAGATTAAATTACATCTTAGGATGTTTTGATACCGTTACCGTGTGTATTAAAGGAATCGTACATCATTAGTAAAAAGCAGTCGTGAGTACAAAGTCCGAGACCGAAACCTGGTGGTCCAAGGGGGAAAACCCCCAACCATCAAGCTCGTTGTGCGTGCGTGCGTTTGGAGTGCAATGCCGTGGTATGGATAACAGAAGGCTGGCACACTTCATGTATGCACATGTAATTCAACATGTGAGAGTTCATTTCCTTGTGTCATTAAGAACACACATCGTGAAAATGCACACCAAATGTGTTTGTATGGAAAATGTACCACGGGCATGATCCATTTCAAAGTGTTCATACATATTGGCCCGTATTTTAGAACGTTCCTTTACTGCAAAGAGAACAATAATAGGCATAAAGGCGTCCTTTGCAGTAAAGGAACGTTCTAAAATACGGGCCATTATCTTTTCCAAAAATGAAAGCAAGAAATTTCTCATTTCTCATGTTGCTTTAATTTATACCTAGTACAAATTCTCTTTTGATTAGCAGATGGTTCAGAAAAGAACCACAGCCCAATTTCATAGAGCTCCTAAGCAGAAAAAAATTTGCTAAGAAAATATTTTTGCTAAGCAATATATACTGAGATTGGTGAAACTTACCACTTGCGTCGGGAATAGATAAACAATTGAAATGGTATTAAAATAAGCCCTACCGACAATTTGGATTAGAAATGTTGGCATTTATTGAGAAATGTCCACATGCTTGTCCACCTCAGTCGCATCTGTATCCACTTTTCACAGACACGTCGGAAAGCACGTTGCAAAATACAGTGCACATAATACACGTCGGTGTTGAGCAAATTTAAGTCGAAAATTGGTAAGTTTCTATACTCGGCAACAAACTACCAGCAAAAATGCATACATTTGTACGAAAGTATGGCCGGTAACCAAAGAAATCCGCTAAGCAATTTTTTCTGGTAAGCAATTTTTTCTGCAAAGCAGCTCAATGAAATTAGCCTCAACTGGTTACAACTTGACGTTTCAATCAGTATACTCTGATCATGTTCTCATTAATCTCAAAGGAGAATGTTTACATGGTGTCACCGCAAACAGTAATTACTTTATCCTTTTCATCCCGCAAAGCCTTACTTATTTTATACCAAAAAAGGTCTTCGGTTTCTGGTCAAAGGTCAGCTTCAATTTTTTTTTTTTTTTTTTTTTTTTAATTTTTTTTTTGCTAACCAGTGAAATGTGCGACACATGTACATTGTATATTCAGGTATTGGGAACCAGACCAAATTGACCATACACAAAGTATGGTGGCTAAAGAGACGCCTCACAAATTGGGCAAACGCCAGTAATACTCCTATGTGAAAAAGTCGTTTAAAACACAGCAGAGTAGAATCGCTCCAGCTATTTTGGCTGCTATTTGAAACTGGAGGTTTTTGGTTGGCCTAAAACAAAGCATGCCTATGAAATGTAATAGTTCATACTCAAAGCCAATCAGTGACGTAGCCACGGGGGGCCTGGGAGGGGGGAGGCACGTGCCCCACACAAATTTCCAGTGGCCCCCCCCCCCCCCAGTGCCCCCCACGAAAAATCCTCATAGTGCACCAAAAAAAGAAAAGGGAAAAAACCCATACCCATACCCATACCCTGGGCTCCCCCCCCCCCCCCCAACTGAAAAGCAATTCCCCCTGTCCCCCACTGAAAAAATCCTGGCTACGCCGCTGAATCCAATAATTACCCATGCTGTACCTTCTCTTTAGTAAGCTAATGATCTCAATATGAAGACCAGTAGGCCTACAATCAAAACACAACATGGCAATATTTGGCTGGTCCCCAGCATGGCAAAGATCATCAGTAGGAAGTGTATTCCCACATCATGGATACCAGCCTATTTGATTCGGTTCTTATATAACACTATAAATCGACAATGTCTGAAACTATTTCGTTTGGGACAAAGTGTCTGAAACTTAACAATGGGCCCGGAATATGATTTCAGACATGTCATGTCTGAAAACTATAACAAAGGTTTCAGAGATAACCTTATTCCCCTGCACCCTACTGTGAAGTTTCAGACATTCAAAATGTATAGTGTAAAGTGTCCCATTTATAATAAGTGTCCTGTCCCTATTTATAATAAGTGTCCCTATTTATAATAAGTGTCCCCATTTATAATAAGTGTCCTGTCCCTATTTATAATAAGTGTCCTGTCCCTATTTATAATAAGTGTCCCTATTTATAATAAGTGTCCTGTCCCTATTTATAATAAGTGTCCTGTCCCTATTTATAATAAGTGTCCTGTCCCTATTTATAATAAGTGTCCCCATTTATAATAAGTGTCCTGTCCCTATTTATAATAAGTGTCCTGTCCCTATTTATAATAAGTGTCCCTATTTATAATAAGTGTCCCTATTTATAATAAGTGTCCCTATTTATAATAAGTGTCCCTATTTATAATAAGTGTCCCCATTTATAAAAAGTGTCCTGTCCCTATTTATAATAAGTATCCCCATTTATAATAAATGTCCCCATTTATACTATGAACTGACATAAAATGTCTGAAAACGATAGGATTCAGACATTAAAGAATTCAGACATTAAATGTCTGAAACCAAGTCCCCATTGTGAAGTTCTAAACATTTTGTTCCTTATAAAAGATGTTTTTATATTCTTAGTTCACACTCTTACAGAACAAAGCCTAGAGAACTATAAAGTAAATTTATTTGATAAGCCAAATAATTAAGGGCAACCAGCCAAAAGCAATATCAGTTTATGTGAAATGTTTGGCTGGTAATCAATTAAACACGCTAAGCTCATATTTCTGCACGGCAGTTTTGTCACCAATTGAGGTCCTGAAAATAACTTCGTTTTATACAATAGTTAAATTAAAAATCACTTATGAATACATTTTCGTGAATAAGGTTATTAGTTATAAAACAAGATACTGATAAAGTGGAAACTGTGGCAAAATGTGTGTTTCAAACAATATCAACGACATGTCTTGCTTGCCCTACGAGACAGGAGGCACTTTCTTGTGTGAAATAATGGTCAAAATCATCGGTCATCTATCTTATGACAAGTAAAATATGAAATTAAAAGGGGCAATATCGTCACAATCAGAGCAAACGTTCAACAGGGCATGGAATCTGTGTCCTAGTTTAAGATGAACACAGTGACTGGAAATTAATGGCTTATTTATGCAACAGCAACGGTAATATCACCTTATTATGTGGGTATTATTTCCAGTCAATGAGTTAATCTAGTAGCACTGCGATTCCATGCCCTGTTGATCGTGATGATATTGCCCCTTGAAACAAAATTAGATAAATAGAGTTGTAGCAGCACATAAATGAGCAATTGGTGGGAATGTACAACTTACAAAGGCCGAGTGGATGGCTCTATCGAGGAGAATAGATGAGAGAGGAGAATAGATGGGACGGTAGAAGCGACACTGACAATTTGACAGCAATGTGAATACTGCTCCTTACACAACATTAATGTTGGCAAAACTGCTTCTGTACTGTCTTTGAAACAAGATATACCTTACACTAACAACTTGTACAACTTTTAGCGTATTCAAATGTTTCATTAACCCTAACTCCCTAGACAACAAAGCCAGTTGGAGGATTTTGAAGGATTTTTATTGTTTTAATACAATGCCTAGGGAGTTAGGGTTAATGATAAGATAGTAGCAATGCATTCAGATTGTTTGTTTTTCTGTATTCATAAAACCCTACATTTTCAGAAAACGAGCAGAAACTGTTACACGTTTGTTATGTTTTTATAAATTCGACCTAACAATGTTCCCTAAGGAAAAAAGGCACTTCAGATGATTTTTCTCAAGATGATTGATATGTCTACACCAACTGCACACCAAGTAGGCTTTTATATAATAATTTATTAATTTGGTAACCTGCTGATCACCAATTTAAACATTTAAACATCAGCCATAAATCTTGCCTCATTTTAGTTTGGGCAAAAACACAAATGTTTAGATTGCCAATGAAAATCACATAGGTTTTTTATTAATATATACATGTTTCAGTTCGCTTAATTAGTTTATTTGTTTTTAGAAGCAATTAATTCATTTTTAGATTTTTTTCATTAATTTAGCTAAGCATCAGACGAAGCTAATGTTAATATTTCATATATTTTTGGCATTTATTTCCATTTTAACTACATCTAAAAAAATGTACAAAATATAAACAGGATAAATTGGGGCTGTTGTACCAAAACAACAAAACTAGCAATGCCCTCTGTGGGAAAAATCATGCATGTTATAAATGCCATTATTTCTGATTGTCATCAATCATACAGGATTCTTTGGTTTGTGTTAAAATCCAATATGGACCCTTGTGTGTATTTGTGCCCCACTGAATGATCAAAGTAATGGATGCTACAGGCATCTCCCAATTCAATTGGCATCTAATGAATGCTAGCTCACCATTGATGAAACCTGCAATTAATTTATTTGATTGAAGTAGTGAACCTAACATGGCCTATGTAGAATTGCTGATTATTTATTCACATCACTTTTGGACATCAAATGAAGGGTTCTATGTGTATTATACAAAACAAATAGCGAGTGCCTTTATTAAACGGATAGTATCATCATGATCGGAGCAGACTTTTAACCAGGCATGGCATCAGTGTCCTTGTTTAATATGAAGAGTGATTGACAATTAATTACTGGCTTATTTATGCAGCAGCAACGGTTATATGACCTGTTATCGTTAATCTAAAACTAGCACTCTGATTCTATGCCCTGTTGATCATGATGATATTGTCCTCTTTACATGGAAACAATATATCACTTGGTAATATCTAGACTATCATTTTACACAGGCATGGCCATCAGTGTCCTTGTTTAATATGAACAGAGTGATTGACAATTAATTACTGGCTTATTTATGCAGCAGTCTAATATCTAGACTGTATCATTTTACATGGGGAAGACACTATCAAATGAGAATGTTGGGATATCTTTTGTTAGGGGTCAAAATGCCTCAGACTTTACAATGGATATCAGGTTTCAGACATTAAATGTCACCTGGTGCTAAAATATTGTTCCCAGTTTACTCCAAGGGACCCAATATTTGTTATACTTAAATTTACACTAAACACAAAAAGTGCAGAGCCGAGTACAAAGAGAGTTGTGGCAAATGGGAACATATGCAGCCAAACATGGCTGCTAATTCTGTGTTCACTTTTGCGTGAAGCACTTTGTAATTCCCTTCAGCACTAAAATGTGAACTGCCCATGTTTGGCCCACATTTTAGTACCAGTCATTGAGCAACTCCATCAGTGTGGGTTACTGGTGTTGAAAGAAGCACCCCAGTCAGTTGGTAGTTTGTGTCTCATGTACAGTTATAATAAATGTCATTCACACGTTGCACTTGGAGTACAGTCAACAGTCTGAGAATAGAATTTTCAGTTTTAGTGAAAAGCGTCAAGAATATTTTCTCATTACAGAATTAGTCTCCTAACGATGACTAGAGCAGGCTAGTCGAAACGTTGAGAACAAACCAACCAGCTCTTCTCAGAGCCATCACTTTTTTTTCCAAAGGAGACCATTGCATGGTGTACCCGAAAGAACTCAAGAACATCTATCTCCACTATGCAAAGCCTCAAATCCTACATTACAGAATTAGCCAACAAAACAGATGGTTGTTGATTCTATACCCCACTACTGTTGAAGGCAATTGTCAATCAGTGTTATAATAATGTTTCATTAGTTCACAAAGTCTGACATAAATATGTGCTGTCCCACTTCCTGACATTGATTAAAAAAAAAAAATTTTTTTTACAGGTATCTCCCAATTGAATGCTAGCCCCCAATTGATGAATCCTGATGCCCCGTATCCTTGGCAAGTAATATATTTGATTGAAGCAATCAACCTGACATGGCCTAATTGCTGATTATTAATTCACATCACTTTTGGACATCAAATGAAGGGTTCTATGTGCCTTTATTAAACAGATAGTATCATCACGATCAGAGCAGACTTTTAACCAGGCATGGCATCAGTGTCCATGTTTAATATGAACAGAGTGATTGACAATTAATTACTGGCTTATTTATGCAGCAGCAACGGTTATATGACCTTATCATTAATCTAAAACTAGCACTCTGATTCTATGCCTGTTGATCATGATGATATTGTCCCTTTACATGGAAACAATATATCACTTGGTAATATCTAGAACTGTATCATTTTACATGGGGAAGACACTATCAAATGAGAATGTTGGAATATCTTTTGTTAGGGGTCAAAATGCCTCAGACTTTACAATGGATATCAGGTTTCAGACATTAAACGTCACCTGGTGCTAAATTATTGTTCCCAGTTTACTCCAACGGACCCAATATTTGTTATACTTAAATTTACACTAAACACAAAAGTGCAGAGCCGAGTACAAAGAGAACTGTGGCAAATGGGAAAATATGAAGCCAAACATGGCTGCTAATTCTGTGTTCACTTTTGCGTGAAGCACTTTGCAATTCCCTTCAGCACTAAAATGTGAACTGCCCATGTTTGGCCCACATTTTAGTACCAGTCATTGAGCAACTCCATCAGTGTGGGTTACTGGTGTTGAAAGAAGCACCCCAGTCAGTTGGTAGTTTGTGTCTCATGTACAGTTATAATAAATGTCATTCACACGTTGCACTTGGAGTACAGTCAACAGTCTGAAAATAGAATTTTCAGTTTTAGTGAAAAGTGACAAGAGTTTTTTTCTGATTGCAGAATTAGCCAACAACAGATGGTTGGTGATTCGAATTCCATTCCTACTGTTGAAGGCAACTGTCAGGATGGAATTATTCGAGTAGTTCACCAAGTCTGAAATAAATATGTCGTCTAGTCCCACTGCCTGACATGTTTTTTCTTTATCCGACTTGTGTAACTTGTAACTCTGACTAGAGTCTGAGTAGAGTTACATTTTAAGTGACAGGGATTTAGACTTGAGTCAACCTGTACACTGACTCAAACTCAACCCTTGAACTTTGGATTTGGGTCTAACTCGAGTCCCATTTTAAATGACTCAGACTGAGAATTTAATCAACCAGTACAATGACTCGAACTCGACCTTTGGTGCTTAGACTCAAGTCCAACTTCAGTCCCATTTTAAGTGACTCAAACTTTGAATTAAATCAACCTGTACCACGACTCGGACTCAACCCTTGGGGATTAAGTGTTCCTGTCCAACTCGAATCACATTTTTATTCACTCGATCTTAGTCTTCAGTCAACCTGCACAGTAACTCGGATTCAACTCTTGTGGCTTGGACTCATACCCAAGGTTTATCACTCGGACTTGGAAGGCAAAATAACCTGTCCAATGTACATTGTAAATCAAAGGTTACTCGATTTGAAGGATTTGAAATCAATCGTTTCTCATAGAATTACAGTGATTCATAAGCACAGTGTCATTGTCATACAATTGAAACAATTGCCATCTGCTTTTTGAGAGACTCAGATTCCTTTTCCTGACCCAAAAAGCATCGATTTCTTGAAAATTGTGCCAGATAACCTCATTTTCTAAAAGAGTTTTGAGGCACACAGTTTTCACATTTAAGACTGAAATAATACACAACTTTTCTGTAACAGTTGTTACGTTGATGACTGCACTTATTATTACAAGTGAAAACACAACAGTTGTACAAGAAAACACCAACTCAAGGCGTGTCCCTCCACCATTCCTCAGAGCTGTCATCTAAAATGACTCCCTCCACCTCTTCCTCATTGTCCTCATCATTACCTACGGCACATTCAGGTAACTCCAAGAATCCTTCTGAAAGGAGCCCGTCTTCTCTCTCTGTGCGCTGATAGGTCTCATCGAAGACACTCTCTTCAGCATCTTCGTTGAAGTCCTGCGGGATATACAGCAGGTCGGGTCCTGCATCGATCACGGCCACGGAGAGCTCCTGGGAGACCTTCCTGAAGGCCATATAGTGTAGGTGGGTGTCCTTGACGTAGAGCCACCGTCTGAAACCCAGACTCTCCACTGCTCGTTTCCAACTCTTGATCATGGCGGCGTTGCGATTCTGGTGGGAGGAATCCGGGGTGATGATGAGCAAGAGACCATTGAGCTGTAGCAGCTGGTGGGCCTTCTGGCAGCAGATCCATCTCTGATAAGGGGAAGGGAAGTAGGACAGCAGGAGGGAGAAGACGACTACATGGAAGGTCTCCCTTGGAAGGGTCTCAACGGGGCTTTTCAACGTTCTCAAGTAAGTGTCTACAGTATCTGGGGCACACTCTAGAGATGGCTGGAGTTGTAAATTCAAAAAATCGCACTTGTGTACACTCTGAGAATGAAAGAGAAAGAAACATAACATAATCTATCAATTTAATACAAGTAATCTCATTATTTTTCAAATGAATTTTGTATCCTCTGGAGACCTTACCATGTTCAAATGAAACCAAAAACCTGAATGCATTTTTCCCCTATTTTCTCATTAACGACACAATGACATTTCCACAGGTTTGTTTTTGATACATATATATCTTGATTCTTATAGCATGGATGCATTTAAAGACATTTGATCAAAAGGGCAAAGCTTTAATGAACACTCAGAACAGCTCATTAAACTAATGAAAATTCTATAATTTCCAATTAGTTGTCTTAATTGTCAACAGCTTTGTGTTCTACAGATATTTACAGGTTGATAAAGCTGTTATTTATTTGAAAAAAATAACATTCCTTTCACAGGTAAGAAATACAAACAAAGATAAGAAATCTAATGAGAACTTTAAGTTTTGCTTACGTGAAGTTTTCCAGTCATGGAAAAAATTTATCTCAAAGAGAAGCAGTACATTCTGGATGATCAGCTGGTGTGCTTGAGAACTGTAATTTACATGAGAGTTCTGTGCATACTGCTATGTGAACTTGTGCAAATATTACTAACGAGCATTGCCAAGCATTTTCCCAGTGATGCCCAAAGGCAGGGTAGTCAAACTCGTTACCAAGCTCGTTGTGCGCGCGTGCATTTGGAGTACAATGCCATAGACTGGGGGTTATAGCAGGCCGACACACTTTGTGCAGGTAACAGACTACTGGTATTACAAGACTATTTCAAGATTTATTTGAATTAGAATATTTTTCATTGATTTGTCTTCGTAACTTACATCAACTGCTGGTGAGATGTCGATGCCTACTGCTAGAAACTCGTCATACTGGAGGAACGGATTGAAACAAGAACCCACATCAAGCAATCGCAGTGGACCTGATACAGGCAAAGATCTGTGTGGTCAGACAACAGAAAACAAATCAAAACAGATTCATAGTTGTCCAAATATGTATAATACTACTCCCATAAAATACCCAAGACAGTTTAGGCATTCTGAATGGTTGAGAACCAGTCACGCATGTATGTTTTACCAGTCTTAATGGTTGTTGAGCCAATCAGGATGTAGAAGTTGTTACCTGTTACGTGCGTGCATGACAAGCACTCTAGTCTGGATAGCATTGCTCTGCCTCAAGAACTTGGTTTGGGAGTCAATTTTGGTTACCATGTTCTCTTTGCAAGAAATCTGATTTTGTGTCAAACCAGCTAACTCAATCTGACAAAACCAACAAACAAATTCAAGAAAACTCCACTGATTGACAATTGGCTGAGTGAATTTCCATCAAACACTTTGAGGCTTTGCATGGTGGAGTTATCGGTTCAGTATGCGGTACCACTATGTGGGTTACATCTCAACTATCGCCAAGTGAGATTCCCTTCATACCCTTCCGTTGCTGAAATGCAAGAGCTTGTCATTGGGTAACAAGTGTCCATCCACTTGGGTTATGGATAAGTTGATCTTGTACAGACCATTGGCAATCAGGAAGGTAGGGGAGGGTGAAGAGGGAAGTTATTTACATCATGATGCAATGTTTCAGACATGCCCTAGGGAACAGATATAAATACAACTAGACCACTTATCCTCTAAACCAATCAAAACCCCAGTCTATAGACTGGCTGTGTCCTTGAGAGTAATAGGATGATTTCATGGCGGGCAAACAGTGTGCTTGTTTATATGGACAGTTTATCCATTTTGCTTTCACATACATGTAGCATCAAGTACTGTAAAATGTTCAGATGAAAAAATTCGATATATTGCCTTAATATCGTTTCAGTTTAAGGAAATTATTTTTGTAAAATTATTTTTGTATTCATACCATAAAATTTTTCTTCTCATGAAGTTGAAAATTCAGTGGAAAAAAAAAAAAGTTTTCTCCTTATTCATATTAAAAAAAAATATTAAAATTAAAATTTTGTGGAGAGATTTTTTGTTTGTGTTATTGACAAATAGTTTTTATAAAGTACTTTTCAAGGTAGGCTCTACTTCTGGTCAAATAATGGCATAGTTTTTTAGCAGTAAACTGTACATTACCAATCAGCAATAGATGAAAGTTTCAGTCTAGCAAGATTTCCTTACTTTCATAACAATATACATGACAGTGTATTTCATTACAGCTTACTGAACATTTAATACTTCTAATTGATTTAATTTTGCCCTACACCGACGTGTGTATAGCACTGTATCCTCAGTGCTTTCGAGTGTCTGTGAAAACCACACAGGGCAGGATTTGAACCCACGACCTCCTGCTTACTAGTGCAGACGTCTTAACCTCGACCACCGAGCTTGCCCGATGACAATTGGCCGGCTAGAATCCCATATAGCAGCGGGTTCCGCGATATATATATCGGGCAAGCTCGGTGGTTGAGAGGTTAAGACGTCTGCACTAGTAAGCAGGTCGTCGTGGGTTCGAATCTCGCCTGAGTCGCCTGTGTAGTTTTTTCACAGACACTCGGAAAGCACCAAAGCATATCAGTGCTATACTACGTCAGTGTAGGCAGGGGTGTTTTCCAGATATTTTTGGAACCGGATGCAAATCAGGAAACTCTCAGGATACCCGGATACCGTTTTAATTTTGTTGAAAACATGCTCCGGTGGTGTAAGAATACCTGTACTGTAAATGGTAACAAATTGCCTTTTTATAATACAGAGGATACCATACTATCGATCTTTTCTTTATTGGAGTGTAATCTCTTGAATTTAAAGATAATTGTCTGTACAAGTGCATTGTTCAAGAGTCACGGATTTCTGTTTGCACCGCTCAAATGTTAAGTCCGAATTTTAAAAAGTCATTTACGGGTAATTGGAACCGAAAAATGGAACCGGGTAATGACCGTTTCGGTCGGGTATCCGGATACCTGGATGCCCGGCACAGCCCTAGTGTAGGGCAAAAATTAAATCAATTGTTTATCTCCCGACTCAAGAATTTCACCAACCTATATATTTAATACTTCTACTGTCCCCTTCATTTCATCAACCTCATTATTTGTCCACTTATTTTAGAAATGTATTGCATTTATTATTGTTAAAGTGTTACTTTCATGTGTTGATGAAATGGAAATAAGAAAGTGGAAAATAATCAATGTTTGGTTTGGAGTGCCATGGTCGAGCGCTTTTGTGCATCGGATTTGTGTTCTGATGGCCGAGTCGTCAGAATGTGGGTTCGAATCCCAACCACGCCCGTGGTACAATGTACTTGTGTCCTTGAGCAAGACACTTAATAATTGCTTCTCTCCACCCAGGAGTAAATGGGTAACCTGTGAGGGCAGAGTTGGTTGTTGTGTTTGATTAGCCCACATGCGCCGAAATGCCAGCAATTGAGCTGTATACTCCCCCAGGGAGCCGATTTGTGCGCCTGATGAGACAATGCCAGAGAGCTGCTATTCTTTCGGCTGCACAAACTGCCCTAACTTTTCTACAAAATTCCCTCGGGTCGAACTCCACTGAGAAAGGAGAAACGCTGGCAGTGATTATTGGCAATTCACCAAGAAAATTGGAGCAAGAAATTTTGTCGGGTTTTGGTATCGAGTAAATGTATAGCGTAAACGAATTAATTGGAGTATCGGTATGCACTAGTACAACCATACACTGTAGCCATGGCTATATGTAGGTGTGGCCAATAACAACTAGACCGGTGGTATGCATGCGCATCATGTTTTTTTGAAATATGATATTTTGAAATATTAAAATTTGATTTAGTGTAATTTGATAACTAATTATGTCACCATGACATGACATGACATTGAAACTATATGTCACAACTTTACTGATAACTACATGTTAATAATAATAATAACTAGAGCTCAATTGTATTCGTGAACGAATACCCAGCTGTTTCGCTATTTTTTATCATATTAACTTCCACTTTGAGCCGTGAGGACTTTTGAAATGTTATGACATCATTGAATGGATTGTGATACAAATAATTAGCTACAAGATGACACAAAGATTGTTAGTTATAAGCATTAGTTGTAAAGCTCAAATAAATGTCAAATTTTGAAGCATGTACCATCATTTACATGCACTGCTTACTTCTGGTGACAGTGCATGTTTTGTTTGTATCCCTATAATGTCACCATTCAACACCGGATGCAAAATATATACAACTGATGAATTGTTTAGTTGCATAATACATATGCAGGTTAACTAAAATGTAATGTCCAGTAGGTTTATTACTCAATGTTACAGACTTCCACAAAATACCATACTTTATAGAGTACCTTCTTTTTATATTTGTACAGTTGGGATTATGGAGACTGTCAGTTTTAGTCGAAAGAGCCAGTTGGGCATGAGAGTGCACTGCCTACATGAGGGTTAACATGTTTTGCATCATGTGCGCGAGTAGTTCTCAGTGACAGTAGACAATGTGCCTCTGGCGACACCTAAACCAAAACATTATGTTTCTGCCCTGCGGTATACGCGCATCATGTTTTGAATAAATTTGGTTTGGGAGTGAAGTCGCAGGTCATGTTGCATTGCTATATTTGAACTTCTGGTTTCGAATCGGAAGCAAAGCGTCACAATAAGGTCATATTTGCACGAATTGTCAAGTGGATAACGACCTACAATATGGCTCAAAGATCATAATTATAGCTATTGTGGTTCAAAAGTTATAAATTTTTAATAGTTTTTCAATATTAATCTTTAACTTAGTGTAACTTGACACCTGATGACGTCATAATGAGCGTAATTTGTTTTGATATTTAAGTTGATTCATAAGCTACAATATGACATATCATTTGTGGTAATGTGACATTGGCAAGTGTACAAGTGAAAATAACGTTTTTTAAAACCTGTCGCTAGAGGGCTCTTGCATATGATGACGTCATCAAACCTACTATCCAAAAGAGTCCACCCTACTGATGATTACATACACAGAAATCATAGCATAATTTTTTATCATATTGGCTGTAGAGCTCTTTAAACTTGAACTTCCGGTTTGGACCGGAAGCTAAGGTCAAAATGGGGTCATATCTGTGCACGAAATACGGAGTGGCTAACGACCTACAATATGCCACATAGATGAAATTGATAGCATATGTGGTTCAGGAGTTATTAATTTTTTAAATGTTTTGTCATTATTAATCTTTGATTTAGTTTAACTTGACACCTGATGACGTGATGATGACGTAATTTATTTTAATATTTAAGTTTATTCATAAGCTACAATATGACATATCATTTGTGGTAATGTGTCATTGGCAAGTGTACAAGTGAAAATAACGTCTTTTTAAACCTGTCGCTAGAGGGCGCTCTTGCATATGATGACGTCATCACACCTACTATCCAAAAGAGTACACCCTACTGATGATTACATACACAGAAATCATAGCATTATTTTTTTTCATATTGGCTGTAGAGCTCTTCAAATTTGAACTTCCGGTTTCGACCGAAGCTAAGGTCAAAATGGGGTCATATCTGTGCACGAAATACGGAGTGGGAAACGACCTACAATATGCCACATAGATGAAATTGATAGCATATGTGGTTCAGGAGTTATTAATTTTTTAATGTTTTTCATTATTAATCTTTGATTTAGTGTAACTTGACACCTGATGATGTCATTATGACGTCATTGTAATATGCACACTATTGCACTATTGCCTTTGGTCCCCTTAAGTTTCATTGCAATCGCATTTATGGAACACTGCAAAGAGGCGTTCAGAATGAAACATGTGTTATTGCAATGCACTTCCGGTACGGAAAGCGCTGAAACAGACAAATAAAAAAAAGAAAAAAAACTTTAACAAAAACAATAGCTGTTTCGCTGCGCTTCGCTGCGAAACAGCTAATAATCCATTCTTATATAGCGCATACCACATAATGTCCCAATGCGCTTTTACATTATTTCCCCTGGTCACTGGGCCAATATCATTCCTATAATCTTTCTCAGCTCCCTGGGGAGTATACAGCCCATTATGTGCAACCTTTTTGGCGCTACAGGGCTAATCAAACATCTCTACCATCACCATAACCATCTCTACCCTCACAGGTACCCATTTATACTCCTGGGTGAAGAGAAGCAATTACAGTAAAGTGTCTTGCTCAGGGACACAAGCACCACGGTCGCGGCCAGGATTCGAACCCACATTCTGACGACGCAGCCATCAGAACACGAGTCCAGTGCACTTAACCGCTCAGCCATGGCACTCCAATTATGGTCTAAGTATGTGTCAAGGTTGAAAGATCTGTGAACTTTGCAAGTATGGTTTTTTTTGTTGATAATCTCATCGAGAAGAAGAAAAATAAGAGGGGGAAAAAAAAAAAAATTTCAAAGAGGTGTTTGTGCTGTCGCATGAACACCTGAAAAAAATAAAATGTCACCATACCGATGACCAGAAACCAGAGACTTTTTTTTTTGGCCAAGGCGCTCACGGCTTCGTCACTACACACTGGTCTTTCTCCATGTATTGGTGTATACTACTCAGAATACCGAGTGTACCTTGACTAACGGCCAAGGCAAGGCAAGGCAAGGCAGGGCAAGGCAGGGCAAGGCAGGGCAAGGCAGGGCAAGGCAGGGCAAGGCAGGGCAGGGCAAGGCAGGGCAAGGCATGCAGAGACAGCCTTGGTCAAGGATAATACATCTACAATCCCGGCCAAAATAGTTGGGACACGTGACAATAAACATACCCTACGCTGTCCCCGCTCTCCGCTCCCCTGCTCCCCCGCTCCCCCCACCAATGTTGTTATCTCCAGCCAGAGCACAGACCGCCCAATAAGAGCCAACATTGTCAGGTATGTGAGCGACATGCCCATTTTATCCATGCGCTTATTGTCTGTCTTTGTGAATTTTTTTTTTTGTTCAGTTTATTTTATTTTATTACTACAGTAGTATTATTAAGTTTTCTCTGGAGGGGTGTTTGGTTTTGTTTCCCAAACATGAAATAGCGTCCAAAGGTTGAAATAAAGAAAATTATTTGGGGAAAAATTTTAATAATGATAAAATATTATTGTAGATTTTACCCTAACGTGTGATAAATTATACTCTTTATACAAAAAGATACAAACGTTTCTAATCGGGTGGGATTCGAACCCACGATCGCGTTTTACAACAGGTGTCTTATCCACTATACCACCGTGGTATACACCAGTTCAGTCCCATTCATATGTCGATGGATAATGTAACCACGGTTCACCACGGTTCACCACTGAACATTAAAGAAGGAGAGTCACTCCCTTCCTTTCTTTATTGGTTTCGATGGATCACCGTTGGATTTTTCGTCAAAATAACGGAATGAGGGGATGAAACCAAATTGAAGAGGCTTGTATGTTGTTTGTGTATCTTAATGTGCTTTTCGCGTTGAACACAAACTCTCTTTTGGGAACTTATGGACCAAAATGGCATGGTGAACCGTGTACGGTGCACCCTACAATAAAGTTCTGATCATCTGTGATTTGCGCGCAAGCGCATTGCAGCTCATGCATCGTCCAAGGGTATCGAACTGGGAACGCTTGCAGGTTGCCACGGTGGTCTAGTGGTTAAGACATCTGATCTGAAATGCGGAGATCGTATGTTCGAATCCCAACCAAGTAGAATGTTTATGTATTTTTGTCCGCAACACCGACAATAATATTACTTTTATTTATTTATTGTTTATTTTATTTTTTGAGAATTATTTTTTGATTATTGGATGATGATTTTGAGGAGAGAGTGGACGAAGATGATGAGGATAATGAGGATGAGGATGACGTCCAGCGTCACCTACATCATTGGCATCATCATCATCATCACGAGATGATCACCAACACCATCACTTGCCTTGTCCCTTAATGTATTGTCCTTGAGACAAAGACAAAGACTGCGGTTTGCCAGCGTCTGGTCACAGCTCCGTAGATAAACTAAGAGAAAATTCAGACAATCCCGGCCAAAATAGTTGGGACACGTGACAATAAACATACCCTACGCTGTCCCCGCTCTCCGCTCTCCGCTCCCCCCACCAATGTTGTTATCTCCAGCCGGAGCACAGACCGCCCAATAAGAGCCAACATTGTCAGGGGGCCGGGGGGCCCAGCGAGATTTGGCCGGGATTGTAGACCACAGCAAAATAGCACTATAATGATTGAATTAATTTCTTGAAGGGTACATCCTGCATGAGCCATGCACCAAGAAAGATGGCGAGAGTAAACTGGATGATAAAACACTGCGCCTCTCCTCAATCCTGGGGGGGGGGGGGGGGGGATAACCTTGCAAGATATAATGAGCCCATTTATCAATGTCAAGAATTCATTAAGATATGTCACCCTATCTCCAAATATGGGCAGCTAATCAGCAGAACACTCAATCAACAAACAAAAAATGTGGATATATTTACAAGTTCTCTCTATGCAAGTCATGGTGGGCTAGGACATGATGGCGGCCACACCCAGTAGAAGAACCCCTGATACAGATCAGGTCTGACCAAAATTAAAAACAAATACACGTAAGCCTATTTATTGCATGGTTCATTTGGAAAACGTCTAGCACACCGACTCAAATCAGTGGAAAAGTGCACACTGAAATTTGCACTTCCCATGGCTTGGCACACTACTGTTTTTGGGGGCAAGCTCTTGCACAGTAGACTCCACCTCGGTAAGGTCTGGTCCCTTTGTGTCATCATATACATTCATTGTGTATAGGTGTGTTGGACCTCTCTATGGTTACCATGCAAGAACGTGCCCTGAACCACATGGTATAGCAACAGTGTGTCAAAGTCTGGGAAACTCAAATTTAAATGTGCACTTGCCACTGACTTCAGTCTGTGTACCGGACATTACTGAAATGAAATACGCAAACGGCTTTATATCGGATGGTGACAGTATGACTTTGTCACATAGAAGGTCATAATATGCACTACCAGTGACTCACTACATACATGTAATGCCCTCAAGTCCTGATCCAATCAGTAAAAAACTGTCGTTATAAAATGAAGACCTCTATCTTCTCGAGTTGAATAACCTCTCGCTCATTATTAACACGTGCAGCTTGACTCGCATGTTCCAACGAAGAGATAAAAAAAAAGCAGAGCTCAATGTGTTTTACATTTCTAGCCACTTACCACGGAGGCAATACAGTTCCTTAACCTATGTCAGCTCCCTGGGGGAGTATACAGCCTTAATTGTGCTGCCATTAGAAGCCAAGGTCAATGCCTTAAACCACACAGCCATGGCGCTCAATATATATATATATATATATATATATATACACTTTGCATTGTCCTGTTATAACTTGATTTGTGAAATTTCGCCCTAACGGCTGTTTTTTTCCGTTTCCCCTTACAGTGAAAACTAAGCTTATATATATATATATATATGAGCTTCCAACATATATATATATATATATATATATATATATATATATATATATATATATATATATATATATATATATATACATATATATATATATATATATATATATATATATATATATATATATATATAATTTTGAATTCGGACATCAGGCGACCATCGGTCGACTGTTATTGTTGTGCACAAAATGTCCCTTCTTTTTCCCTTTTCTGTTTTATCCTTCAATACCAAAATCAGGAAACTTGCTTAAATTAGACCAAGGAAGAGATCTGGGCTTTAAAAATCAGTAATTTTTTCTAAAAATAAAGCTGTGGCGATAAAGGCATCGGAAAGCGGTCGCCTTTATGAAAAATATATTTCTATGAAGTCGGTGCGCCTATGTCCGAACAAGTAAACATATATATATATATATATATATATATATATATATATATATATATATATATATGTTTACTTGTTCGGACATAGGGCGATCGACTTTCTATAGAAATGTTATTCTCTGCGTTAAGCGTTGCGGTCGCCTTAACGCTCAGCTACCCTTTAAAGTCATAATTTTGTCATAAAGTCTAAAAATCATCGCTTCCTTAGCCTCTAATTAGTGTAAACATCTTATTTCCAGAGTTTTGACGGTTGGAGGATATATAAAAGGGAAAGGTAAGAGGAATTTTGTGCACGTTCTATGGAGCGGTCGCCCTATAGGTGAAAAGAGAGTTTATATATATATATATATATATATATATATATATATATATATATATATATATATATATATATATCTCTCTCTTATGTCATGGTGTAACCCAAGGAGGGGGGGTATCATTCAGGCATATGTGAGGTTGAAAGGAATCTATTGGTCTTGACAATACGTGTGTGTGTGTGTGTGTGTGTGTGTACCTTACATATCGCACATTAAAATAATCAGGGGGAAATTTTTTTACAAAAATAGCGGATTTCTGCCAAAAAGCAGAGGTCTGATCATTCCTGGGAGATTTTTTTTTTTGGGGGGGGGGGATGGATTGGCCTCTATTGAGAATAATTTCAGCTTTTTGGGAATATAAGCATGATGGTGATCCTGTTGTTGTAACTTGTACAACACTGGTTGTTAGAGATGTTGCACTGTAGTGCCCGGGGATCAAGTTGGGTTTTTTCTTGCCTTTTCCCCCTGTGGACTTGGGTTCGAATCCCACCTGGACCCAGGCTTACAGTTACGTCTCAGTTTGCAGTCCATACCTGACTACATGGTGTTTTTCCTAGAATATTTGTCTGCAGTTTTCCCTCCACCTTCTAAAAATAACCATGACTTCATCGTTTTCTCTTCTCATGTTCCGCTGAGGATACATCGGTCTCATTACCAGAAAGATATGGAATATTAATATAATAACCAGTCATTCAAAAATATAGGAGAGATCGAAATATGGTTTTCATTCGCAGAAAAATCTCTGTCTCTACCTCATCAATTTTCCTGGATAGATATTGGCTTTCACACCAATGTAATGTTGCATTCGGTTCATCATCATTGCCCCATTGCTTAACACCAACTGGGCATTTCAGTACATCAAAAACAAATGCAAATATGGAGTGCCATGGTCGAGCAGTTTAGTGCATCAGATTTGTGTTCTGATGGCCGAGTCGTCAGAATGTGGGTTCGAATCCCGACTGCGACCATGGTGCTTGTGTCCTCGAGCAAGACACTTTACCATTAAATTGCTTCTCTCCACCCAGGAGTAAATGGGTACCTGTGAGGGCAGAGTTGGTTGTTGTGTTTGATTAGCCCATATGCGCCGAAATGGCAGTAATTGAGCTGAGATGGTTTCAGGAATTATTTATGCGCCTGATGAGCAGGGATAATAATGTACAGCGCTGTGATACCTCGTGTAAGAGTGCTTTAAAAATACCTCCATTTTTAAACAGTTCCAACACGCGAACTGTCATGCCATTCACCCACACCACACCACACCCAATTCTTATTGCGTTATTTATGAGCAGCCCGACACAGATCAAATTGATGTAGTCTGTTTACATGTGTCACGTTACAAAGTCCTGCTGGCCAGAGGTGTTGATCACAGACTTGTCCTACCTCTTAAAATAGACTGACCTCGACATGCATAATGGAAACCTTTTCTTAAAGCTGTTTGACCCCTGCATGCAACTTTTTTCATAGCTGTTTTTTTTACTGTTCTGTCACCCGAAATCATGCACATCCGGTTTTTCTGTGTTTGACAACTCGTGTGACTTTTTTTTTCTTCAAAATGGTCTCTTATGTGGACATTGCTGTAGAGGTCATATGTTTGCCAGCATTATGCTGATCTGATGAAACACAAGACTTAGAACTTGTTGTCTTTAAAATGAAGTATAGAAGGACAGGCTTTGGGTACAACCCTTGCTGGATGTCGTTGGTTGAAGTACGCATCTAAATATAACTTGCGCACAGCAAGATATCACTATGGGAATCTCCTCCGTTGAATTTACCGGTTGACAGTTTTTTTTTTTTCAACGAAGTAATCTCCGTTGATTTAATGCCTAGTTATTTGTGACCCCAAGATCAATTTGTTCTCTGAAGCTTTGTTTCCTTTTGTTACTTGTAAGGGCAAACCATTGTTCACACTAACGATGGAAGATTGTGGATTCAATCGAGTGTTTGCCAAGACAGGACATGAAGAGCCAGCATTAAATCAACAGAGGTGATCTCCGCTGAAAAGAGAATCAACGGTAATAGTGCATTTTCAACGAAGGAGATTCCCATAGTGTATGCATATTCATGAGCAGTACTAACAATTTGAGGTCGACGGCCAAGAAATAGGCCCAAGAGTAGAATTCTGTATCATGTGTCAAACTTGAGCATCGCCGTGTGACGTCATGTGGTCAGGTTAAGGAAACATTTGTCTTTACCCTTCATCATGTGACAGCATTTTAGTTTTTCGACACACGATGCCCATGCCCAGAAAGCCTGGTGTTCATTACGAGGTGACCCATTTCACAATGACCTTTATATTTCCCTCAGGGTACTGGACAGTGTGACCAATATACATGTAGCTACAACATTTTTTTTTATCTACGGGTCAGTTAGATATCAGTCAGTCACGATATCTCCAATCTAACGAGATAATTAGCATAGGAACGCATTCTTCCTGTAAATAGAGACTCCTACAGAGTTGATTGTTCTGGCTTGACTGCACCACTCATTTTGCATTGTCTATCAATGTGACAATATTGCCAAGTTCATTATTTGCAACCTGGTAAGTTCATGTTAAAAGGTTACTATTCATGACCTTGCCAGCTCATAAAAGTTTACTATTCGTAACCTTGCAAGTTAATACAAGATTACTATTCGTCAGTTCATGTTAAAATGTTACTTGGTACTCACGACCTGGTCAGTTAATAATTCATGACATTGCCAGTTCATAAAAGGTTACTATTTATGACCTTTCCCAGTTCATAAAGGGATACTGTTCACGACCTTACCAGTTCATAAAAAGGTTACTACTCGTGACCTGGCCAGTTCATAAAAGGTTACTGTTCACGATCTTACCAGTACCAGTACTACTCTTGACCTGGCCAGTTCATAAAAGTTTACTATTCATAACCTAGTCAGTTCATATATACATGCATGGTGCATGTAAGTCTTCTGCCACATTCATTGTTTGATTATTAATTATTTTGTTGCCATTATAAGAGCTTTTAAGTCCTTTTAGCACTGAACTGACCAGGCCTCTTTATCAGCCAGGTCATCGAAACAACCTTTCAGCAATGACCTTTTTTGCACCGAACCAATCAGGTCTAAAGAACAACCTTTCAGTAATGAACCGCCCAGGTCACAATAACGACCTTTTAGCAGTGACCAGGTTGTAAACATGGCCTTTTTATCAGTGAATCGACGATATGACTGGTTATGACTGAGCCAGTCACAATAAAATGATTGACTTTCTGTTCTAGCTGAAATGACCGAGCTAAATATACTCCATCTACTCACATTGTATTGTACTGATTGGAGGTGGACAGTGATACACTACAAGTACGATCACAATCTCCACCACATCCCACACTTCCATTCATTGCGTTTGTGGGGTCACACCGTGAGGTCAAAGGTTGAGGTGTGTCTTGCAGATGTTGCCTCTGTCTCTTGTCTTTGGCTAAGGCTCTGCTCATACCTTATAAAACAAAACAATGATATGAAGTGAGTTGAAGACAGTGCACAGCTAGGATTGGTCAGCCATATAAAACTCAAGTTATTATCAAGTTACAGAGACCAACTGTATGTTTCTATTCTAAACTACTGCAACTTAATTACGACCAATAAATAACTACCCGTTTGACACAAGTTTAATGAAGACAAGGGGTGGGGAGGCGGGGTGTCATTGCAAGCACAATTCATGGCAAGGATCAGAGACCTAATTAAAAGCCCCGAAATATGTTTTACATGTAGGCGTTACCTGATGCAATATGAGTTTTTTCAGGACCAAGTTTGTGAAGTACTCTGGCCCATGATGCAATTATGAGTAACCTTTTGACGATGCTGTAAAGGGTTGAGGAGTTTGTTTGGGTTTTTTTTCTTGGGGGGGGGGGGGAGGGGTCTATGTATGGCCACCTTTCACCCTCTTGATCTGCCATTTGATGAAGAAATCATGTAATAATTTTGCTATTCCTAAAAATTTCTGAATATCAATCCTTCTCACACGTTTGATACAGATATATATGATCCTGAACTAATAGTATTGGGAGAAAAATGTGATTTAATTCTTGACAAAAGGTACAATGTGAATTTCTTGGGATTTGGTGCCCCAGTAGCAGGCAACCATAGACATTTATAACCTACTGAAAATGATCAGCATACAGTACATCCTTACCACCGCGGAAGAAGTAATCCCTGCATGCGTGATGGCACCATTTGATGCGGTCATCAGGATGCTTGGCTGACCAGTGCTCCGTGGCCAGATGCTGCATGGCAAACGCATACTCGTCCAGACCAGCCTCATCCTCACAATGCTCCAACCAGATACGCTCATAGTCGCCATCGGCTATAAACAAAAATAAAATAAACAGGAACAGATCAGCTTTTTATTAAAATACATATTCACAAATGCATCTCAAATTTAAGACAAATCACGTGTGCTAGATTGCTGGACTAGTGATTTAAATTATTTCAGCATGAATTTGTAACACCCATGTTCAACTTGTCATCAGCGCACATTCTCTAAAACCAATGCTGTACTAGTATACATGTACATATGTAACATTTCCCACTTATATTTTTAAAAAGGATAACAAAATTCGAACTGGTATTTTGTACAATGAATTCCATTTTTTTTTAAAATGGAGCCAGGCTTATATCAGTATAGGAGTTTGTACAATGTACCTTCCACTTATAATGTATGATGCCCAGGCTATGAAACAGTACGTGCCTCTTCAGTTTCCTTACAAACTCTCAAAAGAATCACGCTTTAAAACGGAAAAAGGATGGGTGGGTAATGTCTGCAGCGTGGGCATGTCAATCAGATATGTATCCAATCAGGAGAAGATGGGGGCAGGGGGGGGGGAGGAGGTAGGCACGTGCAGTCCCAAAGCGGTCTTCTGCAGTTCATTGCCTTTAGACAGTGCACGAAAACTTCACCAAAAAAGGTCACCATGCTGAAATATATACCCCGACTAGCTTAAATCAACCCCCCACCCCTAATGGAACCCCAGCTGTACCTCTTACATTAATACATGGCATCTGTTCATCATTATATCACTTCAACCCCTGGGTTGCAGACATTCTGAGCCACTAAATTTGAGGAAACTCCAATTATGTTTTCCTCATGATACTAGCTATGTATCTAATGTTTGGCAGAAACTGTCTGTATTATATGTACATGTACCCTCTTGGGTTGGACATGAACTTGGTATACATGTATTTTCATGTTTATCTCTGAACCTTGTAAGTTTGTAGTTTGGCAAGATTGATTCATGTTCATGGATTAGGGAACTTTTCATGATTTATAATTGTGTCTTCTTGTGCTAATGTTAATAGCATACAACTATTCCAGAATTCTACTTGTATATTTCTCGTAGACAGTTAATGCACTTTTTTTTTTTTTTTTTCCAAGGAAGGTGATTGGAAGCAGGGGCGTAACCCTAAAAGTTTGGATGTTCCAGCCACTCAATATTTGTGTCAATACACATGTAGATTTTCCTTCCACAGAAAGTGCAGGAAACTAGCACCATACATAAATGTCAGTGTGTGGGGAAATTCCAATAAACTTTCATCCAGGTTGAATTAAACCAAGTGAATTCCCAAGACAATCAAAATTACAGTTTTGTTTTTTTTCTTTTTTTTCTCCAAGGGTGGAAACTTTCTGAATGTGGTAATATATCAGTCAGCTGTCACTGATTTCAGACTCTAGACCTTAGAGTCAACCCCGAAAACATTGATCATTTTAAAAATTTTAAGGGAGTGTACACATCTGGTTACTACTCGATGACAAAATGGACGAAATATAATCTAGAAAAATACTTGATGTGGAGTTGGTGATAGTATTAAACTACATGTATTTGGTTTGGCAAGCTGTAATATTTGAAAAAAAAAACATAAAATGTTGTACAAATGTTCACGGCCGTGATCCATTTGCCATATTTTAATGCAATGCAATACCACTATTTTCTTGTTAAATCCCTCCTACTGTAGCAATAGTAACTATAGTGGTCAAAACCAGTCAACTGCTTGTTTTTGACTGTTGAACCAACTGTGCACAAAGGGCCATTTGTGACTGGTTTTGACTGTCATTTTTGACCACCGTCAACAATACCAGACAATGCTTTTACCAGTCAAAAACGGTCGACTCATTTTGACCCGTAAATGTACTTACTCCACGTAAGGTTTGACAGTGTTCGACTTTTAAATTGCACTAAATATATATACCTTGGCAAGTATATCAACATTTTGACTGATTTTGATCCTTGCGGTCATAGAAGGGTTTGACACAATGAAATGAGCTGAAATTTTCTACAGTTGGTTTTGATCAATTCATACGTATATATATTTATAGACATTTTACCATTGGTTTACATTCCCCTATACTGCCACCAGGAACTGCTTTCCCTGCCAGAGGGACGTTCACTGTTTAGAAAAATCATGGAATACTAAAACGTCTGTAAATGTACCCACACTTTATAAGAGTAAAGATCAGATATATAAAAATCATCTTGTGAAATTTCCAGCTTTTTTTGTCGGTAGCAAGAAAATGCATTTAGATGGTTCCTACTCATTCAAGGTTTGTCTTCGAATGACAGAAATACATTTTGCAAATTGTTTCTTTAATTTGACTAAAATGAAAGCACCTGAGACGGAAATATTTCAATGGATGTTTGATATCAACGTTAAACTTTTATACACAATGCAATTAAAACCCTCCTACTCGAGCTGCCATTTGGTGGGAAGTTGCTACAGTGGTCAGAATCAGTCAACTGCCCGTTTCGACTTTTGACCCAAATGTGCACACCGGGGCATTTTTGACTGGTTTTTACTGTCATTTTGACCACCCTGAACAATACAAGACAATGTTTTTACCAGTCAAAAACAGTTGACTCAGTTTTACCTGTAAATGTACTTACTACACGTAAGGTTTGACAGTGTTTGACTTTTAAGTGCACTATATATACCTTGGCAAGTATATCAACATTTTGACTGTTTTTTGACCCTTGTAGTTGTAGGAGGGTTGAGTAAGTTTTATGTAAAACTGAGATCATACATGTATAATATTTTTTCAGATGAGCAATAATGTATAATATTAATAATAATAATAATAATAATAATAATGTGGACTCATATGGCGCACGTACCCACCAAACTGGTGCTCAAGCCGCATTACATTATTTACCCCTGCTCATCAGGCTCATAAATCATTCCTGAAACCATCTCAGCTCCCTGGGGAGTATATAGCTCAATTGCCGCCATTACAGCGCATATAGGACTAATCAAACACAACAACCAACTCTGCCCTCACAGGTACCCATTTACCCCTGGGTGAAGAGAAGCAATTATGGTAAAGTGTCTTGCTCAAGGACACAAGCACCATGGTCGCGGCTGGGATTCGAACCCACATTCTGACGACTCAGCCATCAGAACACAAATCCGATGCACTAAACCGCTCGACCATGGCACTCCACAATAGTGGCTTTAAAACAGCCTGACAGAAAACTTGCCAAGTTCAGTTAGTTTCCTCAAGGTTAATGGGTCAACTACACCACTGAGGGCAGTGTGTCATATGGATGAATTTCCTTCTCATTTTTCATTTTAAATGTCAGCCCGATTGATCAACATTTGGAAATGTGCGACGCATAATTTCAAAGTTCTTGTGTGTCCACGGGGAATGAATCCAGAAGGACCGCAGGAGATATTAATTCCATTCCAATCCTTGAAGCCTCATATTTCTCCCAACCCACGTACAGTAACTGTACATGCACCAAACGGTACTGTGCTATTTTTAAATTAGCCCTAACTCCCTAGACAACAAAAGCAGTTGGAGGATTTTGAAGGATTTTTATTGTTCAGTAACAATGCTTAGGGAGTTAGGGTTAGGGCAATCAGTGGCATAGCCAGCGGAGGGGTCGTAAAATGCTTTCATCAAGCCAAAAATGTAATTAATAATTGGGACAGAGAAAGTGTCCACATCACCTATTTACGTTGATGGAAAACTTCCCCAGTCACCCTATCACTGACAAAACAAAAATTTCAAACTTTCATCCTGTGAGAGGGATGAAGAATTTTGTTCTCGGACGGACGGACGGATGGATGGACGTACAAACCTGGTTACACAACCAAGGCTAAGGGCTACGTACACCAATGACCACTACATTGACACATGAATTTCATCAAATCAATGCCTTCATATGGTGACTCAACTGTAATCGGATCACTACCTAGATTTTGACTGTGTAACTGGAAAATCTAAACAAGGTGTTCTACACTGCCTCAAAGATATCACCTTCCAAAGCACACTCTATACACACAGGGACAAACAGGGCCCCCTCGTCTTGCCACGGAATATCTCCTTGGTGCACACTGTAGCCCTCTAGCAGTTGAAAATACACCCCGTCTCCGAGGACAGAATTAAGCGAAAAGTCTTCCTTGGTAGACGGCGCTTACCAACCCGCAATCCTCTGAATGCCTTGGCAATTCTTGATTTACAATGTGGAGGGTGCTTGAAAGAGGTCATGCACAGATCGAGCAGATCCTGCATGACTAGTTCTGGGAGTTACTGGTTAGTTTGCTAACCGTTTAACCGAACCTTTCACAGTCAGTTAACCAGTTAATCGAAAGTCGGCCACAATGGCCACACAAACTAGATAGTCGGAAAATGTTTACATTTTCAATCAAAAAGCATCAATAAACTTCCCGCAATGATTTTTAAAAAAACCAATGTGGCAAATAGAAAGCCTAGAACAACAAAATGGGCGATAAACTCTTTCAAAATTGTTTTTTTAGATATGGGTTTAGGATGGCCGGTTAGTAAATTTCTAAACAGTTAGTGCAGTTACAGTCGGGTTAACCGTCCCAACACTATGTATGACTGGGGAAATGTTGATCCTGGGATCTTACCACAAAGACTCAAGGAACAATGTGCACTAGGAAGGTGTCGTGGAAATCAATCAAAGAGCCACCCTCAAGGGCCCCCAAAACACAGACCACAAGATGAAACGGCAAAAAGGTACAACTATATCACACAGATGCTGCTGTGGAACCCTCGGAGAGGCGATAACAATCAGAAAAAATTACTAGCAGGGTTGTAAAAAATCCTGAAAAATGGGTAGTAGTCCTGGTCTAGGAGGACACAGCCCCCTGAACCTGGTGGATGTTTCATTTTGGAGGATTTACAGACTCTAGCAAGACAAGAAACTAGAGGTTTGGACACAATACAGATTACTTCTCTTCTTTCAAGAAAATTTGGAGGCAAAGGGAGATTTGTTAAAAATCCTGAAATCAGGAAAAATCATGAGAAATCACAGGACTGTACTAGACAGAACCACATGACATTAGTCTGGACCTCCACAACATCTTGGGTGTGCTTTCTCAATCGTGGTCATCGGGTATGCATTGTTTTTTTTCTTCCCCCAATTGTGATACAATCATGTGATTGCTTGGTTTCAACATGGTGGATTGAAAAATTAACCCTAACTGCCTAAGCATTGTTACTGAACAATAAAAATCCTTCAAAATCCTCCAACTGCCTTTGTTGTCTAGAGAGTTAGGGTTAATGATAGTTTGTTTGTTATTCATACAAATATTCATGATTGTACATACAAGCTAGTCAGTCACACTTAAGTTTATTTACTCACAAATTCCTTTTTGCGGAATTAAACTGAAATGTTCAAAAATTCATGACTGTACACGTGTATAAGCTAATCACACAAGTTTATTTTATCACAAGAAATCTTTTCTGCCAAAATCAAAATAACACTGTATATCTTGACAAATTTTGACGTTTAAGCAAAAAACATTTCTGGTTACGTACACATTTTTGTGTAGCTCTAAGTGAACTTGTTTCTGTGAGTTAGGATTTAAATGTACTGTGGGCATTAGTACATGTACTACATGAACGTACTCAATAGAAAAGCACTGTACTGTCAATGGCTTCAAGTGCCTGTTACAAATTGTGTTGTACACGTATTTGACAATAAAAATCCTTCAAAATCCTCCAACTGCCTTTGTTGTCTAGGGAGTCATTGGAAATTATCATATTTTAGAGAAAAACAAATCATGGTCTATCCACGGTCATCCCCACACACCCTATCAGGGAACAATTTTTTTCAAAGAAAAATCTTAGGGCGAACTTATTTCTGTGAATGGCACTTATTTTGAAAAGCCATTATTGAATTTTGTGCAGCAAACTGTTCTGTGTAGCATTTTGTTCAGTGATACAAGCAATTATATCGTTCTGTCTATGACATGGGTGTGATTTGACAAAAGTAAAAAATCCTGAAAAAATGGGTAGCAGGCCTGGGTCTCTCTTTGGTCTCGATCGAGGACAAAGCCCCCTGAACCTCCTGGATGTTTAATTTTGGAAGATTTACAGACTCTCCACATCCCCACAAACAAGAAACTAGAGGTTTGGACGCAATACAGGCTACTTCTGTCTTTCCTTGGTGGCTAATTCTCTTCTTTCAAGAACATTTTTATGCAAAGGAAAATTTGTAAAAAAAAATCCTGAAATCAGGATAACATCCTGAGAAATCACAGCCCTGGTCACACCTCAATATAACCTCACACCTCAAAACTAAGGTCTCCGTTATGCCATGCTGCCAACATTAACAGGATGTGTGTAAGTGTTGATGATTAAGTGGAAAGATCCACAGACGATTGCGAAATTAACGTGGGCATACATGTCACTCCCACTAATTATGGAACATGGTCGCATGAGAATATCCATTGAGACTGGGACTGTTTAAAGGGGCAGTATCGTTCACGATCAACAGGGCATGGAATCGGAGTGCTTGTTTTAGATTAACTCAGTGACTGGAAATAATACCCCACATGATAAGGTCATATTACCATTGCTGCTGCATAAATGAGCCAGTAATTTTCAGTCACTGTGTTCATCTTAAAATAGAACACCGATTCCATGCCCTGTTAAAAGTCTGTTCTGACCATGATGATACTTTCCCTTTAAGATGTATTACCTGTGGTGTTTTTTTTTAATGCACTTTTAACAGCAATTTAGTTTTTTCACTGAAACTCCTTTATTTTACTTGAGGAAAAGAAATGTATGTTATTTAATGTTGCATTTCTTGAAATAATCGTGAGAAGCACGGTTTTACAGTAAATATGTCCAGAAATGAATTTATTGATGTCCCATCACGAATTCATTTGGACACTATTAAACCGAACTTCCTAAAACTACATGTATTTTGTAAAATATCTCACTCCAAAGTATTTATTTTCCTTTCTATAAGGGTATAATCAATGGTCCAATGAAATGTTTTTTAATTGCGGTGAAATAACAACATAAACCTGTGAAACATCTTTGAAGAGCTGTCCTTCAGAACATTATGAAAAACATGTGCAAGAGATTGTTTGTACATGAATAATACACAATTGCGAAATCAAGGGAAGATATTACAAAATGTGGTTACCTCCTAGAGAACTCTTGTACTGTACATATAAAAATCAAATAACCAGCATGCAAGGGTGGATCTAAAACAATGATTTCAGGGGGTGGGGTCAAATGCTGGAGGGGTGGGGCCGAATGCTAGTGGGGCGGGGTCAAATGATGGAGGGGCAGGGCCAAATGTTAGAGGGGCGGACTTGCGAGCACACAGCTTTAAGCCAATCACTGAGGGATGTCAAGTGTCAGGTCAGGGATGTCAGTGTCAAGGACCCCCGATTTACTGTAAATTGTTGACCAAAGGAAAGGTGCAACAATGGTAAAATTACCAGATCATCAAATTAACAACTTATAATCTATTCACTGATTTGGTGTAAAGTTGGTACACACTGCAATCACCCTGAGAAATTATTTCATCTGAAGTACTTTCAACATTAAGAAACAGAAATTTAACAGTTATTCATTGTTTTCTCAAAAAACAATAGCACCTATTGTATTGATTTTAATTTTGCCCTACACCGACGTGTGTATAGCACTGCATACTTGGTGCTTTCTGAGTCTCTGTGAAAAAACTTCACAGGCGACTCGGGCGGGATACAACCTCCTGCTTACTAGTGCAGACGTCTTAACCTCTCGACCACCGAGCTTTCCCGATGACGATTGGCTGGCTAGAATCCTACGTGTATATAACAGCAGGTTCCACGATATTTATAGGTTTATTGTATTGAAACTTGCTCAGGTTAGTTTTGATATATATATTTCTTTTGATTTAATTTTGCCCTACACCGACGTGTGTATAGCACTGTATGCTCAGTGCTTTCCGAGTGTCTGTGAAAAAACTACACAGGCGACTCGGGCGGGATTCGAACCCACGACCTCCTGCTTACTAGTGCAGACGTCTTACTAGTAAGCAGGAGGTCGTGGGTTCGAATCCCACCCGAGTCGCCTGTGTAGTTTTTTCACAGACACTCGGAAAGCACTGAGCATACAGTGCTATACACACGTCGGTGTAGGGCAAAATTAAATCAATTGTTTATTTCCTGACGCAAGAATTTCACCAATCTATATATATTTCTTTTAAACTACAGGGTTGAAATGAAGGTACATGTACGCTACCAAACACTAATATTGTACCTTCCCTTTATATCAGTACTGAAAGTTGTAGTAAGTTGTAACTAGCTTGAATTTATGGAAAAAATGTTTCAGTTCAAGTTTCTTAGACTAAAACATAAGCCAAATAAATACAATAACTTGACCTACTTGTATATGACATAAAACACAATAAAGGGGGCCACTTTCCTACCGTCACGTTAGCAGTTTTTCTAATGGTTGTAATTTTTTTTTAAATATCTGAAACCACCCAAAAAGAATTTCAACATTTGAATAGACATGCATGCTTATCCTAAAGACAATTTAAGTTGATTATTACTATTATTTTTTTAATTACCCTAAAATTTCCATCAACAAATGGACGGAAAAGGGAGGTAACTTTTTCCGTCCAATTTTTATGGAAATTTGAGGGTAAAAAATAAATAAAAAAATAAAAAAATAAAATAAATCAACTCAAATTAGTTCTAGTATAGGCCTGCATGTCCATTCACATGTTGAAACACTTTTTGGTCGATTTCAGGTACTTAAAAATAAATAACAACCATTGGAAAAACTGCTAACGTGACGGATGCAAAGTGGCCCCCTTTATTGTGTTTTATGTCATATGCTCTTTTGTTTAAACAATGTACTCATTTCTGTGCTCATGTTCAGAATTACATGTACGTGGGAAAAGAACCAGAAATTCTGCTTCCACCAGCGTCTCTCATTAATTAGTAACCCTTCTACTATCAGTGTTGTTCTTAACAAAGTCGACCCATACTTCAAAATGTCACAACCAACAAAATACACTGTACATTTCGCAGGGGTTATCCACAAAATACCATGTGGCACCCTGGGGCACAC
Source organism: Zoroaster sp. YZ-2022 (assembly GCA_029582265.1). Taxonomy (NCBI): domain Eukaryota; kingdom Metazoa; phylum Echinodermata; class Asteroidea; order Forcipulatida; family Zoroasteridae; genus Zoroaster; species Zoroaster sp. YZ-2022. Next base: position 26,781,370 of record CM055828.1, on the reverse strand, counting down.
TCCATTTGTGTGAAGGTCAGAACACTGTTTTTGTCCCAGGGGAATTTTGGAGTATCCATGTACCACTCTTGTGTACAGTATGCAATATTTTAAGGCATGCATAGAAAAAACATTGTGTACTTAGCAGACACAAGCTTTTGTGGCATTTTGGCGACTGCATGTATACAAGGGTTGGGACAATATCGTCACGATCAGAGCAGACTATTTATAACATAAAACAAAAATTCAAATAAACTACATGTAGTTGTTTTCATTGGACCACTGATCATTTTCTTTTAGAATGGAATAAAAAAGGAACAAGATATTTCACAAAATAATTGTCAGAATGTTGGTTTAACAGTATAAAAAAAATAAAAAATAAATAAAAAAATTAAAAAATAAAAATAAAAATAAAAAAATTAAAAAAAGTAAATAAATTTTCAGGGCAGTTTTACATATGAATCATGTTTTTCATTAACAAATTTGGGAGAAATGTGACATTGTAAAGCATTGGTTTTCCCTTCAAGAAAAATAGCGATGTTCCAATGAAAAAGAATTTTTGCCAAAATATGCTGTGAAAATAGCCAAAAACATGGACCATACATCTTAAACACAACAAAGCTGAAACTTTCACAGGCTGTTTTAGTAAATAGAGAATTAGCAGTTTCAAATTGCTTAATACCAACCTAAAGGACTTGCAGCATCAATGCAAAATTGTAGCTATTGGCCTTACGTTTTGAACCCAGCAGGTTCTTTCTCAAAGGCAAAATGAAATTACATTTTGCCTTTGAAAAAGAACCTACTAGGTTTGAAACGTTAAGGCCAATAACTACTACACTCTTAAAACTAAAGTGTTGAATCAACATTTTAAAGAGTTCGGTCAGTGACAACTCTTTATAAAGTTGGATTTAACTTTTAATAGTGTTGAATTAACACTGATAAAGTTAGACTTTGTATTAGTTCAACACTTTCTTCGAGTTGAATTTAACTTTATAAAGAGTTGTCACTCACCGAACTCTCAAAAGGTCGATTCAACACTTTAGTTTTAAGAGTGCATTTTGCAGGTTGTTTTCAGTACATGTATGTACACGTACATGTAGCTCTTGATTCTTATAAAGTATGGATGCATTCACAGACATGTTAGCAAAAGTATACACTATCTTTAAAAAGGAACTTACGTTCATAGTAGTATGTGACCCTACGCGGGCATATGTATGAAATCCAACTCAACATGCTGTCACATTTAAGTATGATCCCCTTCATGTATTTACAGAGTCCTTATGTCTCAGTCTACAACATCGATGAACGACTCACAAACTCCACTCGTTCACACACAAGCCTATTTATACACACAAGCCTTGATATCACCTACACAGTCAACTTTTTTTTTTTTTTAGGGGGGGGGACACATTTATTATGCTAAATACAGCTACCAAGTGGCGAGTTTCCTGTTCGAATCAAACCAAATTGATAAGGGCACGGGATAAGGGACCGGGGACCTTGAGAGAGAGAGAGAGAGAGGGAGAAAGAGAGGGAGAAAGAGAGGGAGAAAGAGAGAAAAAAAATCTTGTGAGGGGGAGCCTGTGATGACGGTTCTCGGCTAGTGAAATGTGTTACCTGTTTGTCGGCAAATAACTGCGATATACAAGGGCATTTACTTGTACAATAGCAAACCAGCGAGCATGAATTGGACAGCTTAAAGTCATAATAATAATAATAATAATTTGTGGACTTATATAGCGCACGTATCCACCAACTAAGTGGTGCTCAAGGCGCATTATATTATTACCCCTGCTCATAAGGCTCATAAATCATTCCTGAAACCATCTCAGCTCCCTGGGGAGTATACAACTCAATTGCTGCCATTACAGCGCATATAGGGCTAATCAACCAACTCTGCCCTCACAGGTACCCATTTAACCCCTGGGTGGAGAGAAGCAATTATGGTTAAGTGTCTTGCTCAAGGACACAAGTGTCACGGCCGGGATTCGAACCCACATTCTGCTGCTGACACCAGAACTTGAGTCCGGTAAACTAGACCGGACAAATGTATTAGTTAGTCCTTTTGCTTCAAAGTGACGGCTTGAACAAACGTTAAAGTTTTCATATATGTATATGGGTTAAAAAAAAGTTAAAAAGGGACAAATGACCTAATGTCGTTGGCCAATCACAGCAATTTTTACACATCACATGACCATCCAAATCTAAGACAAGCAATGGAAAATGACCAAGCATGTGCATTTATGCATGTGCATTCATCAATCTGCAATATGCGTCATCATAAGTCTATTACACGAGTGTGCCACTCGTGTACTAACCTAGTCCACGGCATAGTACCAGATGTCTATTACCTACATGAAGTGTGCCACTCGTGTACTAACCTAGTCCACGGCATAGTACCAGATGTCTATTACCTACATGAAGTGTGCCACTCGTGTACTAACCTAGTCCACGGCATAGTACCAGAAGTCTATTACCTACATGTACATGAAGTGTGCCACTCGTGTACTACCCTAGTCCACGGCATAGTACCAGATGTCTATTACCTACATGAAGTGTGCCACTCGTGTACTAACCTTGTCCACGGCACAGTACCAGAAGTCTATTACCTACATGAAGTGTGCCACTCGTGTACTAACCTTGTCCACGACACAGTACCAGAAGTCTATTACCTACATGAAGTGTGCCACTCGTGTACTAACCTTGTCCACGGCATAGTACCAGATGTCTATTACCTACATGTACATGAAGTGTGCCACTCGTGTACTAACCTAGTCCACGGCATAGTACCAGATGTCTATTACCTACATGAAGTGTGCCAGTCGTGTACTAACCTAGTCCACGGCATAGTACCAGATGTCTATTACCTACATGAAGTGTGCCACTCGTGTACTAACCTTGTCCACGGCACAGTACCAGAAGTCTATTACCTACATGAAGTGTGCCACTGTGTACTAACCTCAGTCCACGGCACAGTACCAGAAGTCTATTACCTACATGAAGTGTGCCACTCGTGTACTAACCTTGTCCACGACACGGTACCAGAAGTCTATTACCTACATGAAGTGTGCCACTCGTGTACTAACCTAGTCCACGGCACAGTACCAGAAGTCTATTACCTACATGTACATGAAGTGTGCCACTCGTGTACTAACCTAGTCCACGACACAGTACCAGAAGTCTATTACCTACATGAAGTGTGCCACTCGTGTACTAACCTTGTCCACGACACAGTACCAGAAGTCTGTTACCTACATGAAGTGTGCCACTCGTGTACTAACCTAGTCCACGGCACAGTACCAGATGTCTATTACCTACATGTACATGAAGTGTGCCACTCGTGTACTAACCTTGTCCACGACACAGTACCAGAAGTCTGTTACCTACATGAAGTGTGCCACTCGTGTACTAACCTAGTCCACGGCATAGTACCAGATGTCTATTACCTACATGAAGTGTGCCACTCGTGTACTAACCTAGTCCACGGCATAGTACCAGATGTCTATTACCTACATGTACATGAAGTGTGCCACTCGTGTACTAACCTAGTCCACGGCATAGTACCAGATGTCTATTACCTACATGAAGTGTGACACTCGTGTATTAACCTACATGTAGTCCACGGCATAGTACCAGAGGTCTATTACCTACATGAAGTGTGACACTGTATTAACCATGTAGTCCACGGCATAGTACCAGAAGTCTATTACCTACATGAAGTGTGCCACTCGTGTACTAACCTAGTCCACGGCATAGTACCAGAAGTATATTACCTACATGAAGTGTGACACTCGTGTATTAACCTACATGTAGTCCACGGCATAGTACCAGAAGTCTGTTACCTACATGAAGTGTGACACTCGTGTATTAACCTACATGTAGTCCACGGCATAGTACCAGAAGTCTATTACCTACATGAAGTGTGCCACTCGTGTACTAACCTTGTCCACGGCACAGTACCAGAAGTCTGTTACCTACATGAAGTGTGCCACTCGTGTACTAACCTAGTCCACGGCATAGTACCAGATGTCTATTACCTACATGAAGTGTGCCACTCGTGTACTAACCTAGTCCACGGCATAGTACCAGATGTCTATTACCTACATGAAGTGTGCCACTCGTGTACTAACCTACATGTAGTCCACGGCATAGTACCAGATGTCTATTACCTACATGTACATGAAGTGTGCCACTCGTGTACTAACCTAGTCCACGGCATAGTACCAGATGTCTATTACCTACATGAAGTGTGACACTCGTGTATTAACCTACATGTAGTCCACGGCATAGTACCAGAAGTCTATTACCTACATGAAGTGTGCCACTCGTGTACTAACCTAGTCCACGGCACAGTACCAGAAGTCTATTACCTACATGAAGTGTGCCACTCGTGTACTAACCTAGTCCACGGCATAGTACCAGAAGTATATTACCTACATGAAGTGTGACACTCGTGTATTAACCTACATGTAGTCCACGGCACAGTACCAGAAGTATATTACCTACATGAAGTGTGACACTCGTGTATTAACCTACATGTAGTCCACGGCATAGTACCAGAAGTCTATTACCTACATGAAGTGTGACACTCGTGTATTAACCTACATGTAGTCCACGGCATAGTACCAGAAGTCTATTACCTACATGAAGTGTGCCACTCGTGTACTAACCTAGTCCACGGCATAGTACCAGAAGTATATTACCTACATGAAGTGTGACACTCGTGTATTAACCTACATGTAGTCCACGGCATAGTACCAGAAGTCTGTTACCTACATGAAGTGTGACACTCGTGTATTAACCTACATGTAGTCCACGGCATAGTACCAGAAGTCGAAGACCTACAGGTAGTGTGCCACTCGTGTACTAACCTAGTCCACGGCACAGTACCAGAAGTCTGTTACCTACATGAAGTGTGCCACTCGTGTACTAACCTAGTCCACGGCATAGTACCAGAAGTCTATTACCTACATGAAGTGTGACACTCGTGTATTAACCTACATGTAGTCCACGGCATAGTACCAGAAGTCTATTACCTACATGAAGTGTGCCACTCGTGTACTAACCTAGTCCACGGCATAGTACCAGAAGTCTATTACCTACATGAAGTGTGACACTCGTGTATTAACCTACATGTAGTCCACGGCATAGTACCAGAAGTCTATTACCTACATGAAGTGTGCCACTCGTGTACTAACCTTGTCCACGACACAGTACCAGAAGTCTGTTACCTACATGAAGTGTGCCACTCGTGTACTAACCTAGTCCACGGCATAGTACCAGATGTCTATTACCTACATGAAGTGTGACACTCGTGTATTAACCTACATGTAGTCCACGGCATAGTACCAGAAGTATATTACCTACATGAAGTGTGACACTCGTGTATTAACCTAGTCCACGGCACAGTACCAGAAGTCTATTACCTACATGAAGTGTGCCACTCGTGTACTAACCTTGTCCACGACACAGTACCAGAAGTCTGTTACCTACATGAAGTGTGCCACTCGTGTACTAACCTAGTCCACGGCATAGTACCAGATGTCTATTACCTACATGAAGTGTGACACTCGTGTATTAACCTACATGTAGTCCACGGCATAGTACCAGAAGTATATTACCTATATGAAGTGTGACACTCGTGTATTAACCTAGTCCACGGCACAGTACCAGAAGTCTATTACCTATATGAAGTGTGACACTCGTGTATTAACCTACATGTAGTCCACGGCATAGTACCAGAAGTATATTACCTATATGAAGTGTGACACTCGTGTATTAACCTAGTCCACGGCACAGTACCAGAAGTCTATTACCTATATGAAGTGTGACACTCGTGTATTAACCTACATGTAGTCCACGGCATAGTACCAGAAGTATATTACCTATATGAAGTGTGCCACTCGTGTACTAACCTAGTCCACGGCATAGTACCAGATGTCTATTACCTACATGAAGTGTGACACTCGTGTATTAACCTACATGTAGTCCACGGCATAGTACCAGAAGTATATTACCTATATGAAGTGTGACACTCGTGTATTAACCTAGTCCACGGCACAGTACCAGAAGTATATTACCTATATGAAGTGTGCCACTCGTGTACTAACCTTGTCCACGACACAGTACCAGAAGTCTGTTACCTACATGAAGTGTGCCACTCGTGTACTCACCTAGTCCATGGCATAGTACTCCAAGAACAATGGATTTGGTCCATTCGTGACGTTTTGTTCCACAGACTGACGAGCAAGGTCTCAAAAAGAAGCAGTGCAGTCTGGGAGATTTACCCGACATGTGAGAGAACTGTATCTCGCGCGAGTACCTTAGTGTTTAGTGCATTCTCCCCACAGCTGATGGTTCGCCTCATTGGAACTACCTTCGCTTGGAAACGCATCCCACGATGCCCCATGGCAGGACGGGCAGGACGGGCAGGCTGGGGAGCAAAACCCATAACCATGCATGTCTTTGATAACCCAAGTTACAAATGTACGATGTACAAAAAAAAAGCCCCATTGATCACATGCACAGACGCACGCAGCGGCCTACCTGAACATCACACATGACAGAGTCAGGAGACTAGAACTATGGTCACTGGTGTGTGCGTGACAAGAGCGTGGGTTGGTTGTTCATGTTCAATGATGTCACTGGTCAAAGGCGATGTGGGCAGAACCCGTTGAGGGAAAAACAATTCATGTGCTTGCGCCTTGCCGCGCCCCTGCCTTCTAAATAAGGATATTCCGTACGTCAATGTTGGCTTTGGATTATGATTTTTTAGGACATGATTTTGGCCGTACAAAAATAATCTTACGTTATAAGAGCGTAACTCTCAGGCTACCTCTCTTGTGTTTGTCGTAAGTGTTCTCACCTGTGCCTCAGGATTCCCTGGCTCCGGACTTACCCCCCCGGTGGCGTGGAAATATCCCGAGAGTTTCAGCATTTTTTTCCCCCCATCATAGCTGCCATGCCGTGGCCGTAGCCTGTGCTGTTACATTAACCGATCCTGCGCCCACTGCCTATGCATGTTTCCTCATGTGGCACCATCTGGCGCATGTTTCAGTCGCGTAATGGCAACACGTCGTCCACTGCCGTATCTCCGACATCGAACAGGTCCTGTATTCTCATTACAAGCTATAAATTACCATTAATAGGCAAACATTCCCTCCTGCACTGCTGGTTTGCAAAGTTGATCACAAACAGTTGGAGAAAAGTGTATAGAAAATGTCCATAAAATACTACAAAGGCTTTATTGGAGCGTAATCTCTTGAATTTAAAGATAATTGTCTGTAAAAATGTAAACATTACATTGTTCAAGAGTCACAGATTTCTGTTCGTACATGTAAGTCCGAATTTTAAAAAGTCATTTACGGGTAATTGTAACCGAAAAATGGAACTGGTAATTACAGTTTCGGCCGGGTATCTGGATACCTGGCACAGCCCTATTGAAAAGTTGTCAATGAAATGTAAGCATATGGTGATTGGTTAAACTGTACGGACAAGTTTTGGCGTCCCCAAAAAAATTGTTTGTCAACCCTTCATTTACTTGCCACGGTATTAGTTTGATGACCTAACTTGGATTATGTACATGGGCGGAGTACAACTTTTGAATCAAAATACCGGTATCCTTGACCCAAATGAGTGAGTTTCTCTTAAAACACAGATCTCCAACTTGAAGAACCCACCTGTTTGGTTTGGTTTGGAAACTATGTCAAGTAAAGTTTGACATATCTGTGCAGAAACTATATTTCCTACTGTGAGTCACACCAACCTTGACCGTTGACATATACCTGACCTAAGCTTGGGCGATAACACGATAATATTGAATATCGCTATACGGTTTGTTTTTTTAAAATTCGATAACAATATCAAGAACCTTTTCAAGTTATCAAGATATCAGCAAATCGCGATTAAAAAAATATATCGCAATTAAAAAACAAATCGCCATTGTGAGTCACGTCATAAATTCCATGGAAACAAAATTAGGAGTCTTTTCAGCTTGTGAGAAACACAAGTGATCTACATGTACTTCAGAAGTACACACTATGCAATGAATTTGTGATTTATTGTGATGCTTGTAGAGGGGTGCATTCCTGTTATCGCCTCCAAAGCAATCATACGTGAATGAAAAATAATAATAATCGATAATGAACTTTTGACCTCATAATTCTTCTTGTTTTTAAAACCTTTGATGAAGGTAGGTTAACACTGAATACATCTCAAGATACCCTATAGATACCATTGAAGCATGGAAGGATGAGACGAATGGAAGGATGAGACGAATGACAGGATGAAATTCATTTAGACTGGAGACTATTCAATCAGGTTACTGGGAGGGGGAGGGTGGTAACATCAGGAGTTTTAAATCCTTACAACACACACCCCAAATTAACCAAGTCAAGTCACATGTAATTTTGTATCAAAGTCATAGCCAATGTGAGATTTTGTGACGCTAGATGGCAAACGATTAACCTTTTTTTGTACCCATTTTGTGCTCATGTTCAGAATTACATGGAAAGAATCAGAAATTCTGCTTCCACCAGCATCTCACATTAAAAGGGACAATATCGACACGATCAGAGCATACTTACAACAGGGCATGGAATCGGTGTCCTGGTTTAAGATTAACACAGTGACTGAAAATTACTGGTTGATTTATGCAGCAGCAACGGTAATATGACCTTATCATGTGGGGTAATATATTCAGTCACTGAGTTAATCTAAAGCTAACACTCCGATTCCATGCCCTGTTGATCGTGACGATATTGTCCCTGTAAAGATACATGTATGGTGTACATTTGGTCATTCAAAAATAAACACATTTTCATATTTAGAAATAATTTTGTCTGAGGCGCAGACATTATTTTTTTTTAAGTGAAATTATTTCAAATAAGTTCATCAGAAAGAGTACTCTTTCCTAAATTCCACATTAGAATGAATTAGTGTTGGGACGATTAACCAGTTAACTAAGCGAAACTGCACTACCCATTTATAAATTTGCTAACCGGCTAACCGAATATTACAAAAATATTAACAACAATTTTGGAAGAATTCACCACCCATTTTGTTGTTTAAGACTTTCTTTTTTGCTGCACTGGTCATTAACCCTAACTCCCTAGGCATTGTACTAAAACAATAAAAATCCTTCAAAATCCTCCAACTGGCTTTGTTGTCTAGGGAGTTAGGGTTAAAACAATCACTTCAAGTCTATTGATGGTTATTGATTGAAAATTTATACACATTGTACCATTTGCCGACAATCTAGTTTGTGTGGCTGTCAGATGCGGACTCTCAGTTAACCCCAGTGAAAGATTCGGTTAAGCGGTTAGCAAACTAACCGGTAACTCCAAGCACTACAATGAATACAACATATCTGATTGTATTTTCATGATGTCCTTATTACCCTAACCCCCTGGCTAGTAACCTTCCTGCATCCTCCAAAATCCATCAGTGCACTTTTGGAAACGTGCCCTTATCTTCAAAACGCACCATGCATTTTCGTTGATCTTTCATATTCAGCACTTATGGCCTGTACTCCTTGCCAGGTAGTAATTTTGCCCCATATGACGAGGTGAAAGTACCAGTTTCCAACAGTGCTGAATTTTTCCCAAAAAGTGCCCCTTGGAAGATTTTTGCAGGATTTGGGGTGGTTAGGGTTAATGCTCTTTTAAAAAGCTCAAACTGTCACAGGTTGGTTGTTGAATGTATTGTCTAGATTCAAACTGTCACAGGTTGGTTGTTGAATGTATTGTCTAGATTCAAACTGTCACAGGTTGGTTGTTGAATGTATTGTCTAGATTCAAACTGTCACAGGTTGGTTGTTGAATGTATTGTCTAGATTCAAACTGTCACAGGTTGGTTGTTGAATGTATTGTCTAGATTCAAACTGTCACAGGTTGGTTGTTGAATGTATTGTCTAGATTCAAACTGTCACAGGTTGGTTGTTGAATGTATTGTCTAGATTCAAACAAAGCAGAATCAGTTTTGTCAACATTATCAATGTTGCACATGCCCAAGTTGATATACATCTCCATGTCGTGAATTCTAAAAATCGGGTCTCACGTCATTTAAATCCAAGTCGCACTGTGCACATCTTCTCGTCTTGTTGGCTGGATATAAGTAACAAATTTTGACAAAATTACCATCCAAGCAAATTGCAATGCCCTTTTGTGGCTTTTCCAGATTTTTCATTTTCCCTTTTTAGTGGAAGACTGAGAGGAAATCCTTGGTTAGAGCTGGGAGATCTATGTCCTGATCATGCGATACACATGCTGTGACAAGGTCGCCCAGATTTGTTTAAAATTTTAAGATTGTCACCAAATCATTAAGATTGTCGCCAATCATTTCTTCCCAAACAATGTCAAGCCACTAGTCACATTGTCAACATTAAAGTCAAGACAAATAAAAAGTCAACAACTCTGCACCTATTTGTACATATACCTGCCTTGTTTTCCCTCCTACAAGATCTGGGATTTGTAAAACACTCAACATTTCAGGACCTGGGGACCCCAGGGTCCTTCCTTAAAAAACAAAATCCTGCATGCTGTGTGAACTTCCAGCTGAATTATGCAATAGATATTGTGAAGAGGTTGACATCAGACAGTTTCCTGTAAGGTTAGCATGGCAGAGTCGACTGCTAGCTAGGGGTCAGAAGGTCAAGACATCCACCATGATATGGAACAATTAGCACACCCTGTCCATAAACATCTGTATGCGTCACAGTGCATATGATGTGCGTATGCACAAATAAACAGTACGTGCGCGTGACGTACATGCTGCACTAATAAGAGTGCACACAAAATAATAAGCTGTTGGCCCCATAATATGGCGATATTGGTGCGTGACCTTTCATCCTGAGTGCAAATTGTATAATACACCAATCCAAATTTGGCAATAACCCCCTACCTGCCCCTCTTAGCAACACCAAAAAACTTGAAAACATCTAGTCTTGCGCCAAGACATTTATGAGAAATCTATTCGCACTGCAAAGTATGCAGGTACAACTTGTGATGCGAACACCTTCATAAAGTGTCTGGGCTCAAGACTAAGCCACGTTCAATTTCATTCTTAACCCTAACCCCCTAGGTATTCTGGCTAGGAACCTTCCTGAATCATCCAAAATCCATCAGTGCACTTTTGGAAACATGCCCTTATCTTCAAAATGAACAATGCATTTTCATTGATTTTTCATATTCAGCACTTATGGCCTGTACTCCTTGCCAAGTAGTAATTTTGTCCCATTTGAAAAGGTGAAAGTACCAGTTTCCAACAGCGCTGAATTTTTCCCAAAAAGTGCCCCTTGGAGGATTTTGCTGGATTTGGGGTAGTTAGGGTTATCAGACTATGTATCCAAACAGGATACATAGTGTCGGATGAACAAATACTGCAATAGACACTTATCATGGTGCAGCCATCTTGGTTTTTCTTCCATACAAATACATGTAACCAAACTGAGGCTGGAAGGAAAATAGTCTGGCCCCTTATCACGTATTGTGAATCAGCCTTATAATCGTACTTACAAATGCAGGGAATCTGACGAAGATGGCCGTAGCATTATAATGGTCTATGAGCAGCATCATTACGATGGAGGAAGGGGTTCACAGTTCACTGCCAAAGTAGAATTTTGTTTGTCCCAAAATTGGATACTACATGTGGGTATTACTGCATGTAGATCACATTCTTGAAAGCTTGACTAACAAAATAGTTGACAGGTAACCTTATTGGTCAACCTGTGCTGCTTGATTGACAGGCCAGATGGGATTATTTTACAAACCTCGCTTCACCGTGACAACCACTACTATCTTCAACTGTTTTTAGCCTTACTGTGTATAAGGTGATGATGCATTTAGGCTTTCCCCTGAAAGAAAAATCATGTGTGCATTGCTCAGTGCATCTTAATCTTATTTGGTTAATTAATCTGTACATAACAGACTGTGACAGACTGTGTTACAAAGGTAAAGGTTAACATCGGCCCAGGTGCACGTATCTTTGGCAAAAATAAAATTTCAAGAGCCAACAGGGGCAAATTTGGTACAGCTGTTTAGCAGAAAAGTTTGCTTAGCAAGAACTTCCTGGGCACATTTTCTCTTTAAGAAACAACCATAAAACACTGGGGGGGGAGGGGGAGGGGGGGAGGGAGGGGGAGGGAAGGGGAGGGAGGGGGAAGGTGGACCGGCAATATCTGGGGATACATGCATATGGCCTGATTAGGGTAGTAGTGAGAAATACAGAGCGGAGCTGAAGGTAACTTTCTATGGCCTTGGCTAACCTGCACACTGCTTACACAAAATGAGGATGGAAGGGTGTGACTGAGAATGGGGACAGGGTTAGGTGTAAGTGGAAGGGGGGAACGGGAAGAGATTAGGGGGAAAGGGATTACGACAGTAAGTGATGAGACTTATGAGAGGGTGTAGCCATGAGGTGAACAGGGCAATCTGTAACATCACCATTAATGATTCTTGACAGGTAATGATAGTAAGTAGGCATTGGAAGGAGTAGGGAGAAGTGGTGATATGATTGATCATGGTGACTAGTGACGAAAGTAAGTAGGCATTGGAAAGAGTAGGGAGAAGTGGTGATATGATTGATCACGGTGACTGGTGACGACAGTAAGTAGGCATTGGAAGGAGTAGGGGAGAAGTGGTGATATGATTGATCATGGTGACTGGTAATGATAGTAATTAGGCATTGGAAGGAGTAGGGAGAAGTGGTGATATGATTGATCATGGTGACTGGTGACGACAGTAAGTAGGCATTGGAAGGAGTAAGGGAGAAGTGGTGATATGATTGATCATGGCGACTGGTGACGACAGTAAGTAGGTATTGGAAGGAGTAGGGAGAAGTGGTGATATGATTGATCATGCTGACTGGTAATGATAGTACAACCCCCTCCCCCCTACATGTATCTCCCCCAAACAATGTTGTCTTGCAACATCACCATTAATGATTCTTGACTGGTGACGACAGTAAGTAGGTACTGGAAGGAGTACAGGAAGTGGTGATGATTGATCATGGTGACTGGTGAGGACAAAAAGTACATGTAGGCACTTGGAGAAGTAGTGGGAAAATTGGTGATATGATTGAACAGGGCAATCTTCAACCTCACCATTCATGATTCTTGACAGTAAGTAGGCATTGGAAGGAGTAGGGAGAAGTGGTGATCTGATCGAACATGGTGACTGGTGACGACAGTAAGTACATGTCGGCATTGGAAGGAGTAGGGAGAAGTGGTGATATGACTGAACATGGTGACTGGTGATGACAGTAAGTAGGTATTGGAAGGAGTAGGGAGAAGTGGTGATATGATTGAACATGATAAGAGAGGTTATCGTGGTATAATGTAGTTAAGAGAAAATGGGTGATATGAGCATGGCCATCTGCAACTTCACCATTTATGTTTCTAGAATGGTGATGAGAGGAGGTTTTCATGGTACAATGTAGAAGGGAACAGACTTTGTAATGTCTACTTTACGGGGCTTTGTAGCATTACCATTAATCTTGGAACAATATCTAATACTAAACCCTGCAAAGATTCAAAGGATGTGTGGCTGCAGTTTCTGTCTATTTCCTGTTGAAATCCCTGAGAGAGCGCTTAAGAGAGAATGGTGTTAATGACTTAGGGGAATGAATTGAGACTTTCACTTACAGAAACAATCTAAAAGGTCAGTTGATTTCCTGCCCCACCCCCAAAAAACAGTTAGTCACGACACAAGATGAAAGTAGCACAAGGAACGAACACTTATAGCTCTTTTTAAACATATTTCAACGAGCCCGATCCGAGGTTTGCTTTGAAAATAATAACTTGCAGCCATAACTGTGCTGGTCACTATTTTCAGTGAAAATTACAATGCAACAAAAGAATCTAATTACAATGCGCAACCAATAAGGTTTACACTGTACCTTTGTGAGGTGTACGCCAATAAACTATTAGGGGTGAGGAGGGGGAGGGGGGGGCTGACTTTTTGATCCAGACAGGAACCGTCTCCAGAGGTTCCTTCCTTCATGTGCAAGAATATATATCGCTAATGAATGGATATCATAACGGCAAAAGAGTCGATGATACACATAAGACTTGATTAATAATATTAAAAACATGCATTTGAATACAGCAAAATTTGCAAGAGCACTTTGTAACCTATGAAAAAAGCTCTACATTTATATAAATTACCGTTTTATTATTAATATACACTATTTTTAGCTATAGTAAAAAAAAAAAGAAGATAATTGACGAGAGTGGGACTTGAACATGCAACCTCCAAATTTCCATACCAGTGCTCTACGAGAGCCACCAACTGGTGACAAAATTCGTTGGGACAACCCCCTACCTAGGGCTGTGCGTTTTCGGATATTTTTGGAACCGGATACCCGAAATCAGGAAAGTTCGGATACCCGGATACCCGTTTTCATTCTTGTTGAAAACATGCCTCCTTTGGTGTACAAATACATGTAAACGTTAACAAAATTGACCTTTATAATACAGAGGATACCATATTTAATTCGATCTTTATTAAAGTATAACATCTTGGTGACAAAATATTGTATTAATTTACGGAAAGTTATTTCTGAAATAAAACCGTAAAAATTGTGTGTTGTGTAATGCACGTAAAAAAGAATGCGCCTTGAGCACCACTTAGTTGGTGGATACGTGCGCTATATAAGTCCACACATTATTATTATTATTATTAATTGATCACACGCGCGCACGCATGGCTGGTGCATCACGCAGCTACAGCGGCCTCGCACGTGACTGTGCATGTGTCAGGGAGTGACTACCATCATCAGAAGACAATAATCACTGGTGCGTGCGTGATCAGAGCGCATGCGTATAGCAAGTTGACTTTAATGTTCATGTCACAAAACACGTGTTGAATAATGTCATTGGTCAAAGGCGATGTGGGCGGAACTAACCCGTTGTGGGAAAACGATTCATGTGCTTGCGCCTTAGTGCCGCGCCCTGCCTTCTAAATAAGGATATCCCGTACGCCATGTTGGCTTTGGATCAGAGCGCATGCGTATAGCAAGTTGACTTTAATGTTCATGTCACAAAACACGTGTTGAATAATGTCATTGGTCAAAGGCGATGTGGGCGGAACTAACCCGCTTGAGAAAACATTCATGTGCTTGCGCCTTGCCGCGCCCCTGCCTTCTAAATAAGGATATCCCGTACGCCATGTTGGCTTTGGATAAGGACATGATTTTGCGTACTAAAATAATATTTGATATTATTAAACTAACAAACTACAAAAAATTAACGAATCTAAAATCAGAACTTGAATATTAATATGATTCTATCACAATGAACTTTAGTTAAATGTCAATAAACCTGTCAATAAACATTGTTTCTTGAAAGAATGAATTTTTACCAATTTGGGCCCCTTTTTCTCAAAATGGGACCAAACTTGACTATTCCCTGTTGAACGTGACATCGTGTTGATCGGTCAGTCAAGAAATGAGTCTAAAATTTAGGATGCGCACTCATCAAAAAAAAAATTAACAAAACGTATCGTGTAAGTTTTGTCTACTTTTTAATTAGTATTCAGCCAATTTGTCCCTTCCATCAATGTTTGACGATCCATAATTCGCAGCTCATCATAAGCAACCGCATTTCGTCCCTCATAAACGTCTTTTCAACTGATAGGAGATTAGGTGATTGTAAAAATTTCGTCCCTCATAAACGTCTTTTCAACTGATAGGAGATTAGGTGATTATAAAAATATGCTGCCCAATTGAAAGGATCAAACCCGCAACCAATAATACCTTTCAAATCCGACTGATTATGGATCCTATGTTGGTTTCAAAGACAATGACCGACGTAACACCTCCTTTTTTATGTCTTTCTTTTGAAACAAACTGTCACCTTGTCGGCAAATGTAATACACAAGAGAGCTCGGTATCGGCGGGTAAATAAATGTAAATGTTGGTGATATGCTGAGGGATGGTCAGTGGCACATCAAAATAATTACACAACAAAACCAATTTCAACACTACTTTTTTATTACAACAATTAATGTGGACGTCCCCGATAATAAAATCCCCTCTATTAACGCATCATGGTGCACACTCCAGTGCAGACATAAAGCAGCAGTTATTGTCCCACTAATCCAATTACTGTGAACAATAGGCAAACAATCCATCCTGAGCAGCTAGTTTGATACTTGTTTGTAGCATGCAGCAGCCAGGTCTTAATTATTGGATACAATGTATCGGTTGGACAAAAGTGTATGGAAAATGTCTGTAAAATACTACAAAGGCGTTATCTTGAATAAAATTGCTCCTAAAAGTGTAAACGGTACATTGTTCAATAGTCAAAAATTTCTGTTCACACCGCTGAAATGGTAAGTCCCAATTTTAAAAAGTCGTTTACGGGTACTCAGAACCGAAAAACGGAACCGGGTAATGACAGTTTCGGTCAGGTATCCGGATACCCGGATACCCGGCACAGCCCTACCCCTACCCCTATCTACCCCAAACAATGTTGTCTTGCATACGATGTGGTGTGCCTCATGTGTTTCCCAGAGTGCATTGAAAGATTACCAAACAAAAGGTAAATACACAAATTCACTCCACATTGTGTTTGGGGGCACGTGCGGGGATGGGGGAGGGTTTAAGTGACTCAAGAATTTTATCTGTGATTGTAGTGCTATGTTTGCGGTCTCCCAATTCTGTCAATACCTTTGTTCTGGGTCTGTTTAACCCACACATGCAGTGTAGCCAGGGATCACACCACACGTAAGTAGGCATTGGAAGGAGTAGGGAGAAGTGGTGATATGATTGATCATGGTGACTGGTGACGACAGTAAGTAGGCATTGGAAGGAGTAGGGGAGAAGTGGTGATATGATTGATCATGGTGACTAGTGACGACAGTAAGTAGGCATTGGAAGGAGTAGGGGAGAAGTGGTGATATGATTGATCATGGTGACTGGTGACGACAGTAAGTAGGCATTGGAAGGAATAGGGGAGAAGTGGTGAGATGATTGATCATGGTGACTGGTGACGACAGTAAGTAGGCATTGGAAGGAGTAGGGGAGAAGTGGTGAGATGATTGATCATGGTGACTGGTGACGACAGTAAGTAGGCATTGGAAGGAATAGGGGAGAAGTGGTGAGATGATTGATCATGGTGACTGGTGACGACAGTAAGTAGGCATTGGAAGGAGTAGGGGAGAAGTGGTGAGATGATTGATCATGGTGACTGGTGACGACAGTAAGTAGGCATTGGAAGGAGTAGGGGAGAAATGGTGATATGATTGATCATGGTGACTGGTGACGACAGTAAGTAGGCATTGGAAGGAATAGGGGAGAAGTGGTGAGATGATTGATCATGGTGACGACAGTAAGTACATGTAGGTATTGGAAGGAGTAAGGGAGAAGTGGTGATATGATTGATCGTGGTGATATGATTGATCATGGTGACTGGTGACGACAGTAAGTAGGCATTGGAAGGAGTAGGGGATAAGTGGTGATATGATTGATCATGGTGACTGGTGACGACAGTAAGTAGGCATTGGAAGGAGTAGGGGAGAAGTGGTGATATGATTGATCATGGTGACTGGTGACGACAGTAAGTAGGCATTGGAAGGAGTAGGGGAGAAGTGGTGATATGATTGATCATGGTGACTGGTGACGACAGTAAGTAGGCAATGGAAGGAGTAGGGAGAAATGGTGATATGATTGATCATGGTGACTGGTGACGACAGTAAGTAGGCATTGGAAGGAGTAAGGGAGAAGTGGTGATATGATTGATCATGGTGACTGGTGACGACAGTAAGTAGGTATTGGAAGGAATAGGGGAGAAGTGGTGAGATGATTGATCATGGTGACGACAGTAAGTACATGTAGGTATTGGAAGGAGACTTATGAGAGGGTGTAGCCATGAGGTGAACAGGGCAATCTGTAACATCACCATTAATGATTCTTGACAGGTAATGATAGTAAGTAGGCATTGGAAGGAGTAGGGAGAAGTGGTGATATGATTGATCATGGTGACTAGTGACGACAGTAAGTAGGCATTGGAAAGAGTAGGGAGAAGTGGTGATATGATTGATCATGGTGACTAGTGACGACAGTAAGTAGGTATTGGAAGGAGTAGGGAGAAATGGTGATATGATTGATCATGGTGACTGGTGACGACAGTAAGTAGGCATTGGAAGGAGTAGGGGAGAAGTGGTGATATGATTGATCATGGTGACTAGTGACGACAGTAAGTAGGTATTGGAAGGAGTAGGGAGAAATGGTGATATGATTGATCATGATGACTGGTAATGATAGTACAACCCCCTCCCCCTATCTCCCCCAAACAATAAACAATGTTGTCTTGCATACGATGTGGTGTGCCTCATCATGTGTTTCCCAGAGTGCATTGAAAGATTACCAAACAAAAGGTAAATACACAAATTCACTCCACATTGTGTTTGGGGGCAGGTGCGGGGATGAGGGGGAGGGGAGGGTTTAAGAGTCTCAAGAATTTTGTCTGTGATTGCAGCGCTATGTTTGCGGTCTCCCAATTTTGTCAATACCTTTGTTCTAGGTCTGTTAAACTTGGGCTGTGCGTTTTCGGATATTTTTGGAACCGGATACCCAAAATCAGAAAAGTTCGGATACCCGGATACCCGTTTTCATCCTTGTTGAAAACATGCCTCTTTTGGTGTACAAATACATGTAAATGTTAACAAAATCTACCTTTATAATACAGAGGATACCATATTTAATTCGATCTTTATTAAAGTATAACATTTTGGTGACAAAATATTGTATTTAAAGTTATTTCTGAAATGAAACCGTAAAATTGCTACAAAAGTATCTGTCTTTAATAACCCAACTTACAATATACCATAAACAGTGAACAACAGAAAGCCCAATTGATCACACGCGCACACAGTACACACGGCCGGTGCATCACACAGACAGCTACAGCGGCCTCACACGTGATAACGTCATGACTACCAATCAGAAGACAATAATCAATTGGTGTGTCCGTGATCAGAGAGCATCCGTATAGCAAAGTTGACTTTGATGTTCATGTCACAAAACACGTGTTGAATAATGTCATTGGTCAATCAAAGACTATGTGGGCGGAACTAAGGCGATGTGGGCGTAACTAATCCATTGTGCGAAAACGATCCATGTGCTTTTGCCTTGCCGCGCCCCTGCCTTCTAAATAAGGATATCCCGTACGTCATGTTTGCTTTGGATTAAGGACATGATTTTGCGTACTAAAATAATATTTAATATTATGAAACTGCAAAATATTACAAATCTAAAATCAGAACTTGAATGTTTCTATCACAGTAAACTTTAGTTAAATGTCAATAAACCTGTCAATAAACCTCGTTTCCTGAAAGAATGAATTTATATGAGACCTAGCTAGGAATAATTAAAAACAACATCTACTACTAATAATAATAATAAAGCTAAACAATTATTTTAAGAATTAAGATTATTTTCAGAACCCAATATTTCTCTTTCAAAATCGGTTGAGGTTTATTGATTGTTACTCATTGATAAGTTCACTTTGGTGGGGTGGCAGTTATGCGGGCATTCATTGCCAGGAATACCAGCATGTTCACGTTATCGGGCGTTAAGCAGCTCCGATTTGCCGTGACGATATTTCCCGTGGTGGAAAACACCCGTTCGGAGTGCACTGACGTTGCTGGAATACCAAGATACTTCTTGGCGATCCTTGTGAATGATGGAAACCAAACGGCATCTGATCGCCACCAATGACATGGATCATCACTGTGCCCGGCTGGTTTGGTTTCAAAGACAACGACCGCCTAAACACCTCCCTTTTTATGTCTTTCTTTTGAAACAAATTGTCACCTTGTCGGCAAATGTAATAAACAAGAGAGCTCGGTATCGGTGGGTAAATAAATGTAAATGTTGGTGATACGCTGAGGGATGGTCGGTGGCACATCAAAATAATTACACAACAAAACCAATTTCAGCAGCACTTTTTTATTAGGACAACGAATAATGTGGACGTCCCCTATAATAAAATCCCCTCTATAAACACATCATGGAGCACGCTCCCTTGCAGACATAAAGCAGCAGAAATTGTCCCACTAATCCAATTACTGTGAACAATAGGCAAACATTCCATCCTGAGCAGCTAGTTTGATACTTGTTTGTAGCATGCCACAGCCAGGCTATTTGAGTCTTAATGATTGGATACAATGTATCCAAATGTATGGAAATTTCCTTAAAATACTACAAAGGCGTTATCAGAGTGTAATCTCTTAAATAAAATTGCTCCTAAAAGTGTAAACATTACATTGTTCAATAGTCAAAGATTTCTGTTCACACCGCTGAAATGGTAAGTCCCAATTTTAAAAAGTCGTTTACGGGTACTCGGAACCGAAAAATGGAACCGGGTAATGACAAGTTTCGGTCGGGTATCCGGATACCCGGATACCCGGCACAGCCCTATGTTAAACCCACACATGCAGTGTAGCCAGGGATCACACCACACGTTACAATGCTAAACCTGGGAAGCGGCAATCTAAGGAGAGGATGCAGCCATTTAAATATCATGTCATCCGATAAACCACAAAGAAACATGTTATTTGAATGCTGACCTGTGCTCAGTTTCTGCTCTCCCCCTCCCCCCCCCCCCCCAAGGACTAAGGTACTGAGAAAAATTGCGACACCACCAAACATTAAGTCTTAGATAGCTTCCAGGTGACATGTTCAAAGTCCCCGTAGGCATCAATGTCTTCTTCACCTTTGAAAACATTTGAATAACAACCAGCTTGACTATATTTGTTATATGGCATGGAGACTTTGAAGTTAGGAGAATGATTCGTTTTTCTATGGAATGCCTATGGAATGGGATGGGGAAAAAGGACAATTTATCCCTGCTCCACCCCCCCCCCCCACCAAGGTTTGACAGTCCTTGATCATAAGGGTCATTTTAGATTCCTGGAATGATGTAAGACCTAAATACAGGCATGAGTGACAGAAAGTTATGGAATAGTGTCGTTGAGTCCATCTCGGCTGAAGCCAAAGGATGGTGATGAGATTCCTGAAGTACATCCTCTACTCCCTTAGAGGGAGTATACAGCTCTGTCAGCCTGTTAAGAGCTCAATAAGCTTAGCACACACACTAATCTTCTCTACCCTCAAAAAGATCCCAATTAACACTAACCCCATAATGGTTTTGGCTAGGAATGTTCCTGAATCCACCAAAATCCAACACCATGCATGGGCTATACATGTATCTCAGAACATTTTTGTTTTCCTATGCTAACATTGTATATTGTTTGTATTCATGTTTTTTTTCTTTGTTTTCGCGCCTTGAGCGCCCAGCAGGGTGGATATGTGCACGCTACAAATCTTTATTATTATTATTAGTAGTAGTAGTACTGAATCCATCAAAATGCAACACAACCAGCCGTTGGAGTTTGATGGGTTTGAGGTGGTTAGGATTAATATTCTTTAACCCTAACCACCGCATATCCTCCAAAATCCTCCAAGGGGCACGGTTTTGGAAAAATCAGCACTGTTGGAAACTGGTACTTTCACCTCTTCAAATGGGGCAAAATTACTACTTGGCAAGAAGTACAGGCCATAACGTGCTGAATATGAAAGATCAACGAAAGTGCATGATGCATTTTGAAGATAAGGGCATGTTTCCAAAAGTGCACCGATGGATTTTGGAGGATTCAGGAAGGTTCCTAGCCACAATACCTAGGGGGTTAGGGTTAAGCCATGAACAAAATTATATATTGCATGCAAGTTCAAGGACACATTTTTTACAATTTTAATTACACATCCTCCTGCACATCCCTTTTGCATTAAACCAACTGGATACCCCCATGGCTACCCAATGACGGGGTCCACGATATGGAAAGTTCACATATATTAACACAGCAGCCTTGAGCAATCCAACTATTTCAACATCTCTTTGAAAACACATCCTTACAATTCACAACGACTGTAACCCAAGTATCCTAACTATCATCAAGTACCCTAAAGGATGTACGTATGGGATGCCACACACAGGATCTCAGGGTTCAGGTCGTGGACGATTAACAGACAATTCACATATTTTTGTTTGCACACTGCTGCTTCGACAGCCATGAGCGATCGTCACCATTTCAGTTACTCTTTTGCAATTCACAAAAACTGTGTGCCCTCGAGCTTTCCTGTTCCCCCCCCCCCACCCCCCAACATTTGAAGTCATGGTCTACTACTGAAAATCATCCCCTACAGAGACCTTTCTGGTACGGCTTCTCAAATCTTGCGCCGACCCGGGCATGAGACGATTTCCTCTAAATGACAAGGGCTGAACAAAGGTGCTGATCGATTGAATAACCCGAATCTACATTGGATAAGGGCTTGTTACGTTGTTAGCACGGTGCTGCTGATGGGACTAGACAAACAGCTGTGAACAGCTGATCCCGCGAATGAGAGAAATGTGCCGGAATGGCACGAAGTCGGTGGCCAGTGGCTGGAAGACTCAACCATTTCCGTAGGGAAATATGGAAAGACAAGAGCCCACTGCAAATCAAATGGAATGATTCTGAAATGGGGACTTGGGGGGGGGGGGGGGGTAATAAAGCTACATGGCTTTGTGTCTTTGGTAATTTCCCTGTGGTTTTAAATACAAATCAAATGTTTGCTGGTGGACTTGGGAGTTATATGAAGTAAAGTGTGATCACTGCTTGACCTCAAAAACTACTGAAGTTCACTTAAGCATTTTGATCATTGTATTGATCATTTGTAATTGTATATTAAAACCCTGAACTTTAGGGGCAAGTAGCTATAGAGGTCAAAATCAGTCAACTGCCTTTTTTTTCTTTTTTTTTTACTGTTGAACCAACTGTGCACACGGGGGCATTTTTGACTTGTTTTGACTGTCATATTGACCACCCTCAACATTACAAGATAATTATTTTGCCAGTCAAAAACCATCAACTCATTTTGCCCTGTAAAATGTACTTACTACACGTAAGGTTTGACAGTGTTTGACTTTTAAGTGCACTAGATATACATTGGCAAGTTATGTCAACATTTTGACTGATTTTGAACTTTGCAGTGATAGGGGCAATTCCATGGTTACTCACGTTACATTTTTTTTAAAGGTATTGGGCCCACTCTTAAAGGTCCTATGAAATATTATTTTTTTTCATTGTATACAATAAAGTATGTCTACTGGAACATATATTTGTCATTTGTATATTTTTCCCCTCACATTTACACCATAAAAATATTAATTTTTAAATTTAGGGGGTGCTTTTCGACACGCCCATATCCCCTCATTAACATAAAATTCGTGACGTACACTTAGGAGATTCCCGATCCACAGCACTTGCCCAAGTATGCGTCGTATACAACGCACCAATGCTTTGAACGGGGCCTTCACAGCCGGTTCAGTATGGCTTATAAGGCCGTGCTGCTACCAGATGCAATTCCAACGATATTCTCGCTGAGTAAGAAGGCTGGGAAGGCTCCAACGAAGAAGAGAGGTGCTTTTTAAAGCGAGAAAGACTCAGGGTAAGTGGCCATTTAGTTATACTTCCATGCATAACCCAGTCCACTTCCGTGCCAAACGACATTCAGTGTTCACGGCATGAAAACATGCCGTGATTTTCCACATTAATAAAACCATCGTGTCTGATTTTATATCCTTGCAAGATAAACATAAAAACATTAAACCTTTCTCATTATGCCTGCACTTGTTTTGAGTTCTTTTGAGTAAATGATCAGAACTTTGACTCGACTGTTTCTGTTATTTCATAAAATAACACCGTAATGTTAGCATTGCCTTCGGTGTGTGTTCCGACCGCATGATGGGTGCTTGCGCTGCGTAGAAATTCTCTGCCTTTGTGTACGTCACGAACGTTTCGTTAAAACTTCGACAATTCAGGGGGTCAATTTTTGATTATTAGATAAACCATTAATAATCCACTCGATTAAAAAAAACATTTAAAATTGTTTTTAATTCATACCAATCAATACAACAGCACCAAGAAATAAAGTTTGGTAAATACACTCTTCACAGAACCTTTAATGCCATAATTTCCTCACTTATATATTTCACTGATCAGTTTTTCACAGTAGTTGCATTATACCCAGACCGTACTCGGCACAAAATTGTTATGTGTACGCTGTATAACAGAAATATGCTGGGTACTCACATTACATTTTTTTAACATGCATCAAGTGTTACCTTTTAACATAGTGTACATATAATACAATTCTAAAACTATTATTTTGTGCTGAGTAAGGTCTGGGTATAATGCAACTACTGTGAAAAAACTGATCAGTGAAATATATTTTATGGCGTTAATTGTGGGCTCAAAACCTCAGAAATGTAACGTGAGTAACCATGGAATTGCCCGTAGAAGGGTTTTAAAATGCATCCAGGATATGTTTCAGGATTTCTGGATTGATCAAAACAGCATGACAGGGGGATCTCAACTGTGATGATTGATGAGTTGATGCGTCGTAAAACCGTTGTCTTCACCACAGTATCCTGTTTGTTGAATGAGATTTCTGTAAGCGGTGCGGCTCTTCATGAGAACCAGGATAATTGAACTGAATCAAGAACTTCCAATTTACTAAAAATACAGAGTGGCTGGGCCAGGTGGGGGGTTTACCTCCTTGGATCTAGTGACTGATGGGATGTCAGAGTGTGGATTCCAGACAGGATCATGGGTGCTTGTATCATTGCGCAAGTCACTTTATTGCAACACCCCAGTTGAGATTTTGTAATAGTCCCCTACCCAGGGGCGGATCCAGAGGTGGGTCCAGGGGGGGTCTTGACCCCTTCCTTTTTTGCCACAATTTTTTACTTATTTTGTTGTTAAACTCTTCCTGCTAAGACTCCTAAATGTTTTTAACACAGTGACTAATATTTTTGTTCTAAGAAAAAGGTTTGTGCATTTCTCAATGGAGGTAGTAATTAGTTCTGAGAGATGGTAGAGGTGATTATATTTTGTTAGATAGACGAACTACTATCACAAAACAAACTGACAAATCATAGACTGGCTTTTCATTACACACTTGGAAATCCATATTTATGTAGACGATCACTTTATGATAGAATTTAACCCTAACCACCTTGGTATTCTGACTAGGAACCTTCCCGAATCCTCCAAAATCCATCAGTGCACTTTTGGACATGTGCCCAAATCTTCAAAATGCACCATGCATTTTCATTGATCTTTCATATTCAGCACTTATGGCCTGTACTTCTTGCCAGGTAGTACTTTTTCCCCATTTGAAAAGGTGAAAGTACCAGTTTCCAACAGCACTGAATTTTTCCAAAAAAGTGCCACTTGGAAGATTTTGATGGATTTGGGGTGGTTAGGGTGAATGTATAAAATCCAAATTAACATACCTAAATGTCAAGTTTTGATAAAAATAAAGATAGGAAAATAAAGATTAGATTTACACTGTATGTTATTCACTTTATCTGGTACATTGTGTGGATTGATTGTAACAAACAAAGTATCAAGTTTCAGACAACCAAACGGAAAATAATTTAAACCCAGTAACCGTATAAATATTCAGTTAACCCTCCTACTACTACAAGTGTCAAAATCAGTCAAAATGTTGATATACTTGCCAAGGTATATCTAGTGCACTTAAAAGTAGAACACTGTCAAGCCTTATGTGTAGTAAGTACATTTACAGGTCAAAATGAGTCGACTGTTTTTGACTGGTAAAAACATTGTTTGGTATTGTTCAGGGTGGTCAAAATGCCAGTAAAAACCAGCCAAAAATGCCCCTGTGTGTCAACAGTCAAAACAGGCAATTGACCTGTATAGCCACTTGCCACTAACGTGCAGCTATAGTAGGAGGGTTAACCTTCCTACAATCAGTGCAATTTTTGAAACAACCCATTCAGGCCACTCCAAGCCATTAGCTGTTGCCAGTGGCCTCCTATGGTTACCCTTCTGTGCACTGTCACACCACTGAGATTGCAGGGTAAGGTGGTCTCCCATTGATACATTGCAGGCCATACTAATATGTTCAAACATTTACAGTGGCCTTGGGTGGCACACAGTTGATTTTGTAAGATTACTTGGAAAGGACAGTACGCTTGTACTGAAGGTTGGTTAAGAACATATTGGAAATTTAGTGGATCAGAGTGGCCTCCATGTGTAGTAGAGTTAATCAAGTAACCACTGCATCGGCCCAAGCACGTTCAATACTCACTGCTATGCATCTTGAATCACTCACTCAGCACCTAAATGTATTAACTGCCAGGATGCAGACCAGGTAGTGGATGGGACACCCTCCCTTGTCAAAAAGGTTTTCTGTAAGTCATTCAGATTTATCTCAAAAATAAATCGCCTCAGTCTGATCAACAGCACAGTTCAACAGTGATGTCACACATGCTGCTTCTGCCATTCCAATGCAAACAAATTTGTCCGAGGTCGATCTTTTTACTTAGATAGAAGACGTCTCGGTGATTAACGCTACTCTTATATTTGACATTCAAGAAGGAAACCCCAAGACAAATCAATAATAATTTTCACAAAATTGGCAAAAAGGAGATAAAAATGTTCACAAAATTGGCAAAAAGGTTATCTCCTTCTTGCACACATATGTAAGAAACAAAGTTTATTTGTGCATTTAAAAAAAAAAAGGGGGTTTTTTTGTCTTATTTTTCTGATCACTTATCTTAACACTAGCCATGCTGAACCCAACAGAATGCAACAAATATAACATTCTGTTTGGTTGTTGTTGAAGTGAGCAGAGATTAACAACAGATCTTTTGTTGTTGCTGATGTAGTTTGTTTTCACTCAGCAGGCTTCACACTTGGACAACTGATGGATGTTGTTGTTGCATTTGAGCAGGGTGTCTAGCCAGTTATTGAAGGGGGGATTAGGGTTACAGCTGGTTCATACCAGGGGTGCGATTTGACAATTAAAGTAACAAATCCTAAAAAATGGGTTTCCCTTTGGTCTAGAGGACAAAGCCCCTGAACCTCCTGGATGTTTAATTTTAGAGGATTTATAGACTCCACATCCCTACAAATAAGAAACTAGAGGTTTGGACACAATACAGGCCTTCTTTCTTTCATTGGTACTACTTCTCTTCTTCCAAGAAAATCTGGAAGCAAAGTGAGATTTGTAAAAACCATCCCGAAATCAGGGAAAAATTCTGAGAAACCACAGGCCTCACATGAATGCAAACGAGAAGCCAACATACCCATGAAAACTTCATATTCATGTGCCACTAGTAGATAATTAGCTTTGACATATTTTTGATATTTTTGACTCAAGAAAAAAGTTAGGGATGACAGAGCCCATGACAGGATGGCATAGCCATGAGACAGTCTATCAGCTGCTGTGGTTACTTCACAAGGGACACTATCGTCACGATCAGAGCAGACTCTCAACAGGGCATGGAAATCGGTGTCCTAGTTTAAGATGAACACAGTGAATGAAAATTACAGGTCGACTTATGCAGCAGCAACAGTACCGTAATTTCCTGCGTATAAGACGCGGCTTATCTGACTTTCAAAGGTACGAAAACGTCACTGCGTCTTATCTAACGGTGCGCCTTATCTGGTGTCGCTTGAGATCAAAGTGATGATTACCGCTTGTGTAACTTTCGGTGGACCTCAACCTAACAAAGCGGCCGTGTTTTCCAATGAAGGTCGTTAGCGCAAGATTTTCATGCATTCATTCACCGTAAATAATACTCACGAAAGACCTCACTGTGTGTGACGCATCAAAAGCAGAATTCTGTTTCTAAAATAGCATGCCCAACATCGCATTACACGATCGCGCATTTTATCTACAACGCTTTCTAATGACTAAGTCTCTATGCGATGTGCAAGGTTGTCAACTTTTGCCGTGTCTGTTTTTCACCTCGATTATTAATCACAGTGTATTACGCACAACACCGCGGGATCACTTGGGCCGCAACCAGACTACTTTCCTAGTACGACGCGCGCGTGGTGGTGGCGGCATGGTCGTGCTATAGCGCTTCTGGCATGCACTGCACTACTGAGCGGTCATGGTGCGCCTTATACGGCGGTGCGCCTTGTACGTTGACACTTTAATCACATTCCCCCGATTCTGGGGTAATGCGCCTTATACACCGAGCGTCTTATACGCAGGAAATTACGGTAATATCACCTTATCATGTAGGGTATTATATTCAGTTACTGAGTTAATCTAAAACTATCAGTCTGATTCCATGCCCTGTTGAACATGATGATACTGTCCCTTTAAGGCCATCTGTAATAGAATTGTAGTCTCCCGGAAGGACAAGATTGTGTGAGAAAAGGTTACTTCAAGTCCATTTTCTATTCTTAAATGTTTTTATTGAAAAAACAGGAAACTTTAATTACAGCTAAATTCTCTAGGTCTTGTCCCTGGTAGGAAAAAAAACATCTGAGCTTAAAGGATTTAAGTAAACTCCAAACAGTCTATAGATAGGTTATTCCTAATTGAATACAGCTAAAAAGATGTGTGGTTCTCTTTCCTTTTCCTTGATTTATTTTCAGGGAGAAGTATCTTTTAGAATCCATGGGCACCGCATCTTGGGTAAAAAAAATGGCATACGTGTAGATAATAATAATAATACACGATTCTTATAAAGCGCACATATCCTAGCAACTAGATCAAGGCACGGTACATTATTACCCCTGCTCATCAGGTGCATAAATCATTCCTGAAACCATCTCAGCTCCCTGGGGAGTATACAGCTCAATTGCTGCCATTTCGGCGCATATAGGGCTAATCAAACGCAACAACCAACTCTGCCATCACAGCTGGCACCCATTTACTCCTGGGTGGAGAGAAGCAATTATGGTAAAGTGTCTTGCTGAAGGACACAAGCACCATGGTCGCAGCCAAGATTCGAACCCACATTCTGACGACTCGGTCATCAGAACACAAATCCGATGCACTAAACCGCTCGACCATGGGACTCCATAATTCTTGAAGATGAATGTACATGTACATGTATGTCACAAGGACAGGTTCCAAAAATATATGGCCGCCTTGTGCTGACCATCATCAGTGACCTCTCCGGGCTGTACAGGACACCACAACGGGACCTCTTTTTTTTTTACTTGAGCAAGGGCACCCTTCGGGCCTTATGACATCATACTTGCAATATTTTTTTTAAAGAAAAACATGCTTCAGAGAGACACTAATAATGTCAAAAGAAACTTTTCTCAAGGAAAATGCACTTTTGGAAAAAACAAGTACAACTAGAAATTTAGTGTTTGTTTCATTACAAACACTAGGTGTTCGGGTTGTTTTAGTAAAGGTGGATCTTATCTAACTAACTTTAAATAGGAAAAATTTAAAAATTATTCATTTGCGTCATTTGTCATCTATTGTTTAAAATTTGTGATTTTGTTCATGGGGGACTTTTTGGTTATGGCTTTTGTAAGAGTTTATTCCAATCGCGGTACTTTATAAATCCGTCTCCAAACAAACTTACAGAGAGGTATGAAAATACTTTTGTTTTCACCTTCCGCTACGGAACACAAGGGCAAATAAGCATCACATCATTCTTGTATTCTTTCGGAAGCTTTCTGCTGATCGATGTGTATCATTGTAAAATACATTAAGTGGTTGAAGAATTTTGATCTTCGAAAAATTAAATTTTAAATTAATGTTAATTGGTACCTAAAAGTTACGGAAGCGTTAAAGGGACATAGTAAAAAAAATACTGGGCTTACATGTAAGTCATAATTAAAGGGAATGCAAAACACTGGTATAAATAAAAACCACATAAACAATTAGTTTTACATTAAACTTACGTGGTTTGTCTGTCAGGGCGGTTTGATTTGACAAATGTAACAAATCCTGAAAAATGGGTAGTGGGCCTGGATCTCCCTTTGGTCTAGAGGACAAAGCCCCCTGAACCTCCTGGATGTTTAATTTTGGAGGATTTAATTTTGGACACAATACAGGCTACTTCTTTATTTCCTTGGTGGCTACTTCTCTTTTCTCAGGAACATTTTGAGGCAAACGGAGATTTGTAAAAATCCTGAAATCAGGAAAAATCCTGAGAAATTATTACATCTTCTACATGTAAATACATTCATCTTAGAGAAGAAAGGAACTAATATTTAAATAGACAATTGCATGTCAACAACATTAATATACTAACAAAATATACACTCCCTAGGCCCATTTGCTTACACATAACCTGAATCCTCCAAAATCCTTCAGTAGAAAAGCAAGCACGACATGTACAGTGTATGCACACATGTGTTTCTAATCTGTGATAGATGTACATGGCCAGGGACCCTCCCTGCATGTCTATGACCCAAGCACTGACCTTGCAATCACTACAACAAACATGGATGTACATGTACCATGGAAAGGCAAGTATGCCTAATAACCTCAATCCTTCAAAATCCTTTACTTTAGCAAAGAGCATGTAGCATGTAACCTCAATCCTTCAAAATCCTTCACTTTAGCAAAGAGGATTTGGGAGGATATGGGAAGGTTAGGGTTAAACTTACTTTGGTTTAAATTTGGTACAAGTACATGTATCAACCATTCTGAGAAATGATTAGGACTGAAGCGCTTTCACCTCAGACAAACAAAAATTTATATTTCAAAACATGTGCATTCCAACAACATCAGTATTCTCAGAAAGCATCAATTCTGTTTTACATCCTCTCGAGACATGATTACGTCTACAGTGCTTCCATCATAGAGAAGGAATTGTTATGTCAACAAATTTGTATTTCAAAATGTTGCCCGTCATACAGTTTTACAGAAAACTTCATTGTAATAAAATAACAAATAAAATAACAAATATGAACACAAAAATCTCTTGTTTTATTGGAGTCATAATAAAAGTGGACTTACTGTAATAATTTCCTGCCTCTATATTAAAACTGACTCATATAGCATCCCCATTCCCCACACACATTTTGTTAACAAAAAAAGTTGAGACTTCCATTTGTGTGGCTTACATGTAAATGTTCAGTCAAAATTTTTCAAAGTCGTTTATGGGTAATTGGAACCGAAAAATGGAACCGGGTAATGACAGTTTCAGTCAGGTATCTGGGTACCCGGCACAGCATTACTTCATTGTTGTAAAATTAATGACATCAATTGAAATCTTGTCTGAGGTACTATTATTTAAGTCTTTATAATATCATAAATGTCCATGACTTTCAACAGGGCATGGAATTGGTGTCCTACCGTAGTTTATGATGAACAAACTGACTGAATATTACTGGCTCATTTATGCAGCAGCAACGGTAATATGACCTCATCTGGGGTATTATGGCAGTCACTCAGTTAATCCAAAAAAAACACTCAGATTCCATGCCCTGTTGATCGTGACGATACTGCCCCTTTAAAGTTTGCATAATTTTGCATATTGAAAAAAAATTGAAAGCCTTTTCATTATTTTCTTGTGAACGACAACATAATAAGCTGAAACTTTCACAGGCTGGTTCACCAGTATATATTATATACGTCTTGATTCAAAGAAGCAATTCTCCCAACATAACCAATGTTGTACCTTCCCTTCAAACGAAGTTGACCAAATCTGGCTAACTTCACTTATAAATTTATTGCCAGTGACAGATATAAGCTATACCAATTATTTTAAGCTTACTTTGTTAACTGAGTAACTGGTCTGTCATATACATGTAACCCTAGCACCAAACACGTAAATATGTATACATAGTCAAAACGTTCTGTTGACACCAATGTTTTGTGTACATAACACATACAACAGTACCCAAAAGAAAATGTCATGCACATAAAGGCACATATTTAGCAAATGTGACAGAAATAAGCGTATTGTATAACACATGTTACACGCATGATGGCCATTAATAAGTCAATACAATCAAGGGATTTGAAACTAAGACAGCTATCGACTGTCTGAATCACAAATTCATCCAAGGTCAATGGCAAACCATAAATATAGAAGGCTCAAAACCAATCTGATTTTATAGTCCAGATAAACTAGTCAGAGAGTTGATAAATGAAAGTCAGAAGAAACCAACAAAAGACAAGAAACACAAAGGAGAGCCTCAGACAATATGCCCACAGAGTAACGGACAAAACAAACTCCGTCAATAGACCACTGCCGCAGCCTGCAGCCTTGAGATCAGCTGATCCCAGCTACCTCGATGACTCACACCGTGCTACAAGTTTCAAACAGGAAGCGTGATTAGTACATCAAGGCATGGTGGGCCAGCGGCAAACCCTGGAATGAAAATGCTATGGCCATACGAGCTGGCATGCTAGCCTGGTATTCCAGATGATTTTGGAAAAGGTCATGTGTGTGTGGGAGAAAAAAAATATATTTCTCTGAATGTAAACACTCGTGGATTTCACATGTAGGGGAGGGGGAGTTACTTTCCAGGAATTAAAGTACACCACGAGACTAACAGAGGCATTACGTGTACTTGTGCGTGGTTCTGATGAGAAGGCAGCACCATTACTGATTTACATGTAGTGTATTTTACTTATGTTCTCATGGCCGAGTTGTCCTGGGTTCAAATCCTGGATAGGATATATTCATTGTGATTGTGTCCTTTGGCAAGACACTTAACCATACTTGTTTCCCTCCACCCAGGCATATAAAAAAAGGGGTACTTGTGAGAATAGATCGAGGTTGATGCTGTTTGATTAGCCAATGACAGCCATGACTGTTTACTCCCAGGGAATCTGAGAAAAAACAGAACAGCATTGGCCCAGGACGGGGGTTAATAATGTAAAGTGCCTTGACATCCAAGTGTGAAGGATTTCTTGCAAGATTCCAAAACAGTTTACACATTCCAGGAAAAACTAGACATCAAACAGGGCTTGTAATCCAAGAATAGTAATACATCTTTTTAGAAGACTATGTAGTGCCAAAAATAAGGGGAACCCCCACCCCCACATTTGAGCGTCTTTAAGGGCAAACCACGAGTTCAGTCATTGTTTTCACTAGTTTGATTCAATTCAGATACAGTGTGAATAAACAAGACATGTAATTATCATTCTTATTTTCAAACTTTGTATAGTGCATGAAAAAATAATTGTAGAAAATCTTGTAAGTTAAACAAATTTAAAAATTATTAAACAACAAAAAATATGGACATTTTTTGGGGGACACTATGAATTGCAATTTTTATTTTATTAATGAGCTTCCCCTTGACAAAGAAAATAGATGATAAACC
Organism: Zoroaster sp. YZ-2022; assembly: GCA_029582265.1. Lineage (NCBI taxonomy): Eukaryota > Metazoa > Echinodermata > Asteroidea > Forcipulatida > Zoroasteridae > Zoroaster > Zoroaster sp. YZ-2022. The sequence goes on along the minus strand of CM055828.1, from coordinate 26,748,278 downwards.
ACTGGACAGTATATATGTAGAACAGTATGTGTTGCCAATCTAGCAGTACCACCTGGACTGCCCTGGGCACACGAGGGCAGCGCTACACTTATTCCCTGCAGGGCCATACTTCACGACCCTTGTTCAAGGCATTACGAGCCGATGTTCATCTGCACAGAGTGAAACGCTTCGCAGTGCACTTTTTTTTTGGTTCTTCCCCTGGACACACCCATGTCTGCTCAGCGGATAGAAACAGCTCGTGTGAACTAGCAGCAATGAGTAATAAATTGAACGTTGCTAATTCGGGCTTGATTCTAAACAGTGACCTTTAATCAGCTGTCGTTTTCTCTCAACACTAAGGCAAATAAAAAATAATCCACATGTATGGGGGAAAACTGCCCAGGAATATGAAATCAAACATTGCAAATAAAGACAAATTAACTGAAGCAGGACTCGAACCTTCGACCTCTAGATTACTACACTGGTGCTCTATCAACTGAGCTATCCAGTCTTATTCGCACCGTACATGAGCTGTTGAGGGCACATGTTGTTAGACCACTGTAGGCGAAAGGGCGACGATAGTGCGTCGTGTTTGGCGTATTTTGCAGTTGCTGTGCGTACACGTGGAATATCTCCAGCGATCACTGGGTGGTAGAAGTACACGTGCGTGTAGTACCATAACATACGCGCATAAAGTGTACGCACAACGCTCACACGATGCAAAAGTGGCTATCATCAAGACACTGGGTGAGAGGGCTACGATGTGCACTGAGCGAATAGATGACAATCTTTGCTCTGGGGGCAGTGGTCATAAACTATGAAAGCCATACATGCCTTATTGTCATAACCCAGGTGACAAATTCAGTGAAAAGAGGTATCAAACATGGTGAAGGAACTCAGAAATTCACATCAGTTTCAAAATGGACAAAGCCTCCCAAATTGTCAAAATCTTTGCTCTGGAGTAGCTAGTCTGAAGCTCAAAACGCACACATGCTGTGTTGCAAGGAATCACACAAGGAATCACATCGGGCCAGACTCTGTTACCATGACTGCTGCATAAATAATCATGCAATGTACATGTACCGTGTACAATATCATAGCTACAGGGTTCATGGGCTCATTATGCAGCCACTGGCTTATTACTTGGGCCGCAATTATTATATGTCACGATTCCCAGGAAGTTCAACTGATAATTTGTTTTAAATTTTCATACAACCAGAAATTTCAGAGGATTTTTTGTGCCGAGCTTGGAATTTTTAATTTGTACTACGTATTTTTTTTCTAAATCCGTATTGGCGTATTTTGGATTATTTTCCGTACTAAATACGGACAATCTGTCTGCATCGTGCTATTTACTGGTGATAACAATATTCGTTTACACGTGTACACGGTCTGTGTCAAACGTGTACACGTTTCGCAAATTAAACGGAAAATGCCAAGCCTAGTCTCCTGATTCTAACAAAAACTCCGGATTCATTTCCAGAAATTTGACACAAAACTGACTGTGAGTAACATCTGATAACTACGGATTCAGTAACAAACAAGGTGAAAATCCCTGACATATGTGCAGTTCCAACTTCACCGATGACAGTCCCTTCATGCAGCACAGCATGCAAAGTGTAGTTAGCGATTTGTCTAATCATTACAGACATTATGAGACTTAATCAATTTCCACACACACTTGATGGCAGATACCAACTGCAAGTTTCTTTATGCCCAAATGGCACATCTAGTGATCCATTACACTTTAAGATGACTTAGGGCTTTGAAAGTTTCAGGTCAAATACATGCAGTGAATACAACTAGGAATATAGCATTATGTTATAATTGGAACCGACACTTCGAATTTCAAAAAAGGTTTTTCACCTCTAGCGGTGAAAACTATCTTTGTCTTAAAGTGTGGGTCATTTTAAGTGCGGCCTCATTTTATGGTATACAGTATATTGTATTGTAGTTGCTTTTTGCCGTGACCACTTGTCCACCTTCAGTTTTTGAACATCTTGCTGCACTTAATATCAATAAGTATGAGGAGTTTTTTGACCTGGATTTCTTTTTTCTTCAACCATTTTGATTTTTTTAAATTTTTTTTTACAGTGCCCTAACATTTCCCTGGTAACCGTGAACACTTATTAACCCTAACTCCATAGACAACAAAGCCAGTTGGAGGATTTTGAAGGATTTTTATTGTTTTAATACAATGCCTAGGGAGTTAGGGTTAATAGAGCCAACAGTGCACACTAACCTGTAAATATGCTTAATTCCCTGACAACAGCCACTGCTATGCCTGTAGGGCGCCCTCATATGGTCATGCATTGAGCAGCTAACCAGCAGAAGTTTGGAACAAACATGCTCACAGTGGAATGCTATGGTCGAGTGGTTTAGTGCGTCGGATTTGTGTTCTGATGGCCGAGTCGTCAGAATGTGGGTTTGAATCCCAACCGCGACCGGGGTACTTGTGTCCCTGAGCAAGACACTTTACTATAATTGCTTCTCTCCACCCAGGGGTAAATGGGTACCTGTGAGGGCAGAGTTGGTCTTCGTCGTCGTCGTCGTCGTCATCATCATCATTTTTTTGCACCACGGATCGGAGAGCGTCTAAACACGCCATAGGAAACTCCGGAATATTTGTATGCATGCTCGGCTGACGTGGCAACGAGCCGAGCGAACAGTGACATGCTCGGTAGACGTGGCCACGTGCTGTGGAAGTTTCCATTAAACGTGTTTGTGTGGGAAAAAGAAACCCGCACAGGGGCCCAGAAAAACTTTTTTATTCCCGACGCGAACTGGTTAAGATGAACACAGTAATACCCCACCTTATCATGTGGGGTATTATATTCAGTCACTGAGTTAATCTAAAACTAGCACTCCAATTCCGAGCCCTTGGCAAGGTATTAGCCAGCAATGCATCCGGGCGTCTTTTGGATGCCCTGTAAAAATGTAGAATGCCTTTGAAGACACCCTGTTTAATTTGATAAGTAAATTTATCCTACAAAAATATTACAAAAATATTACAAAAATATTACGTGGAGTGTCGTGGCCGAGCGGTCTAGCTTACCGGACTCAAGTTCTGGTGTTAGCAGCAGAATGTGGGTTCGAATCCCAGCCGTAACACTTGTGTCCTTGAGCAAGACACTTAACCATAATTGCTTCTCTCCACCCAGGGGTTAAATGGGTACCTGTGAGGGCAGAATTGGTTGATTAGCCCTATATGCACTGTAATGGCAGCAATTGAGCTGTATACTCTCCAGGGAGCTGAGATGGTTTCAGGAATGATTTATGAGCCTTATGAGATGGGGTAATAATATAATGCGCCTTGAGCACCACTCAGTTGGTGGATACGTGTGCTATATAAGTCTACACATTATTATTATTATTATTATTATTATTCAAATTGGTATTTCTCATTTATAGGCCATCCACATTCATTGTTTACTGACTAAGGGATCTAATGTCAGACAAAGCGTAGCGCTCGACAAATGACTTCGTAATCCTGCTGTCAATCATTCTGAAATGCCGCAAAATAACATCAGGCCAGGATTACATATATACTACAATGTAAGAACTGGAATTTTATTCTGGATGTGCCAGTGTGCTGTCAAGAGTACTTTATCACCTTAAAAAAACTACACGGTTGAAAATTGGGTGGAAGATCTTCAGGGCTGTCGTACATAGTTTAAACTTGTTTGCAAGGGCCTATAATTAGCCCTTGAAAACAAGTTTCAAATAAGTAATATAAAACTAAATGTACGACAGACCTGAAGATCTTCCACCAATTTTGAACCGTAAAGTTGTTATTTTTTGCCCTTTGTATTTCAGGAGCATAATAATAATAATAATAATAATAATGTGTGGACTTATATAGCGCATGTATCCACCAACTAAGTGGTGCTCAAGGCGCATTATATTATTACCCCTGCTCATAAGGCTCATAAATCATTCCTGAAACCATCTCAGCTCCCTGGGGACAGCTCAATTGCTGCCATTACAGCGCATATAGGGCTAATCAACCAACTCTGCCCTCACAGGGTGGAGAGAAGCAATTATGGTTAAGTGTCTTGCTCAAGGACACAAGTGTCACGGCCGGGAATCGAACCCACATTCTGCTGCTAACACCAGAACTTGAGATCGGTAAGCTAGACCGCTCGGCCACGACACTCCACGACACTGTACATACCATACGCTGGGGGAGTGGGGGTCTAGGCTACCAAGCATTAAGGCCGCAAGTTTACAGTTATTTTTATAACCGTGTAACCGTCATTGAAATGGTTTACAGTTAACTGACCGGAAAAATTTTGCTGATTGTGTCCGTATTTTTTGCAGCTTGGCATCTTACGCAGCCTATGCATGATCATGGCGTGATGAAATCTTAAAAAGGGTTCTATGGCGGGTGTTGTACTTGCCGTAGCAGATGGAAACTGCATGTGAAAAAGCCAACTTTTATCCAAAGAAGCGTAATTTGATGTAAGATTGATTAGAGAAGTAATTTTACCAACATAACCAATGTTGTACCTTCTATTTCATACACAGAGGTACATGTTAATTGAGTCAATAGGGCATAGCTAACCAGTGATGTGCTGCACGGGCACCTTCAACAGGTTGTGCACAGAGCATACAGCAACAAAAAGATGCACCCAGGTACAAACAATATTATAGACTTATGAGACCTTGTTAACCAGTTCACGTCGGGAATTAAAAAGTTTTTCTGGGCCCCTGTGCAGGTTTCTTTTTCCTACACACACGTTAATGGAAGCTTCCACAGCGCGTGGCCACGTCTTCCGAGCATGTCACCGTCAACCGAGCATGCATACAAATATATCGGAGTTTCCTATGGCGTGTTTAGACGCTCTCCGATCCGTGGTGCAAAAAACAATTGCGTGTATACACGGCCTCCGACGTGAACTGGTTAACAACAATTGCAAACCTCTCTCGGGCGGGGAAAGCTTACACCTATATAAGCAATGATGCAGATATAGGTTGGGGTCATTGAAATATAACTAGACAAACGATCAGAATACCAGCTAATAACAACATCCTGGCCAAGTTCAAGTCGGAAGTTAACCATAGTGATTAAGAGCAGGAAGGTAGTCCAATCCTTCTTAACGTACATGACCAGCGGGTATGCACAGCTACCTCAAATCAACCGCAATGCTCACGTATTATGTGCACTACCGGTTTAAGGCGGGTTCATACATGACCCGTGTGGAAAGGGCATATTGTGCTTTCAAGCTGTCACAAAAGTTTCAAGTAAGTTGTAGAACTTTGAAAAATATGAAGGTGGAAAAAAACACTGTTCAGTAAGCATCTGTGTGCAGTCAAACAGGTTGGGGGCGCTATTTATTTAATGTTTTAGTTCTTCAATAATTTATTTACAGCTTTTTTTTTCACACCCAGTGCAATAAACTTATCATGATTTGTTTCCCATGGGCTAAATAAATCAAGTATATTTTTGTGAATCATAAGTTGAACAAATGTAGACAACGCTGAGTTATGAATGCGTTAAACTTGTCTTGTGTAAAAGTTATGTCTGGTGCACTCACTGAAGTTAATGGAAAGTACATGTGTACATAATTAAATTTGAATTTCATAGACTAAACATAGTATTGCTATATGACATGATTTTTGGGGCCAAGCTATTGCATAGTAACCTCCAGTCTATACCATGCTCGATATGCGGCAGAGTGCACCCCCTCCCCCCCCCCAAATGTCCCTATACACTAACACACTGTTGTTCTATTGTTAAAGAGGGGCTCTAAGGTCAAATTTAGTTTTGTGATTTTCCAATAACTAGAGTCCTTATTAAAGTGTGAAAAAATTACCAAAAAATTAGTCTCTAACCTCACGTTAAAGTGATGTAAAATGTCATTTTATTTGATAACCTTCCTGTGTGAAATTTGTTAACATCCAAAGACAACAGTGACGTCACATTTCAAATAAATGGATCTCTACATTTTTGTACGGTGAATTTGCAGTTCATTCCTGAATCTCCACAATATTTTATCAAATCGGCGTTGAAATGGACTTTTTGACAAACAAAAAATTCCTGTATGGAATGTTACAGACTCATTTACCGTAAGAAAATAGTGACGTCATGTTTCAAATATCGCTCTGAAAGGGTATAAAATAAAATGATATGTTACACCACTTTAAAGTGAAGTTAGAGACTTGTAATTCTTTTCACACTTTAATAAGGACTCTATCTATTGGAAAATGAGTGCATCACAAAACTGAATTTGACCTTAGAGTGCCTCTTTAACAGACCTCTACCCCCGAAATCCTCTAAAGAATTCCTAAGATCCCTAGAACACAATGAAGACACAATGGGAGGGGGTGCACTCTGTCGCATATCCAGCATCATATGCTCCAGCCACCCTCAAGTCTGGTAACTTTATGCCATACACATTCACTGTACACTATGTGTGGTTACTGGACTTCTCTAAGGTTACTATGCAAGAGCTTGCCATGAAGAACATGGTATAGCAACACAGGCCTGCAATTCCATTAGGGCACAGAGGTCATGGCCTCCATTGCCTTGGCCCTTGGTGCCCCTTAAAACATGTTCCCATAGACATTCTGATATTCTAATGGAAGTGCCCTTTGCTCAGAAAAAGTGGCCTTAAAACCCTAACCATGCTCAACGCAACAAGATGCAACATTAAATCAAAAAATAAATCAATCAACTGTTTACCACCCAACACAAGAATTTCACCAACCTATATATATCGCGGAAGCTGCGATATATAGGATTCTCGCCAGCCAATCGTCATCAGGCAAGCTCAGTAGTCGGGAGGTTAAGACGTATTCACCTGGTAAGCAGGAGGTTCGGTTTGTTTGGTTTGGTTTATTTAATAACATTAAATTCGCGGTCTAATGACCGAATTGCATTTTAAATTTACAGTTATAAAAACATCAAAAGTATAAAGAAAAACATTTAAACAAAATTATAAACGAGACTACAAGAATATAATTTAAATCAAAATTTAAATTACAAAAAGTGAAAAGTAAACATTATAAATTAGATGAAAAATACATCTATTACTACTGATAGAAAATGCATGAAAACACCCCGGAATGATAAAAACAAAAAATTATTTGTTTAAAAGAGATGTCAGGTATGGAAGGGGGCTTCATTTGAACCGTTTTGTATTACACTTTAACCAGTTCGCGTCGGGAATAAAAAAGTTTTTCTGGGCCCCTGTGGCGGGTTTCTTTTTCCCACACACACGTTAATGGAAGCTTCCACAGCGGGTGGCCGGCACTTCCGAGCATTTCACCGTACACGTGTGGCTCAACCGAGCATGCATACAAATATTCCGGAGTTTCCTATGGCGTGTTTAGATGCTCTCCGATCCGTGGTGCAAAAAAAAATTGCATGTATACACGGCCTCCGACGCGATCTGGTTAAGGCTCCAAATTGGTTTTTCTTCCTTAGATTCATGGACGGGGTGTACCCAGAGGCCGGAAACCAGGCTGTAAATCTATCAGAAAAGCTGTGGGTTCAAATTTCACCCGAGTCGTCTGTGAAGTTTTTCACAGACACTCGGAAAAACACCGAGTATGCAGTGCTATACACACGTCGGTGTAGGGCAAAATTAAATCAATTGTTTATCACCCGACGCAAGAATTTCACCAACCTATATATACATGTATATATATATATCGCAGAACCCGCTGCTATATTGGATTCCAGCCAGCCAATCGACATCGGGCAAGCTCGGTGGTTGAGAGGTTAAGACGTCTGCACTAGTAAGCGGGAGGTTGTGGGTTCGAATCCCGCCCAAGTCGCCTGTGAAGTTTTTCACAAACACTCAGAAAGCATGCAGTGCTATAATTAAATGCAGGGCAAAATTAAATCAAGATGCAACAAATGTAAAAAACGTTGTTGCATCTTGTTGTCCTCAGCAGGGAAGAAAAGAACCATTGTTCTAGCTGGTGGATCTTGTTGCTTTGAGCAGGCTGCATACTTTCCCGTTGTTGCATTTTGTTTATTTACTTCTAATTTATCCCGGGTAGATGGATCACTGTTGTCCCTCAGGGTCCAGCTTTGAATTTGAAGAAGAAATGTCAGTTTTAGAAGTGGGAGGGGAAAACCCCAGATAAATATTCTTTAGGGGGAAAACCCAAATGATCAAGTGCAGGGACTGAAAATCCAATCCACATGTTTACTCAGGTCCGAGTGGGATTCGAACCCGGGTTCACAGGGGTGAGAGGCGAGGGAAGGACCACCTGATCCCCCTGTTGCTGTCAGGGGTGCTGGTGAAATGTCTGTAGGGGGGGAGGGGGGTTAGGATTAAGGAACCCCATCAAGAATGACATTCCAGGCCTGCAACAGTGTGTCAATGTCTGGGAAATTCAAATTCAAACATGCACTTACCACAGACTAGAGTCAGTGTACCAGACACAAATTAAATGCAGCTCACAAAAGGCTTACTGGCCTCGAATGTAAACCCATTTGAACATACAGACGCATAAATGCCTGTTCATCACATTCACCCTGAACACATCCATCACTGTCAATGTTACAATAAACATATCAACCGTGAAATCTCACAGCTGACAGTAACAGTTTGCTGTGAGCTTGATTGATCATTTTTACTACTGCCTTTTCATCACTGTCCACTAATGCTAGTGCATTATTGTTCATTACCCGAAGGACTCCACAGATTTCCACTGCCATACAACCAGATTCACCAATACATACAGAATGGTACATTTAAACTTAACTTGTGTGCACAACCTGTTGACACACCTCCAGTTCAAAGGTGAGTTAAAAACATAAGTGCTTCTCTCCACCCAGGAGTAAATGGGTACCTGTGAGGGCAGAGTTGGTTGTTGTGTTTGATTAGCCTATTATTTATGCAGCTGATGAGCAGGGGTAATAATGTACAGCGCTGTGATTCCTGTAAGAGCGCTTTAAAAATGCATCTATTATTATTATTATTATTAGTGGGGATGGTGATACAATTTGGTCACAGCATAACGAGGGCTTAAAACCAGAACTGATTATATGTCCAAAATCAGCATTTTGAGTTTAAAAGTTTGAATCTTTCTGAAAAATCAGAAACTCCCCATATCACATTTTAGGCAAACATGGACATACCCAGTTGTGGTTTTAAGCCCTCGATAAGCGGGCTGGTGATGTATCATGCTATCACATGATACATCAGAATCACTTAATAGCGATGATGACCTGGACAAGCTGCCCCCATATGTGTGTTATTAAGCGATGCTGACGTATCAAAGAAAGATGTTTCTAAGAAAAATCTGGTTTTTAAATCAACTTTAACCCTAGCTGGCTAGGAACCTCCCCGAATCCTCCAAAAATCCATCAGTGCACTTTGGAAACATGCCTTTATCATCAAAATGCACCATGCATTTTCGTTGATCTATCATATTCAGACTTATGGCCTGTACTTCTTGCCAGGTAGTAATTTTGCCCCATTGGAAGTGGTGAAAGTATCAGTTTCCAACAGTGCTGAATTTCCCCCAAAAAGTACCCCTTGGAGGATTTTGCAGGATTTGGGGTGGTTACACTGTGAAAATCTCGCTCGGTTAAAATTTCAATAAACACGGTTAAAATATGGGTACCCTACATTTTAACCTTAATTTAACCGTCTTAGTGCACGGTTAAATCGCCTTTAAAAAATTCCTTTGTATTGTCTCGGTTAAAGTGTGGTTAAAACTCGGTACCTGTTCTGAGATCTGCTGAGGGCTTGCTCATTAACTCTGTGGTGAGTTAATCCATTGTTGACAGAGATAATCCCAATACAAAAGCCTCCGCTTGCCTGAGACATAACGGTCAATGTTTGTTCAACCATGCGCGAAAGAGTATCGTCCATGTTGTGCCCATAGCGCAGCCTGCAGTCCGTACGAACTTCGGCTGAATTTCGAAATTGGGGTAGGCGGCCGCGCGCCAGTCAGGAATGTGCCTAAAATTACGGGCCAACGTTAGTCTAGTCATGGTCTAGTCTAGGTAAAACTTGTAGCTTTGCATGGTGAGAATGATAAGTAAGACTAATTGCGGTGACACCATGTAAGAATGGTCTAGTCTGTTACGTTGTAATTGTTTGCCGGCGGCCGGCCATTTTTAGCGCCAAAAAAGAAGAAAAAAGTCCGTCCCCCGTTTAGGATTGACGTCATGTCAGCACTGACAACTTTGTCTCTGATCTGCAACTGGTACGTGAATATTTGTGTGTGTAAGTAAATAAACCCTTTCACGGTATATGCGCCATGTTTTGTCGGGGCAAAATTGTTTATTCGAACATTCGTTGCCGTCATGCGATCGACCCATCAGCGCCGAACTTCCCGCCCGCACGGAAGTTAATTCGGCGCTGGGTACCAGTATCTGGTCCGTCGCAGACGGCAACGAAGCGTTCAATAAACAAATTTGCCCCGTCGCGTCGAACATGTCATGTCCGCAAAACCCTTTTTTGATTCGCGGGTTTTAATTAACTCAATTTCGCTGGCCAAAATCGCGATGCACAGTAGATACTATCTGAAGATTTTTGGCTAGTTGGCTTACCGCCGGGAAAAACCGCGGTTTGCAGTTTTACTGTGAATTTAAAAAAAAATATAATAATAATTAGAAAGTCATTATATAACATGTTACTGATGTTCTTTCACCGTATAATGAGAGAGCAATACAAATCTGCTATTTGTATCTACTATAATTATTTATTCCACTAATTGAAATTAACACATTTTAATTGAAAATATTAATTTATTTTAACAGAACAAGGAAAGGCTGGAAGGGCTATGTCATTGGACAAGTCAAGGCAACAAGGAATTCCAGCCGCAGGAAGGGAAAAGGCGCCGTAGAGTCAACTCAAGATATTTGTAGTGTTCCTGGTGCCAGTTTTATGTGATTATTTATTGTATTAAACTTTCATATTTATTTTGTTTATTTCACAAAGTTAATATATACAATACTTAAAGCCTATGACCCTATTTATACTACTCTTAACATCGTCGTTTTATATTTTACTTAGTCAACTTGTTTTAATTCGTTTTCTATTGATGTTGGCCTACACAGATTTATATGCAATTTTTTGTAATTAAATTTTTTTAAGTAAGACTTGTGGTGACACCATATTAAATGTTCATTTGAGTAGTAATTAGTTCTGAAAAGAACTGGGGGTACAACTCTACGTTTCGATCAGAGCAAACGGATCGAAACGTTGAGTTGTACCTCCAGTTCTTTTCAGAACTAATTACTACTCAATTGAGCATTTCACATGGTGTCACCACAATTTGTCTTACTTATCCTCCTCACCATGCCAAGCTACGAGTGTTACTTAACTTTTTTTTATTGTAATTTAATTTAACTCATTCACTTGATTATTTTGTTCGACTTGACGAAATAAAATTATGAGGAATTTTAGATTGTGTTTCTTGTCCTTTTTGTAATGAGTATTTAAGTACATTATACATTGCACATGAAATTTTTCAATATAAAAACACATAAACAAACCGCCAAAAAAGGATGGAAATGATGTCGTCGTAATAAACCACTGCCGCATAAATGGAGTTAAAATTCTTGGGCTTTACACAATTCTACAAATGCTAGGCATATGCTAGTGTTCGATTTTTGGGGAATTGCATGTATATGACCGGCTGACACTAAGTGACAGTATAGGGGTGACGATACTGAAATTTTAATCGTACGATATTATTTACCGGTACCCAAGACTCAATCTACATGTTTTCAAATCGAATGGCCCCGGCCCTCACATGGTGCACTGCCTTGGCACACTAAAGGATCTGAAAAAATATCCTGTCTCTTCTACACATTTCCCCAATTTGACCAATCGGTCATTATTGTACGTTCATATACAAAAAGCCTACTATTCCCACAAAACTCATTGTCAAATGGACAAATTTTGGAAATAGTCAAATCACGGATTCACTGTATTTCAATTTGTATGACAAATACATCTTGGAAAACAAAAACAAAAGTCAACAAAGATGTGGTGTCACTGAATGGGTTTGCACCATCATTATTTACTACGTATTTTTTTTTTTTTTACACCGCAGCGACGGGTTTTATGCATTTCGCCCTTGTGTCAAGACTATGAACCCATTCAGCACGCATGCTGCGAAGGGAATTTCGACACGCAAAAAACCTACCATCAACGGAGAGGAATGGCTCCATGAGTTCCACTGCAGAGCGCCATGGTCGACTGCAGCTTGAGTTTTCTATTATCGCGCCTAGGGTTTCGTAGTCTCTCTCAAGACCGGAATTGGCACTTTTACTGCACAAAACCCGTCACTGCTGTAAAAGAAAAATACGCTCGTGGTACATTTTCCCCAGGCACCCGATCAGTATTTTTGCCCCAAAAATGATTACGCTTGTTTTCAACCTAAAAACCAAAAAGTCATGATATCGCGACAGGAGTTCACATCATGTCTGAAAATTTCAACGTGGTACATGCACAAAATAAATTATTATGGAGAAAATTGGAAAAAATTTAGAATTATACTCTATGGAGTAGGTGGCAATCCTATTTTCAGTATTTTTGCCCCAAAAATGATTACGCTTGTTTTCAACTTAAAAACCAAAAAGTCATGATATCGCGACAGGAGTTCACATCATGTCTGAAAATTTCAACGTGGTACATGCACAAAATAAATTATTATGGAGAAAATTGTAAAAAATTAAGAATTATACTCTACATGTATGGAGTAGGTGGCAATCCTATTTTCAGTATTTTTGCCCCAAAAATGATTACGCTTGTTTTCAACTTAAAAAACAAAAAGTCATGATATCGCGACAGGAGTTCACATCATGTCTGAAAATTTCAACGTGGTACATGCACAAAATAAATTATTATGGAGAAAATTGAAAACAATTATGAATTATACGCTATGGAGTAGGTGGCAATCCTATTTTCAGTATTTTTGCCCCAAAATGATTACGCTTGTTTTCAACTTAAAAACCAAACAGTCATGATATCGCGACAGGAGTTCACATCATGTCTGAAAATTTCAACGTGGTACATGCACAAAATAAATTATTATGGAGAAAATTGAAAAAAATTAAGAATTATACTCTATGGAGTAGGTGGCAATCCTATTTTCAGTATTTTTGCCCCAAAAATGATTACGCTTGTTTTCAACCTAAAAACCAAAAAGTCATGATATCGCGACAGGAGTTCACATCATGTCTGAAAATTTCAACGTGGTACATGCACAAAATAAATTGTTATGGAGAAAATTGAAAAAAATTAAGAATTATACTCTATGGAGTACATGTAGGTGGCAATCCTATTTTCAGTATTTTTGCCCCAAAAATGATTACGCTTGTTTTCAACCTAAAAACCAAAAAGTCATGATATCGCGACAGGAGTTCACATCATGTCTGAAAATTTCAACGTGGTACATGCACAAAATAAATTATTATGGAGAAAATTGTAAAAAATTAAGAATTATACTCTACATGTATGGAGTAGGTGGCAATCCTATTTTCAGTATTTTTGCCCCAAAAATGATTACGCTTGTTTTCAACTTAAAAACCAAAAAGTCATGATATCGCGACAGGAGTTCACATCATGTCTGAAAATTTCAATGTGGTACATGCACAAAATAAATTATTATGGAGAAAATTGAAAAAAATTAAGAATTATACTCTATGTGTAGGTGGCAATCCTATTTTCAGTATTTTTGCCCCAAAAATGATTACGCTTGCTTTCAACTTAAAAACCAAAAAGTCATGATATCGCGACAGGAGTTCACATCATGTCTGAAAATTTCAACGTGGTACATGCACAAAATAAATTATTATGGAGAAAATTGAAAAAAATTAAGAATTATACTCTATGGAGTAGGTGGCAATCCTATTTTCAGTATTTTTGCCCCAAAAATGATTACGCTTGTTTTCAACCTAAAAACCAAAAAGTCATGATATCGCGACAGGAGTTCACATCATGTCTGAAAATTTCAACGTGGTACATGCACAAAATAAATTGTTATGGAGAAAATTGAAAAAAATTAAGAATTATACTCTATGGAGTACATGTAGGTGGCAATCCTATTTTCAGTATTTTATGACGCTTGTTTTCAACCTAAAAACCAAAAAGTCATGATATCGCGACAGGAGTTCACATCATGTCTGAAAATTTCAACGTGGTACATGCACAAAATAAATTGTTATGGAGAAAATTGTAAAAAATTAAGAATTATACTCTATGGAGTAGGTGGCAATCCTATTTTCAGTATTTTTGCCCCAAAAATGATTACGCTTGTTTTCAACTTAAAAACCAAAAAGTCATGATATCGCGACAGGAGTTCACATCATGTCTGAAAATTTCAACGTGGTACATGCACAAAATAAATTGTTATGGAGAAAATTGAAATTTTTTTAGAATTATACTCTATGGAGTAGGTGGCAATCCTATTTTCAGTATTTTTGCCCCAAAAATGATTACGCTTGTTTTCAACTTAAAAACCAAAAAGTCATGATATCGCGACAGGAGTTCACATCATGTCTGAAAATTTCAACGTGGTACATGCACAAAATAAATTATTATGGAGAAAATTGAAAAAAATTAAGAATTATACTCTATGGAGTAGGTGGCAATCCTATTTTCAGTATTTTTGCCCCAAAAATGATTACGCTTGTTTTCAACCTAAAACCAAAAGTCATGATATCGCGACAGGAGTTCACATCATGTCTGAAAATTTCAACGTGGTACATGCACAAAATAAATTGTTATGGAGAAAATTGAAAAAAATTAAGAATTATACTCTATGGAGTACATGTAGGTGGCAATCCTATTTTCAGTATTTTTGCCCCAAAAATGATTACGCTTGTTTTCAACCTAAAAACCAAAAAGTCATGATATCGCGACAGGAGTTCACATCATGTCTGAAAATTTCAACGTGGTACATGCACAAAATAAATTGTTATGGAGAAAATTGAAAAAAATTAAGAATTATACTCTATGGAGTAGGTGGCAATCCTATTTTCAGTATTTTTGGCCCAAAAATGATTACGCTTGTTTTCAACCTAAAAACCAAAAAGTCATGATATCGCGACAGGAGTTCACATCATGTCTGAAAATTTCAACGTGGTACAGTGTACATGCACAAAATAAATTGTTATGGAGAAAATTGAAAAAAATTAAGAATTATACTCGATGGAGTAGGTGGCAATCCTATTTTCAGTATTTTTGGCCCAAAAATGATTACGCTTGTTTTCAACCTAAAAACCAAAAAGTCATGATATCGCGACAGGAGTTCACATCATGTCTGAAAATTTCAACGTGGTACATGCACAAAATTAATTGTTATGGAGAAAAAAAGGTACGAAGACTTGCACATCTACGAGTTCGAGTGAATCACGCGCATCGCCAGTGTGCCGACAAGGCAAGCTTTTTAACCGGGCCCAACTCAGGCTGATGGTACAGTGGTCAACTCGTTCATCACACTGGCACCCGACTAATGTCAGTACATGTACAATGTACATGTACAGAGTACATAATTACACATTGTACATTGCAACCGTACTGGCTGGGTGGATGCCGGGTGTTGATCAATATGCTTAACTTCATCCTTCATTCCGTCTACCTCTTTCAGTACTCTCATAGCCTTGGTTTATGCTTGTTTTCAACTTTAAAAAAACCCAAAAAGTCATGATATCGAGGCCTTAATTGTTCACATTTTGTGAGTAACATGATCCAAATCGCTTAACAAATATTTCTATTGCATGACAAGCTAGGTATGTGTTCTCGTTCGACCAATAAGAAAACGTTTTACGCGCTATAGGCATTGTACACAGCGCGTAACGAATATTTATATTGGTTATTATGATGACGTATTGTTCTCGTTGGCCAATAGAACAAATTGTTACGCTATGCATAGGGCATTGCACGGTGCTAACTTCGCATGTACAGTATACCCTGAGTGCCTTCCAATGACTGGATCAAATTAGCGGCTGGATCTTAGGATGAGAATGTAATTCCAGTTGGACGATAATTTGTTTGGTGACAATCAGTATTTTACACGCAAAGATCTAAATTACAGGTACACGTACATCATCTGACCAAAACATTTAAAGAAAAGTAGGATGCATGATATCTATTTATTTATTTACTTATATTCATAGTTACTTTTAATAATAATAAAGTGCAGGATTTATACCGAAATACCACCACAAATACCGAAATACGGTTTTCAAAAATAAAACCGCGGTTTTATAAAATCATCCGTTTTGAGCCCCAGAGCGGGTCAATTTATCCCGACAGTCGAGGCTTCGTTTACTGGTCCTCATCGTATCCTTGTTCTTCGCAACGATTATTAAAACAACCCATGATAATTAGGAACCCGATGGATGAATTGTTATTTTTTTATTTAAGTCCAATTGTTAGTATCTGTTTGGCCCGCAACATACCTCAGTTCGGTAATCAATGCATTATAATTATTGTCCATTTCTAATTACACTCTGGAATATGATATATATTATTCTAAACGATCCCTTCCGATGAAAAACAGATTAACAAGTAGGCCTATACCTAAATATACACCTATCACGTACACCTATCACGTACGCCTATCATAGCACGCCAACCCATTCTCCGCTAGCAGCACAGACACCTATTCTCATATGGGCAAGGTCAGTGGTATTTTGAGCAAATTGCGTGCATGTCCCCCGGCCGTTGTATACCACTACCAGTGTTTTTTAGATTGGAAATTTACAGACACTTCGTAAGTGTTTTTAATCTCTTTATCGCCTCTTGTGTGCAAGTTGTACCGGTACGTGTTATACTCGGTTAAACCACGGTTAAACTTGCATCCTCATTATCACATTGAACAAAGGTTTACAGTTATGAATAACAAATGAAATCCTGGCCGGAAACCACTCGGTTAAAACGCGGTGAGAATGCGGTTGAATAGCCAGCTGAAATCAAAGGGTTAAACATGGGTTAAAACACGGTTAAAAAAACATTTAACCGAGTCTCTTTATATTTTAACCGAGGAGATTTTCACAGTGTTAGGGTTAAACCGGGGTTGTGGGGGTGTCAACAGGTTTTGCACACCACTGTGTGAATGTACCATTCTGTATGTATATATATTTTTTAAAGTTTGTAAACATGTTACCAATTGCTAAAACCAAACATCAAGACTGTAAACATCCACAGTGCTTAAGGATTAAATCAGACCTTCATAAATGACAGTTGTAATCAGTGAGTTATACTACCCTGGACAATTGGGATTCATTCAAGGAAGATAATCCCATTACAAAAGGATCAGCGATACCACAGGGGATTAACACCTCAACAGAAGTTAATAACACCTCAACAGAAGTTAATAACACCTCAACAGAAGTTAATAACACCTCAACAGAAGTTAATAACACCTCAACAGAAGTTAATAAGCAAGGTTAAGCAAGACTGCTTGACTACATCTTGGGGGTGCTAAATAGTGAGATATTCATGCACCGAGCTGTTTATCATAATTTGTATGTCCTCAGATTTGTCTGAAATACAAAGATTTGAGGCCTATTCATTTGAGGGATTGTGAAAATGTGGTCCTAATTTGAATTCAAGTGTCAGGCCTCTCTCCAAAATAAGTGGTTTCCATTGGGATAAGAATAAATGGACGGGCCTCTGGACTACCCACATTAAATGGCTACTTCTCTTCTTTCAAGAATATTTTGAGGCAAGGGGAGGTTTGCAAAAAATGCTGAAATCAGGAAAAATCCTGAGAAATCATAGGCCTGGTATGCATTTTCAAAGCTTTCTCTTTAACCCTCCTATATACAGTGCAGTTGCCATAGAATTGTCAGACCTTTCAAAACCTTTCAAGTTTGCTGTACTGAAGGGTTGTGAAAGGTGAGAAAACTGTCTGACAAAAGGGACCTATGAAAGGTTTCGAAAGGTGTAACAACTCTCTGAACAAACTGGTGTTGAAATGTTTCAATACCTTTCAAAGGGTATTGAAAGGTGTGGTTGTTCAGTAGCAACAAATTCTGGAGGGTTTTAAAGGGTTCATAATAATTGATAGCCATTTTGGCCCGTAAGCAGATTTTGAAAGGTTTTGAAAGGTCAAACCATAGGAGGGTTAATGACAACAATTAATAAGCTGAAACTTTCACAGGTTGGTTGTATTAATGTTTCAGACAGATTAAGCATACTCATATATAAGGCTGTGCGTTTACGGTTATTTCGGGAACTGGATACCTGAAATTGGAAATCCTCGGATACCCGGGTACCCGTAAACAATTTTGTAGAAACACATAAATACTCCTGAATGTATAAAATAACCAATACGAGCACAAGTTTCTCTTGTTTTATTAGAGTCATAATAAATGTGGACTTATAGATTGGTGAAATTCTTGCGTCGGGAGAAAAACAATTGATTTAATTTTGCCCTACACCGACGTGTGTATAGCACTGTATGCTCAGTGCTTTCCGAGTGTCTGTGAAAAAACTACACAGGCGACTCGGGCGGGATTCGAACCCACGACCTCCTGCTTACTAGTGCAGACGTCTTACCTCTCGACCACCGAGCTTGCCCGATGACGATTGGCCGGCTAGAATCCTATATAGCAGCGGGTTCCGCGATATATATAGATTGGTGAAATTCTTGCGTCGGGAGATAAACAATTGATTTAATTTTGCCCTACACCTAGGTGATTGCCCTAAAAAAATGTGGACTTACTGTAATAATTGCCTGCCTCTATTTTACAAACGACTCATAGCATCCCCATTCCCCACACACACAGATACCCAGGCCAGCCTTACTCATAGAGAAGCAGTTTTGACAACATTACTGTAGCGATGTGAAATTTAAAAGTCAATTTATTTGTGATTAAAATGGTCGTTTCCCTTTGCTCATGATTTGTGTGCGTGGGTTTGCACCGCAAACTGACCGAGGACTTATAACAAAGAGAACAATAGGTCCTCCTTTGCCGGTTCTTTATTTTCAGGTCCTCGGAAGGACATTATGTACAAAACCAATGAAGATTGCTTCAAAAAAGTCTAAAAGTCCAAACACAATGGGAACAACAGAGATCCTCAGTCGTCTTGGAAAGCACGACTGCGTGTGGGGGGCGCATGCATGTGTTAGAGAATAACATTTTTCTGGAATGAATATTATAACAATTTGGAGAAAGATAGTGGGATGTTTTAGAGAGTGTAATCGGTCTGCAGTAGATCTGAGACAAAACTGAAGTCTTTAGGGGTTCCTCTTGAGCTCTCCATGAACTCTGTGACATTCAAAGTAGTGGGAAAAAGTTGTGGGAAAATATTCCTGTGAAGCTTACCGAGAAGTTGCAAACATTATTATTTTTCTGTATGAGTCACCTCTGAACACCCCTGGTCTGCAAGGCAGGATAATTCCCAAGACATTAAATCACCGATGCTGTCCCTTCCCTTTATTAAGTGAGATATTCCCCTGAAACTCCATGACTGGGAAAAAATCAATCTTTTTGGGCAAACAAAGTCCTATGACATCCGTTTTGCCATACAGAGGATCTATCAACTGAGCTAGATACGGCCCCACGAGGTTTACAACCTCCCAAAACTGTCAATCTCAGTTCTGGCATTATTCAGAGAAGAGGACGCTTTCCTAAATGCGTACTGGAAATTATTTCACTTGAATTCTCAAAAGTGACGACATCTTAGACAAAATCATTTCTACGGAAGGTTGATGCCATCATCGGCATAACGTGACTAAGAAAGTTTTACATTAACCCTAACCCCCTCTGAGTATTTCACAGACACTCGGCTGAATGCAACACAAGGCAATTCAACAGGAAAGTGTGCAGACTGATCAAGATCCACCAACTAGAACAATGGTTCTTTTGTTTTTCTGCTGAGGACAACAATATGAAACAGCTTTTTTTTTTTTTTTACAGTTGTTGCATCTGGTTCATATGATGCTCGATATGCGGCAGAGTGCACCCCCCCCCCCTCCCATTGTGACTTTATTGTGTTCCAGGAATCTTAGGAATTCTTTAGAGGATTTCGGGGGGGGGGGAGGTCCGTTAACAATAGAACAACAGAGTGTTAGTGTATAGGGACATTTTGGGGGGTGGCACTCTGCCACATATCGAGCATGGTATAATCTGGTTTGCATTGAGCGTGGTTAGGGTGAAAATTCAACCGTTTGGTTATTTCTGAATTACCACTCCAAATACCGTACCCTGAAGATATCTTTCCATGTATAACTATTCCAGCCAACTGAGTGTACTGCTAACAGTGCATTATAATAAAGCTACCTGGGCCCTATTTCATAGAGTTGCTAAGCAGAAAATATTGCTTAGTAAATTAATCTACTAAGCTTGAAGGGACAATATCATCATGATCAGAGAAGACAGGGCATTGAACTTCATTATTAATGCAGCAGCCACGGTAATATGATCTTAGCCAGCAATACCTTTGCTAAATGGACGCCCTGTTTGATTTGCAATACACATGCAGAAGTATTGTAAGTTTAAGTTTTGGACACCCTGTTTTTCAAAGAATAACAAATTTGGACGTCCTATCTCCAAATCCTGGTTAATACTCTGCCTGTTATTTAGGCCAGTGCGCGCTCTTGGGGTATTATTTTCAGTCACTGAGTTCATCTCAATGTAAGTCACTGATTCAATGCCCTGTTCAAAGTCTGCTCTGATATTGTCCCTTTAATATACAGGCCTATGAGTGGGGTTTGATAAAAAAAGAGGAAAAAAGAGGAGAACCTAAAAAAAGACCCGGTGTCAATGGAGAACATCGTGAGTACTAAGTAGTAATCATGCATGTGTCACGTAGTGCACACACATGGACGTAGAATACAAAATGGTGGTTGTTGTGGTGTGTCGCGCGTGTTGTTAGGCCGTATAATTCCTTGGCTACGGCCGGAAATAACACGAAGTCTATGGAATTGACCGCAGCCGCTAGGCTATTGGCTTCCGTAGGCACACTTTCCAGCCATAGCCAGCAGTAGGACACAGCCGAAATACGGTGTGACGATCAGCCATACCGCTGGTTCGCGCTCTATATCCAACAGGCGGTATCTGGTGTGGGAACCAACGCACGGATCGCCGATCGAGATCGAGATCCGCGTGAAACAATAATTACACGCAATGCGCAATTTACAACAAAATAAAAAACGGAATTTTTTTTTCGGGCGGATTTAAAAAAAAGCGGAAATTAAAATCGGGAGAGGAAATGAAAAAAGCGGAAATCCGCTAAAACGCGGAGATTTCACAGGTCTGAATATAGCTGAGAACCTGCCAAAAGCAATATAGGTGGCAATTCTAAGTGATTGCTAAGCGTAACTTTTCAGTGCTTGGCAGCTACATGCAACTGGTCCCCTGATTAATAAGTACATGTATACCTACCTGTACTTTCTGTCTCCTCACACTAACATCTATAAATACTTACTGACATTACCATCTTGATCAAATTATGTTCAATGATTCCCACTGAGAAGAGTATGAATGCACAATGACCCAGCCAACATGGTTGTACACAGTGTGCAATACCCACAAGTACATTAGTCACTGCAAATGTACTATATGTATGAGAACATGCCAAACCATTTGGGGGCATTTTAATCTGAAAAAACAAAAAACTTAATGCATTTTCGACACAACTTATTGAGCTGAAACTGTCACAGGTTGGTTGTTTATTGAATGATCTGGATTCAAAGTATACTCACACAAGCAGTTTTGTATGAATAACCAATGCTGTTAATTTACCTTTTCAAAATGCTCGGCAAAACGTTCAAGGTACATGTAGTATACAGTTTGGGTAAAATGTCTGTCAATGTATCCTGTAGTGCTGGGACGTTTAACCGACCAAAACTGCACGAACCGTCCAGAGCTTGCCAACGGTCTAATTGTGCTGAACAAACACAACCGTAATTAAAAAACTAGCCATTTAATTCTCGAAATGTCAATGAGTAAAGGTGTTTATTTGGGTGTCCGAACTTAGTTTCATTGACAAAAAAATTTATTAATGGCTAGAAATTTTTTCAGATTTTTCACTGAAAATAAACCCGCACGGGGGACCGGAAAAAAATAAATATTCCCGACGTCAACTGGTTAAACATTCATTGCGGTAAGTTTATTGATGCTTTTTGATTGAAAATTTATACACATTGTGCCATTTGCTGACGAGATAGTTTGTGTGGCAGAGTTTTACGTTCAAACACCCTAACAGGAGGTACCAAGTTGGATTGACCGGTGGAAACATTTACCATGATAATAATCTGTAAAACACACTAAGGGTGGCAACAGACCTACGGTGTGAAAGTGATTGTAATGAAGAGCCCAACTCATCACCAATCAAATTAACAATACGCTTCTGCATCCTATCTAATAAAGAAAAGTGACACGCAGAAGCACCAGCCCAAATGTGTCAACGGTATTCAATTAGGGGACGTATAGTTGTCTTATACAAATACAAGATAGCAATCAGGTGGTAAATACTTCATGATTTGCTCATGAATATGCATATTTCAATAACCATAAAGACAACATGTGCCAAAAAGGTACAAAAGACCCACAAATTGGCACTTTAAAAAAGTGTGAACATGGATAAAAAAATGACAAAGTTGTGCATAATCGTATATTAGTATTAACAGCTCTATAAATTTGGCCTCTGGGATTGACTAACATTACGCGAGACTAGATGATCATAAAATCAAACAATAGTGTGTATGCAAGTACTGCTGAGTCACATGTATTTGCCAAGTGAGCATTCAAAAAGAAACAGACTATGTCAGTGGCCCCCATTGTCTTGTCATATTTGTTATTAGTAACACCTGCTGACTGTAGGCCCAAGAGACGGGGGGCTAAGACAACAAGCAGGGTGTGCCCACCTGTGACTGTGCCGACTGGAAACACCTAAAAGCTCTGTGAAAGTGTCGGATATTTCCCTTGTAGATGAGAATCTCCTATGAATGACCAGAAACATGTTTGGTATTCGATCATTGGTTAAGCATTTTCGCGAGTTCGGTCCTCCTGCGATGACATCATTGTTCTGACCAAATGTAAACCGAAGTTTGTGATCGTTTGGCTTCAAGATGGTGGATTGTAAAAAGTAACGGTAGTATGACCTTATAATGTGGGGTATTATTTTCATTTAACCCTCCTATAGGTTTAACAATCAAAGACACTCAAAATTTGTATGTCACTCCCAACCCATTGACTTTGTGCAGTGCACTCAAATAAATGCAAGGACATGTGGCTCTGGTAGGAGGTCAAACCAAAACCACTCGACTGTAACTTATGCAGTACATACACAGCTCTGTGTGACTCTGCATATAACTTGTAAGACATACACAAGTGTGTTTGACTTTGCCACTATCTCCAGCACTCTTATACACATGTGTGAACAATTGGCAATGCAACCAAAAATACTCAAGTGACTGTCTGTGGGTGCGGTGCTTACTGGGCCAAATTTCAGCCTGGGCATAGGAGGGTTAAAGAGTTAATATAAAACTAGCACTCCAATTCCATGCCCTGTTAAACGTAATGATACTGTCCCTTTAACCAACGTCAAACAGTCATTCCCCTATCAGTTGTCCAAGTGCACAGCCTGCTGAATGCAACAAGTTCCATTGGCAAGAACAAAGAGCTTTTATTCTCTGCTAACTTCCTCAAGATACAACAGGTTTTTTACATTTGTTGCGTTCTGTTACCTTCAGCATGGTTAGCGTTAGTAGTAGACTGGTCCCCTGTCTATATCCTATCAAGGATATAGACAGGCACCAGGCGTACCACTCAAAGGATTTCATTGGATACGTTAACGAGTTGTGCTGAAGATCTGATGTCACGCTTCGAGAAATATGGCGGCTGTACGGCCAGGACCTGGTGTAATTCACGCGCCTCCAGCTCAAAGCGTAATGTTAGATCTTCAGGCTGTGTTAGTAGTTGCTTGTTATTACCTCTGTGCATACTGTGGCCCTCTAGCAGTAAAATATACTTCAGCTCTGAGCTTGGGGCATTTCCCAGCCCCATTTTATGGTCAGCGCCATTTTACAAACAAATGTACACATGTTAATATCACCATATGCCGTCAGGATAATGGGTTAATGGGTTAATTGACAATTTATTGTCAACCACAAGCTGCCTAAGAAAGTTTGACCACCAGAGGGCCAACAAGCTGTGAAGGCAAGCACTTTCTTGACTGAAAATCACTGCCCGTCAAACTAACAACGATACACCACAAGAGGGCAGTAAGATACAGGATAATAATAAAATCCACACATTGAACTAATGGAGATGTTTTCCTTTACATGTAAGACTAATTGCGGTGACACCATGTGGAATCTCAATTGAGTAGTAATTAGTTCTGAAAAGAACTGGAGGTACAACTCGATGTTTCGATCAGTATGCTCTGATCGTCCTCAGTCCTACATGTAGGTTTAAAATCAACAATTTGAAAGGAACTTTTGACTATTTTAGTCACTCAAAACGTATATTTGTTTTAAAGACACGTTACAAGAGGTCAGACCCTTCAAGAATTTTGCTAGATTAACCCTAACCCCCTAGGTATTCAGGCTCGGAACCTTCCTGAATCCTCCAAAATCCATCAGTGCACTTTTGGAAACATGCCTTTTATCTTCAAAATGCACCATGCATTCTCATTGATCTTTCATATTCAGCACCTATGGCCTGTACTACTTGCCAGGTAGTAATTTTGCCCCATTTGAAGAAGTGAAAGTACTAGTTTCTGAAAGTGCTGAATTTTTCCAAAAAAAGTGCCCCTTGGAGGATTTTGCAGAATTTGGGGTGGTTAGGGTTAAAACAAAATCTACTCAAGCCAAACATTAATTCTCATATTGCATGCACTGCGATGTTGCATTATCCTTAGTCAACATTACACTTTGTAAAGGAAACTGTACTAAACCATAAACCACCACAATATTCTGCAACATCAACAACAAACCAAAAACATCCTCTTGCCAATAATGCTTCCATATTAATAACGGCAAAATCCTACAACAATGCACAAGTTACATGCACTTTCAAATAGAGAATAGCTGATTTGTGTTTTTTAAAACACCAAACAATGACACCGACCATGAAATCTGTTACATCAATACAAATAGCTCCAGCAAAAAAAAATCTCCCAATAAGACAATGGTACACAATGGTACACTAATCGCTTCACATTGCCAAGAAGGCACCCCCCCGCCCCCCCCCCCCCAAAAAAAAAGAGGAAAAAAAAGAAGATCAATAGATCTTTACACACATTGTGGCCATCTTTTGGTCAGATTCCCAAGTATGATCATTGACCTCGTTCTAAATATAATACAACTATCCAGCCTGTCTATCAAAATGGCATGAATTAACCAGTAGGGCAATTGTTATGCTTTAATTTTATACAGGTGCGTGACCGAGATTTTTCAGGTGGGCAGGGGGGTTCAATGGCCACATCTGGATGTGTGTATTAAAAGGAGCCAGCCTATTTTCCTGCCAGCCTCGGTTTCGTCCCATGTATCGGTACAGAAGTACAAGATGGCTGCTGCCTGAGGCATGGAAAAAGGTATCGGGGGAGCCATTTTAGAAAACGTACACGTGACCATTGTCGTCAACTGTCTGTATAGTAAGGTCCCTTGGGTTGTCCACAACAAACCATTCAAGACTGCACCGCTCAACTAATGTCATATTTGATTATGGGCTTGACATGTGATGGAATGAGTTATGGTCTGGGTTTAATTGTTGATGGATGTGTTTATTAGGTTAAGGGGAACATGACAAATTGCTTCACCGTTTTGGGTGCTTATGGGAAAAAAAACGATCCAATTCAGATTATGAGATGGTGTCATAGCTCTTTGTAAACGGCTCTGAATCTCCCTGAACATGATCTAGAAGTTTCAGAATAATCTGTCGAGACCACTTTCAAACACAACTTTTTCCCAAACTGTTACAAACTACAATGGCAATGTTGCAGCTGAAGTACACTGCAAAGAGCATGTACTATATGAGCAATGTAGAAGTAAACAAACAATGTCTACATCTTGGCAGAAAAACAGACAGAAACACAAACTGTTTGTATCAGTAAGGCCCACAAAAGCCGCAAAAGCAGGGTAAGGGATCAGAGATAAGGGATCAGAGATAAGGGATCAGAGATCACGGATCAGAGATCACGGATCAGAGATATTAGATCAACTGACTGATCTCTGATCACTGATTGATTTTGATCAATTGCAATGGAGTAAACACACATCTGTGGCTACAGAGTGGCTTATTCAAGTTGGATTGAATCAAACAAGCTCCAAATCTTGTTGACAAACGGACTCAATGTGTAAATTAAGACGATACAACTGCAGAAATGGTCTATTAGTTCAACACTGCCAACATCTGCAGAGTCCCATCCCTGAAGTCCATGGGTACCGATTCAACGGCAGGACACATACAGAATTCAGCAGAGTGGATGGGCCACAGACTGTCTGTCGCAATCATTTACCTTCTTTTAGTTTCTTCCGGAGTTTAGCGTGGACGCCTTTCACCACACCGCTGACCTTCTTCTCGCAGTCCTCTCCGCAGCATGAGCACGGCGACGCCATTCCGTCATCTGGAAGACAGAATCATATTCATTAATTTCACAGGGAAGCTAGTATTTGATAATGTACATTCATTTAACCCCTCTGGTTTTCAAAATGTATAATTAAATTCACCTGTGAATATTTCATCACAATAGGCACTCACATTTTTGAGAAAAGGACAAAAACATATTCCATGATTTCTATGATTTTATGTTAATAAAAAAGTTGGCGAAAGGAAACTTTTAAAAATTTGACATAATACATATATATTTCTTTTATGGATGGAATGAGAGCACAGTGGATGGAATAATTTCTCAGTTGTCAATTTGATAATCTGGTACAAATGTTGTACCTTGTCTTTAAATGGAAGGTACCAATGTTGTACATTCCCTTATGTATTTGACATTGGGTATTGTTAACATTCAAAACAAACATTCATGCTTATCCTAGACACACGAGGGCGCTCTTTTGTGAGATCACAATTCATTTCATTTCATTCACATTACATTCAGTGCAGCCCCTGCATTACATTTTTTGTATGGAGTGCCATGGTCACGCGGTTTAGTGCATCGGATTTGTGTTCTGATGGCTGAGTCGTCAGAATGTGGGTTCGAATCCCAACCGCAACCATGGTGCTTGTGTCCTTGAGCAAGACACTTTATCATAATTGCTTCTCTCCACCCAGAGGTAAATGGCTACCTGTGAGGGCAGAGTTGGTTGTTGTGTTTGATTAGCCCAATATGCATGGAAATGGCAGCAATTGAGCTGTATACTCCCCAGGGAGCTGAGACGGTTTCAGGAAGGATTTATGAGCCTGATGAGCAGGGGTAATAATATAATGCGCCTTGAGCACCAGTTTGGTGGATACGTGCGCTATATAACTCCACATTATTATTATTTTATTTTATTATTAAATTACTGAAAGCTGAGACGGTTTCAGGAAGGATTTATGAGCCTGATGAGCAGGGATAAAAATATAATGCGCCTTGAGCACCAGTTTGGTGGATACGTGCGCTATATAAGTCCACATTATTATTATTATTACTATTATTATTATTAGTAGTAGTAGTATTATTATTATTAGTATTATTATTATTAGTATTATTATTATTATATAATTTATGACAAATCGCAGTAAAGTTTAAATTAACCCTTCTGTGGCTGCAAGGGTCAAAATCAGTCAAAATGTTGATATACTTGCCAAGGTATATCTAGTTCACTTAAAAGTCAAACACTGTCAAACCTCACGTGTAGTAAGTACATTTACAGGTCAAAATGAATCCACCGTTTTTGACTGGTAAACGCATTGTCTTGTGTTGTTCAGGGTGGTCAAAATGACAGCAAAAACCAGTCAAAAATGCCCCTATATGCACATTTGGGTCAACAGTCAAACAGGCAGTTTTACAGATAATTATCTTTAAATTCAAGAGATTACACTCCAATAAAGCCTTTGTAGTATTTTACGGACATTTTCCATACACTATTCTCCAACTGTTTGTGATACAATGTATCAAGCAGCGGCTGCTTCAAACAACTTCAATCAAACCAGCAGCACAGGAAGGAATGTTTGCTTATTGTTCGCAGTAATTGGATTAGTGGGGCAAGTGTACGCAGATCATGATTGGGTAATTAATAGCTTGTTATGAGAATACAGAGACCTGACGTAAATGGTTGTTCTATGTCGGAGATACGGCAGTGGACAACATGGTGCATGACGCGAATTAAACATGCGCCAGACGGTGCCACGTGCAGTACTTGATAATGGAGAGGCAACAGAATGGTTCCAAGTAAAAACAGGAGTCAATCAAGGATGCTTTATGTCAGGATTCTTGTTCCTATTGGTTATTGACTGGATAATGAGGAAAACAACTAAAGATAACAACACTGGTATCAGATAGAAAATTATGTCAAAGCTTGAAGACCTCGATTTCGCAGACGACTTAGCACTGCTATCCTCAAGCTACATGCAAAACAAATACAATGGTTGACACTGCCCGTAAAGTCGGGCTGAAAGTCAATATCAAGAAAACCAAAGTCTTACGAATGAATAGTAAGAAGAATAATCCAATTAAACTGGGAGGAAGCGATATCGAAGATGTGGATGAATTCACATATCTCGGGGCAGTAGTAAATAAAGAAGGAGATGGGGGAAAGGACATGAAAAACAGGATCAACAAAGCCAGAGTTGCCTTCATCAAACTAAACAAAGTCTGGAGATCAACAAAACAATATGGAAGGAAAACAAAAATCAAGCTTTTCAAAAGTCTGGTCAGCCCAGTCCTACTCTACGGCTGTGAAACATGGAAAATGAACAAATACGATGAGAAGAAACTAACCTCCTTCCAATATCAGTGTTTAAAACAAATAATGCAAATCCGTTGGCCAAACATCACATCAACTAACGAGCTCAATGAAATAAACACAAGCATGTAACATAACCCAAGAAGTGACAAGGAAACGATGGAACTGGATAGGACGTGTTCTAAGAAAACCCAAACATGGCACCACTGCATGACTGGCAACCAGAGGGTAAAAGAAAGGTTGGCAGACCCAAAACCACCTGGAGAAGGACTGTTGAAAAAGAAAGAAACCAAATTGGATTACGCTCTTGGCATAATCGAAGCATGAGCAACTGCAAAACACAGGGACAGATGGTTCAAGGTTGTGGAGGCCTTATGTGACAGGAGGCACGAAGAGGTGAGGTGAGGTGAGGTGAGGTGAGGTGAGGTGAGGTGAGGTGAGGCGAGGATAGGCGAGGGGAGGTGAGGTGAGGGGAGGTGAGGCGAGGGGAGGTGAGGCGAGGCGAGGCGAGGCGAGGCGAGACGGTGCCATGTGAGGAAACACGCACAGGCAGCGGGTGCAGGTTTAGGTAATGTAACAGCACGGGCTACGGCCACGGCATTGCAGAAAAGATCGGGAAAAAATGCTGAAACGACCTTCCCCCTCTCGCACAGAAACGACGACGTCTGGGGATTTCTAAGGGTGGCTAAGTTACTCTCAGAGTTACGCCTACGGCCAAAATCGGGGCCAGAATCATGTCCTAAAAAAATCATAATCCAAAGCCAACATGATGACATACCGAATATCCTTATTTAGAAGGCAGGGGCGCGGCAAGGCACAAGCACATGAATTGTTTTACCCCCAATGGGTTCCACCCACATCGACTTTAACCAATGACATAATTCAACACGTGTTTCGTGAACATGAACAACCAACCAGTGCTCTGATCATGGCACACACCATGTGCAGTGACATGGTCTTCTCGTCTCCTGACTCAGTCATGTGTAATGGTCAGATAGCCGCTGCTTGCATGCATGTGATCAGTGCATGGGGCTTTCTTTTGTACATCGTACATTTGTAACTCAGGTTATCAAAGACAGACATTTTTGCAGCAATCAGTTTTATTTCAGTAAATACAATACAGGTACTTATTTCACCAAGATGTTTTACTTTACGACACAGTAAAGAAAAGATCGATTTAGGTATGGTATCCTGTGTATTATAAAGGTCAATTTTGTTACCATTTACAGTACATGTATTTGTGCACCACAGGAAGCATTTTTTCAACAAAAATGAAAACGGGTATCCGGGTATCTGAAGTTTCCTGATTTCAGGTATCCAGTTCCAAAAATATCCGAAAACGCACACTCCTACTTTTTTTGGGGCCTTATCAATACTTACAGGTATTTTGATATGTACCAATCTGGTAGTTGTTCTTTGTTCCAGTCAAGTCAATTCTCTGTGGTCCACTTCGGACAATCGTCTCTGGCCTTAATGGATCAATCTACTGCCCTCTACTGATCACTTTCAGTGCAAAGATGCCGTGACTGGTTGGTACTCATAAACAAAGTAAATGTACCTGAATACAAAATAGGAATCAGTGAAGTTAAAAACTGCAAAATAGTAGGTACTGGCACGCCTTACGTTTCGAACCTAGCAGGCTCTTTCTCAAAACTGGTCGACATATCATGTTCAACATAATTACATAATGATCTGGAACCATAATTTCTAAAACTTGATAAAAATGTTATTAGACAAGCTATGATTATGAAGTTTCAAAATCGTATTGTAGATGTTACAGAAATCGTAACAACCTTTAGAATAGAAATTTGTTTAAGCTCAGTTGGCATACGGTTATAAATACTGTTGTGTAATTCGTATAGTTACATCTTCAGAACACCGAGTGCGAAACCACGTTTCCAACAGTGACACCATGTTTCCAACAGCGACACCACAGCTGGTTCTACACAATCTGTGTTTCATTACTGTTATATGATGCAACACTTACAAAATGGTTCAGTGACTTTTGTTAACATGAGGTCATTACTTCAGTTCTATATAGACAACCTTTATCTACATGCAAGACTTTAGTCACCGTGACAAAATGGGCACCTATGGAGTGCCATGGTCAAGTGGTTTAGTGCATCGGATTTGTGTTCTGATGGCCGAGTCGTCAGAATGTGGGTTCGAATCCCAACCGCGACCATGGTGCTTGTGTCCTTGAGCAAGACACTTTACCATAATTGCTTCTCTCCACCCAGGGGTAAATGGGTACCTGTGAGGGCAGAGTTGGTTGATTAGCCCTATATGCGCTGTAATGGCAGCAATTAAGCTGTATACTCCCCAGGGAGCTGAGATGGTTTCAGGAATGATTTATGAGCCTGATGATCAGGGGTAATAATATAATGCGCCTTGAGCACCAGTTTGGTGGATACGTGCGCTATATAAGTCCACATTATTACTCACACCCCAAGAAACCTAAGTGCGCCCTCGCTCAGGATGCAACGAATTGGCTCACCTATACGCACCGCAAGAACATACTAGTGCATCCCCATTGGTTGTTCTGCACCGTGGGCATGATGCTGTGATGGCATGATTGAGGTCAATATACAAGTAACAAGGTATATGTAAGCATTTCCTTCCGTTAGTTTTATTGTACTGGCTACCATAGCAAATTGCATATATCCGTACTTTATATAATATATATAACCATCACAGTGACCAACATTTCAAAATGATTTTACTGCACTAACTACAAAAATATTTGCCTCATTTATTTTTCACTGTTCCCTATCCACCCCCCCCCCCCCAATCCACCGTCACACATCCTAAGGCATAAGTTAGTAATACGCCTATTGTTAAAAGTTATAATATACTACTCAAAACAATTTAGGGAACACCACATTTTTAACATCAAATAGGTTTTAAATCTTCCATGAACCGGGATTTTCATTTGCAACCCCCCTCTCTCTTTCAGTAGTCATGTCATGAAATGTGTAATCACTACATGCATCCTTTATCATCTGTTTCATTGTGCAGTTGTTTCTCATCAATTCTGTGAAACATTGTGTTTATCTGAAATAAATGATCTTGCTTTAACTGAGATTATTCCGGTGTTCCCTAAATTGTTTTGAGTAGTATATATAGGCCTATGTACAGTTAATGTCAATCATGTCAATGAATGTAGTATGTAGTTTGTCATTTGCCCCTCCCCCCCCCCCTCCGTGGTGCTGAATATTTACTCATAAAGACATCAGTTTCAAATTTTATCCAAATAGTATTTTTTATGAATGATATCAATAACACATAAATAAAACCGGCAATAATCCCTCACTTTCTCTAACCACTCAAAGTCAAATTTGTGTCGGAAATACACCAATAATGCCTATTGCCAGTGCAGTGACTTCTCTCCCAGACGCTGGTCCCGCTATATCAGGATTATTCGTACACATTGCACCAAAGTACCAGCTAAAAACTTGAGCAAAAACATTGCATGCTATAAAAAACAAAACAAATTGACTGTTTAAACTGAAAACAGTATGCAGTGGACGTTAACAATCAAAATGCAATGACCAATATAGTTTCCCTGACAATATTATTCATAACCTTCCGTGACAAACCATGGCGAAACTGACTCAGTTGTTTCATTTGTTGACAAGTTCTTGGTTGCAGTCGACACTTCACATTTCATTGTCGAACCGTCCCATGTCTATCCTTCCCATGCAAACCATGCTTGTTTACATAGTAGGTTAAGTTGACGTCATGATTATGGACTGAGCGCGTCTACAAACAACAATAACAATTTCAACCTAAAATAGTCCTAGTATTTACCAACATGTAACTATTCCCACCAAGACATTGATGTTTTGAAGCTATAGTTAATCTATAGTGTGCGCTGAAATGATTCAAGGCACTAACTTGTCAAAAAGGAGGATTTAATGCACGGTTCGGCTGGAGTAACGCTGGTTTGAGGCGGACTGATAATTGCTTTTGTTTATCGAGATGTGGTTTTGCAGTTGCAGTACACAAGATTCAATGTCTCAGTCTTGTCTACAAATCCAGAGAATTTCGCTACCTTGCTCAACGCCGAGTTCAATTCTCCTCACGAAATTCCAAGGTAGGTAAGAACTGATGTGATTCCAGCAAATTTTCTCATCATATGACGCTCTATTGCATCAAAACTGCTTTATTCTTAATATGTATTTTTGTTGTTGTTTGTGGCAAGGAAGTCTTTCTCTGCCTCTAGAATAAATAAATTAGCATAGCGAACAACACAATATTTCTCAATGCCTTTTCATGTGTGTGCGATGTGCATGCGCGTCGTACACAACGTGGGTTATATGCACTGACTGTAGTTTGATGGCAACAGGACATCGCTGGACCATGTAAACTTTATCAGCACTTTCTGAAGAAAAAAAAAATAGATTGGACCTGGGTGTTCGCGAAGCTTAATGGAATAGCTCTATTCATTGAAATGTAAACGCAAAATGTTGTTGTTAAAACTGAGCTTTATTGTTGACAGTAATTTGGCGAAATAGTAACGGTAAATGAATGTACAGAAACGATTTTTGTCAACCTGCTAGTGCTTGTTAACCAGCACTCAACACAGACACACAACAGCAAAATAAAGCATTTACTCAAACTATTAGTAAGGTTTCAATAACTGCTAAAAATGCATGTTTAATATGCCCATTCTGTGGCCAATCATGCCAATACACTGGATTCCCTCCAAGGCTCCATATCCTTGGCCGTAACCCTGCAAGGCGCAAGTACAAAAATGGGGCAATTTTTCTCTTTTTTCAACTTTTGATCTGCTAAGTTACTCATTACAACTGGGTAGAATGTCATATCCAACCGCCACGTTTTCTCCTTCAATGTAACCGATAATGTAATGTTACCTACCCAGTAAAGTGGAGAACATATGGATGATGATGGACACATATACTTCAAATTATTCCAGGATATTTATTTCATGAAAAATCGGGCATTTTTGGTATACGATGACTTCCTCAGTCATTAACTTCCCGTTAGTGACCAACGCGGTCATTGTACATGCGCAGTGGCAACTATAATAGGATTCTTCTATTTTCTCAAGGGCAGGATTTTTTTTAGAAGGTAAATAAAGTTTTAAAAAACCATCATAAAAGTGGATTTTAAAGATAGTTTTTGCTTTCTATACCCCCAAAAATCGACAATAATTTTTTAACTGGTTAGTGGTGGCAAAAAAAATCCAAAAAACCTTAAAAAGTGGCGGTCGGATACGACATTCTTTCCGTACAGCTTTTTACAAACTTACTGATGAGGTAACCTTACCCAAGGAGATACTTTTGGCATAAAATCTGTTATTCTGGGATAGCTCAATTTCATATAATTTTCGAAACATTTTTTATATTAAAAAAAAAATTTAATTAAAATTTCAAAGAAATTACTGATCTCAAAATAGTGAACATAATGTCAAAAATGTTTGCTTGGGCAAGCTTATGGAATCACAAAATTTTAGATTGTAATAATTAGCAGATAAAAAGTTGAAAAATTGCACTCTTTTTTTTCATGTGGGGATAGGGCCAAGGATACAGTTAGAGTCCAGTGTATTTCTCTACCGATTTGGTAGAGAAATGTTATTACATAATGCATTGGTAAACTAATTTGTTATGGAATCACTTATTTAAATATAGACAAGCCCAACATTTTGCTTACTGCGAATGGTTTAAATAAATTTGCATGCATAAATTATTCATTTTGCTGGAGGTTGATGAATAATTCGATAGTAGCGTCCTCAGAACAGACTGTGGTAAAGGCACTTCTGGCTTCCATGGTCGTTTTACAGATGTTGTGTTTTGGTTTGCCGCGTGTGCCTTGAATAAAGGCTACCAAATTGGTCACCCCTGGACACAAAATCACCTTTAACTTGCTAACTGCTTGTTACAAAATTTAAAATCGGTAACTTTGGAAAGCTCTTGAAATTATTTTTTCAGTGATGCATGATACATGAGAAATGACATCATGACTGTGGTAGCGAGCTTAACATTGACCTCAGACTCTTAAGAACTGTTAGTTGCCCATGTCTTTTTTTTTTTTTTTTTTTTTTTGGGGGGGGGGTTAAATAAGTTTGTACACTTTGCATCTGGCTGAGATGGTTTGTCTGTAAGGGTAACAAATTTGCCAAGTTTCGTCAAAATGGAGTGTCGTGGCCGAGCGGTCTAGCTTACCGGACTCAAGTTCTGGTGTTAGCAGCAGAATGTGGGTTCGAATCCCAGCTGTGACACTTGTGTCCTTGAGCAAGACACTTAACCATAATTTCTTCTCTCCACCCAGGGGTTAAATGGGTACCTGTGAGGGCAGAGTTGGTTGATTAGCCCTATATGCGCTGTAATGGCAGCAATTGAGCTGTATACATGTACTCCCCAGGGAGCTGAGATGGTTTCAGGAATGATTTATGAGCCTTATGAGCAGGGGTAATAATATAATGCGTCTTGAGCACCACTCAGTTGGTGGATACGTGCGCTATATAAGTCCACACATTATTATTATTATTATTATTATTATTATTATTATTATTATTATTATTATTATTAAAATCAGTGACGATGATGGAATTGATACAGAAGTACCCCTCGGTAAATAGATGACATTTTGGGAATTCACAATACATGTAGGTGGTCTAGAAAGTGTATGTGAGACTTTAAGGTTTTGCATCACATACAAGTTAAGAGATGCTTTCCTCTTATATGTAGCTTCGCTAAAGAAAACATCCAAAAGAACAGCCAAAACACTTTGACTTGATGGTGAAAAAATGGTTGGACTAGTTAAATACATGTACATGTATGTATTTGTATGGTACATGTACATGTATGTATTTGTATGGTACATGTACAGTGTAGGTAGTGAAAAACAAAGCCTCCTCTTTTTAACCTCATGCATATATACTATATTATCATGGCTACTCACATTACATAGTTACATTGCCATTTTCATTCCCTCATATTCTTAAAGTGTTTGAGTAGGAAGAAAATTCCAGTTGTCAAATTTTGAAACTAAGGAAAAAACATGAAAAAAATTTTTTTTTTGCTTACTCATGTTACATTGAACATGACCCTCAAGTGTCTGATATCCTGCTTTCTGAACGCTTTACATGACTACATGTAGATATGCAGAAATTTTTATACGGGGATATGAATATTGGTTCCATTATGCATTTAGGAAATCAACATTTCAATGGGCTATCACCTATCAATTAACTAAGAGGACAAATACCAAATCAACCAAAAAAAATTGAAAGATTTTTGAGTCTGCACATCATACCACAAATGATCATTTCTCAAAAGATAAAAATTAGGAATGAAGAATTTTCACTCGTTCTACAAACTTTGAGGTACACATATAAACAACAAAATAAGATGAGTGATTGGCTTCAAATTCAGATTTTAATTTTTAAGGTCATGTCCACTTTAATCTTGGGCGATAACACAATAATATCGAATATCGCGATACTTTTTTTTTAAATTCGATTATGATATCGAGAACCTTTTTAAGTTATCGAGATATCGGCAAATCGCGATTAACAAAATATATCGTGATTAAAAAAAAATCGCCATTGTGAGTCAATTCAGAAATTCCATGGAAACAAAATTAGGGCAGTCTTTTCAGCTTTTGGAAGTTAGAAACTACATTGTACTTCAGAAGTACATCAACGCTATGCAAACGAATTTATGATTTATTGCGATGTTTGTAGAGGGGTACATACCTGTGGTTATCGGCTTTAAAGCAATCATGCACAAATGAAAAAAATAATAATCGCGATACTATCGAAAATCTCGATATATTTTTGCCGATATATCGTGGATGAAAAAAATCAATATCGCCCAAGCTTAGTCCACTTCACCATTGCCCGTTTCACAAATTGATGGGCTCGTCTATATTTAAATAAGTGATACCATAACAAATTAGTTACTAAACCTAATGCATTACATGTATGTACATATATTAACATAATTTCTCTATCAAAGCGGTAGAGAAATCGGTAAAAAAAAACCATGAGACCACAGATCAGCCCAGTGAAGGCCCTTGTGGCTGTGGGTTTCACTAATTTTTATACCAAAATGATGAACATGGAGACAAATATATTAAGGGTCAAAATCAGTCGAAATGTTGATATACTTGCCAAGGTTTATCTACTACACTTACATGTAAAAGTCAAACACTGTCAAACCTCATGTGTAGTAAGTACATGTACATTTACAGGTCAAAATGAGTCGACCGTTTTTGACTGGTAAAAGCATTAATAATAATAATAAAGATTTTTAGCGCGCACATATCCACCCTGCTGGGCACTCAAGGTGCGGAAACAAAGAA
>CM055828.1:26441189-26706189 GCA_029582265.1 Zoroaster sp. YZ-2022 | reverse complement strand
CCTCGGGCCCGTCTACATCTGCTACACGTAGGATTTATTGAGGGCGTTGTTTAATCGTAGTAGCGACTACGTGAGAGAAATTTTACTGGTTGACTTTCTTTATCGACCTCATTACCATGCACACAGCTACTGGAACAAGGCGCCGGGGAAGCAGAGTTGATGCACTGAATATAGGAAGTTTTCGTAGTCTTTACATGTTTTAAATGTTAGAGGGTTACTGTGTCC
Source organism: Zoroaster sp. YZ-2022 (assembly GCA_029582265.1). Lineage (NCBI taxonomy): Eukaryota > Metazoa > Echinodermata > Asteroidea > Forcipulatida > Zoroasteridae > Zoroaster > Zoroaster sp. YZ-2022. Next base: position 26,705,964 of record CM055828.1, on the reverse strand, counting down.
ACATCCACACATAGACATCCCATAGATTATCTCCAGGATTTTCAGAAGTGAGGGAGGAAGGAGGGGGGGACAGGGTGAGGGGGAAGATAATCAGTGTTTTTGAACATTTACTGCAAAACATTTCCAAAGCATTGAATTAAAATATATATATATATATATATATATATATATATATATATATATATATATATATTTTTTTTGCTGCAGGGTCGTAGAGGGGAAGGTACAACATTATTGTGTTGGGAAAACAGCTTTTACGAGTATAAGCTTTAACTCTCTTTGAATCAATTTTTAAAAATCAACCTCTGGAAGCTTCAGATTATTTTCTGTGAAGTAGTAAAATAGTGAAAATACTTTCTGGCAAAGTTTCATTGAAAAAGAACATTTCCGAAAATTGCCATGAAAATAGCAAAAAACCACAGGTGATGTGAAATCGTACCAGAACTAAGCTTTCATAAATGCATTTTTACCAGAAAGTCAACAAAGTTACGTAGTTTAATGCAGGCCTGATACTATACGGAGGCAATGGAGGCAATTGCCTTGGTGCACCCTGGTCATTGCTTTGATGCCCCTTGAAGTGTTCCAATAGAAATTTACATTTTCCTCATAGAGGTGCCCTTAACCTAGCTTAAATTGCCTTGCCCCTACCAATAGGTAGTATCAGGCCTGTTAATGCAAATCTCAAAGTGTAATATTGCAAGAACATTGCATTAAATGCAGCAGGCCTGTGATTTCTAAGGATTTTTCATGATTTCATGATTTTTTTTTTTTTACAAATCTCCCTTTGGCTACACATTGTCTTGAAAGAAGAGAAGTAGCCACTAAGGAAAGAAAGTACAAAATGTACATACATGTAGCCTGTATTGTGTCCAAATCTCTAGTTTCTTGTTTGTGGTGATGTGGGGAGAGTGTAAATGCTCCAAAATTAAACATCCAGCAGGTTCAGGGGGCTTTTTCCTCTCAACCAAAGGGAGACCCAGGCCCGCTACCCGTTTTTCAGGATTTGTTATACCAATATTGTCAAATCAAACCCCTGAATGTAGATATCACAATTTTACCCAAACTCAAGATTGAGTTCTGTACAAAGAACATGAAGAACTGCTGGGGATAGTTCAGCGTACAAAATCTTTCCTTCTTGGACAAAACTAGTTAACAACCAGTCAGTGGTGGTTTGGGTTCTGTTGTTTCATCATCACTTGTTTATTTGTAAGATTCTAGGTCAGTGCATTTTTATGTTGCGGTGGTGTTAGTCGTGGATTCTTCCCTGCCTGTATTTAAAGGGAAGGAACTTGTAAAAAACACCTTTTTTTTTTTACCATATTATCATATACACAAATGATTATAATCAAAAACATATACTGAACAGCAAAAGAAACGTCATATGAATACAAGATATCAACAGGTATATTTTGTAACGTACACTTTGAAAACCATTCAAGTCGCATTCCATCCGCCTATAGGATTTTCAGGCACAGTCATGATTCAGAATGATGTTAGACTGCATATTTTCCAAAAACGATACATGTAAAACTCTTGTGGTTGAGTTATGTCAACGATTTAAAATCACGACGTTTCTTTTGCTGTTCAGTATACTTGGGGTAAAGTTGGTACAAGTATCAATCATCCTGAGAAATTATTTCATCTGTTCTAAAAAAATAAAAAATAAAAATGAGTGCTCCTGTTATGATGAAATTTCCCAGGTTTGTGTAGTTTTATATATTTTTGTGATCTTCCTGTAATCCCCAAGTGGATTACCCATCCAGCAAGAACAATATTGTCTGACCACACCTGTGCAATAAAGCGCCGTCAAAATGTTAATCGCGCTAATACCACTGTTAATGTTCCCTTCTGGGAACTTATTTTGATTAACACAAAAACAGAAAAAACAGGTTTTCATTGTTATCTAAAAATTGACTGCGCCTATTATGATGAAATTTCCCAGGTTTGTGTAGTTTTATGATTTATATTTGTTCTGAAAAAAAATATGGTTAAAAGGAACACTGTATGCATTTACATTTCCAAATGAGTATCTTCATGTAATCCCCAAGTGGATTACCCATCCAGCAAGAACAATATTGTCTGACCAGACCTGTGCAATAAAGTGCCTTCAAAATGTTAATCACGCTAATACCACTGTTAATGTTGTACCTATATTTTGTGCTTGCTAAGTGTAATATAATCATTGGAATGAAATAAAGATGATGTCCGTAGTCGTAAGAATAATACACTTGGCATTGGCAAATTCTCCCGAGTCACATCGACCACAGAGCGAACTCCTCAATATGAAATTTGCAGAGGTTGGGTGTGTTTGTTTACCCAATGCTTGTTTTGTGTTGGCTGTTGTTTACCCAGTAAAATGGCCTTAGTCTTGCTGGTTCATTTATGGAAGCATATAACAACAAGGCTTTGAATGCACAGCTGCCAACCTGCCGTTAGTGTTGTTTGTGCAATGGAGGTTCTTGCCCCATTTATTATTTATCCTGCTTTTCTCCGCGCTGAATATCCAATTTGATCAAGGGTGGTGGGAAAGTTGTGGCCAGTATTTCAGTGAAGGAGATGGCGTGTGTTTGTCTGAAGTTGAGGTTGGTGGTTGTACTAGTGTACCCTGATTGGTTTGAGACATTCACCTTGTGGAACTGTCGAGGGGTTGGGGAGGTGGTCAGACGTGATTTTGAGATCACAATTTATAATGTACAAGCTAACACATACAGTTTATGTAATGGATACATTTGAAAATTATAATACAAATTTAAAATGCTGGAGTCTACCGAATCTCACCAGCAAGATTTTATCGAATAATGTATTTTAAAACAGTAATAATAATAATAATAATAATGTGTGGACTTATATAGCGCACGTATCCACCAACTGAGTGGTGCTCAAGGCGCATTATATTATTACCCCTGCTCATAAGGCTCATCAGGCTCATAAATCATTCCTGAAACCATCTCAGCTCCCTGGGGAGTATACGGCTCAATTGCTGCCATTACAGCGCATATAGGGCTAATCAACCAACTCTGCCCTCACAGGTACCCATTTAACCCCTGGGTGGAGAGAAGCAATTATGGTTAAGTGTCTTGCTCAAGGACACAAGTGTCACGGCCGGGTTTCGAACCCACATTCTGCTGCTAACACCAGAACTTGAGTCCGGTAAGCTAGACCGCTCGGCAGTACTAATACAATGTAGGTTACAAGCAACTGTAAGAAATCAATTATGGTGGATTTACATGATCAAAAAATACAAATATTTACTGCTAATTTAGGAAATTTAAAAAAAAATTTTTAACTATCTTACGAATGGTTCTAAAAAGCCACTCATATGCATGTAGATCTTTCCTTCTCACATAATACGTATTAAGCATTGCCCTACTTTCAGTTGCACAGTAAAATGCTCATTTGCATAGAAGCTCCCTCATTGGCTACCACCTTGCACAGCTTTCAACCAATGTATAACAGACATTCACATGCAGTACTGAATCACACCTACATGTAAAGTAGATTTTTTTCATACAGTACATGCAGTCGTGCGCTTTGTAAAAAGTCATACTAAATGCCACTGCACATTATCCATTTAAATCTTTACATAAAATTATTACAATTTTACGTTAGTTGATGATGCAGTAACCATCCCTTGAATATTTTCTGTTTCAGGTGCTATCATTGTAGCGAAACAAATTCTCAGTTGTCTGTTTTTGAAGATTTTCAACTTCAGTTGTGAATTAACCCTAACTCCCTAGGCCCATTTGCTTACACATAACCTGAATCCTTCCTAACTCCCTAGGCCCATTTGCTTACACATAACCTGAATCCTTCCTAACTCCCTAGGCCCATTTGCTTACACATAACCTGAATCCTTCCTAACTCCCTAGGCCCATTTGCTTACACATAACCTGAATCCTTCCTAACTCCCTAGGCCCATTTGCTTACACATAACCTGAATCCTCCCTAACTCCCTAGGCCCATTTGCTTACACATAACCTGAATCCTCCAAAATCCTTCAGTAATAAAGCAAGCACATGACATGTATGCACACATGTGTTTCTAATCTGTGATACATGTACATGGCCAGGAGCTCTCCCTGCATGCATGGAGCAATAAACAGTGTCCACTGACCCAAGCACTGACCTTACAATCACTACAACAAACATGGATGTACATGTACCATGGAAAGGCAAGTATGCCTAATAACCTCAATCCTCCAAAATCCTTCACTTTAGCAAAGAGCATGTAGCATGTAACCTCAATCCTTCAAAATCCTTCACTTTGGCAAAGAGGATTTTGGAGGATTTGGGAAGGTGAGGGTTAAAAATTCCTTTTTAATAATAATATTCATACAAATAATATTACATGTAATTCATAATCACTATTTTTGCATTAATTTACGAAATAAAGCAAAATACATGTTTACACTGAATTTTCTTGATTTAATAGACAAAGTACAGTGTACATGTAAGCATGTACATCAAAAGTGTTTTGACTTTTAAAATGTAAATGAAGAGATTTTCAATGTTTGTATTTATTTATTTTTATTATATTTTTGTTTACAGATATATCCATTTAGATCATGTAGCCCTGGGGATAGGAGTCAGTTTGAATTTTTAACACACGTATGCAAAGTCAGTTCCCTCACCTGAAAATCCATGTATTGCGTATTGCGCATATTGCGTTTACTTGTTGCGTATTATGAATGTCCATGTGTACATATTTTTTCCTCTTTACGGACGTATGTTGCAGAGCACCAAAAAAAAAAAGGCAATGGTGAAAATACCTTACATCAAGATTAATTGTGACAGCGGTGCTCTCCCAAATCATTCACCACTTTCACAGCATCTTCTTTTCACATCAAACATTGTTTGATTTTGCTGAACCAAATATCTTAGAACTTCTGAAACCGTCGCTGGGAGCACATACCTTGGAATCTTACCTTTCTCAAATCATATCCATATTGGGTCCGTCATCCGTTTCAATCGCTACCTGGAGACTGGAGTGTGTAAAACATACGGATTATGCAATGCGGATTACGCAATACGGATACATGGAAGTATGCACACTAATTTTCGTGCATTTGATGGAAACGCATCACGTCGTATGCGATACGCTTAACGCACAACGGACACACGGATTGTCAGCCTTAGAATGAGCAAGTGTAGTTTTCTGTTTAATTGTCCCTTTGGATGTACTACATTGTGTACTTCAGTAGCCCTATTTCCTGTTTGCACCCAAAAGAAAGGACGTATTTATTTCCCAATTGCTTCTTTTTTTAGTCGCTGTCTAAAATGTCATCATCCCCTATGACTTGCAAGTTGTCTATACATATTTTGCTATTATTGGCCCAACCTTTTTTGTTGTTGTTAACCCTCAAAAACAATAATCCACCCTTCTTTTGAGATGGTACGGTCTGCCAAGATTAAATTACTGACCCCACTATGTAGCTTAGACTGGATAAACAAGCCAACATCATTAGCATAATAACAACTGTATTGAAGATTAATGGAAAGAGGAATCTAAACAAGAAATGCATTCCTTGTTTACACAACTCCCTGGATAAATGTCAAAGGGAAGCAGTTTGTTTTCTCTGCTGTGTGTGTGCCATTGTGTTTATACAACTTCAAGTAAATTCTTACAATGTAGCTCTCGCATTGTCAGTGTGTGTCGGATGTTATAAATATCCTCTCCTAAAAAAAAAAATATTTTGCTTTTGATTACCATTCCAGGAAATTTAATTTGTTCGATTGCCGGATGTTGCATGCAGAATTATATTCCATACAAGAAAGTATTATTAAATATCAAGATATAGAATTGATGATTACAAACAAAAATTGTAATGTGAAACTTACTCAGTGTAAAACTAATTAGGGTCGGTTATTTGGTATCAATCTCCCCCACCCCCCCCCCCAACAAAAAACAAACAAAAAAAGATTTCTGAGGTGCTGTCACTTAAAAAAAAATAATACATGTAATTTCCTTTTTCCAGTTTGAATTTAGGAATTTGAGTTCTCTTTCCTAAATTCTGCAAAGGAATGAATACCAAAAAAACATTACATTGGTGTCACTAGTCATTCTCCTTCATGACACAACATAAACGTAATTAAAGCTGAAATCTTCATAGGTTGTTTTAAAATGTATGATTGAAAGAGTGAGCATACTTGAAGAAGCAGTTTTGCAGGCATTTCCAATGCTGTACCTTCCCTTCAAAGGATAAGAAAACCCCAAAATTAGTACAACCAGAGACAAATTTACTGTAGTTTTTCTTTTTGTTCGATTTATTCTCCCCAAAAGAGGCATTTTTTTAGATTCCATGGGCACTGCCCTCGTTGCAATATATACGTCTTGCTACTAAGACAAAAATCCTTTGTTTGTACTATGGTTCGTCTTTGCAGGAGAGATCTACAGTGCATGCACATTACAATGGGAAACTTCACATGGATAGCTGTACTCGCAAACATGGCATATGGCTAGCTTCCACTGTCCAGCAGCTACCATGTTGCTGCAGACCACAAAGGGTCTAGTTGAGATCGCAAATGACTTATTTCACTTACACTGTAGTTCAAAGCCTACCTGTTCTAATGTGCTGACCTGTAGTACCATCTAATTATCTTCTTTCTTTCTTTTAAAAATTTTTTTTTTTTAAATTATTTACAAATGACTTCACAGAGACTAATTCGAATCTACATGTAAATATGATAAGAAACAACAACAATTTGTTGATTTTTTTTTTCCCCCGTTCTTTTATGGTTTACAGATTCCTACTGTATGGTTTGACTTTTCGACATAAAGTTTAGTTACACTTCTGTTTTCCTTGTAACAGGGAAGTGAATCATTTTAAAGTAACAAACCAAAATAGACCGAAGCATTGTGTAACTGTCTACAGATGCCATAATTTGACCAGAAATTTATCAGGCTGCATACAAAATAAATTTACTTACTTAGGTAATTCAATAACTAAACTGAATATTAATGCATTAACTAAGTGTAAAGCTATCAATCCTGATCATAAGTCAATGCATTTATAATGTAGGCGTTGGTAGTACGTGCATTCTTTTCGCTACTTCTGGTTCCAAAGCTGGCATGTACATGTATAAAAGCGTGTGTAATTTAACCTCAATTCCTTTATTTTAATGTTCAAAAGCAATACTTTGAGGAAGAAATTTTACTTTGTTAGTAAGATTTTGAGTTATTACTCAACACTCTCGTTAAAGGCAAGTCCCAAGATTTCTTACTTCTTGCTGGCAAATCCTTAAAGAAAAGGGTGGTCGATGAATTTCCAATGGGCTTCTGATGATCGTTGGAGCCAGCACGTGCAAAGTGGATGTGATTTATGTCGGAATTACATCACACTTACAGGATTGGAGTGGTATTAATCTTCCCTAGAAATATTTTTGTTCTGTAATTTTGAAGAAAATTGAAAATAATTTCCATTGTGTATTTAGGAAAGAGTACTCTTTTCTAAATTCCACGTTAGAATGAGTATAGAATATCTGAATGCAGTGTCACTATTTTCTCATGAACAGCACAACGTAATAAACAAACTTTTACATGTTTTTTTTTTTTAGTGTAAATGTAATATCTTGATTCAAAATGATTTTACTCTGAGAAGCAGTTTTGCTAACATTACCAATGCTGTACCTTCCTTTAAATTACTCTTTATTCATGCTCTGGTAGATTATTTTGGAAATGACTTACAGGGAAGTAATTTACTTTATTTTGACTTTTTGACCAAACAATGTTAATAAAATGTTTCAAACAAAGCTGATGAAAATAAGGATATTTTTTCTTAATTCTTTTTATTTTCTTTGCGTAAACTACATTCATTTGGTATTGATTTGAAAAATAAACCATAATTTTAACATTGATTTCTTTTTTCTTCAGTACATAGATTATTAAATTATTCATTCGTAATCATATACAATTACCTGCGGCAAGTTACATTTTTCTGAATTGGTGGGTGAAGCTAGGTCTTTGATCTACATCTTGTACATTGAGATTAGTTATATTATTTGCAATTCACATTGTGCTGTTTTTCTGGGTCATGGTAAATATTCAAACATTAAACATCCATGATAATGTAATTATTGTACCTTGGGTTTGTCATTAGGGAAATTGAAGCCATTTTGGGGACTTCCTAGAATTTGTTAGACATTGGATCTTTGAGCTCGTCTAATGGATAGCCAGAATTATTAGCTTTTAAATGAGAAGCTGTTTGATCTTTAACATGTTTAAGGAAAGAATACTGGATTGGCTTTATTTGTCTTTAAAACAACCACATTGTTGTGGAAGAGTTATATATGATTCTCTGGGATTTGTTGTAGAATGCATTAAATAAACCTCCAAATTCATCCATCGAAGCAGGTTTGTGCTTTTGTGCCTGAGTTGATTTGATTTCGTGGTGAGGGAAATTTCTCACGGCTACTTGGACCTTTGTTTGGCGATTTCTTCACGGAAATGTTTTTTTAGGTGTTCGGGTATGTGCCCGAAACACCTATTGTTCTTCTTCTTCTTCTTCTTCTTCTTCTTCTTCTTCTTCTTCTTCTTCTTCTTCTTCTTCTTCTTCTTCTTCTTCTTCTTCTTCTTCTTCTTCTTCTTCTTCTTCTTCTTCTTCTTCTTCTTCTTCTTCTTCTTCTTCTTCTTCTTCTTCTTCTTCTTCTTCTTCTTCTTCTTCTTCTTCTTCTTCTTCTTCTTCTTCTTCTTCTTCTTCTTCTTCTTCTTCTTCTTCTTCTTCTTCTTCTTCTTCTTCTTCTTCTTCTTCTTCTTCTTCTTCTTCTTCTTCTTCTTCTTCTTCTTCTTCTTCTTCTTCTTCTTCTTCTTCTTCTTCTTCTTCTTCTTCTTCTTCTTCTTCTTCTTCTTCTTCTTCTTCTTCTTCTTCTTCTTCTTCTTCTTCTTCTTCTTCTTCTTCTTCTTCTTCTTCTTCTTCTTCTTCTTCTTCTTCTTCTTCTTCTTCTTCTTCTTCTTCTTCTTCTTCTTCTTCTTCTTCTTCTTCTTCTTCTTCTTCTTCTTCTTCTTCTTCTTCTTCTTCTTCTTCTTCTTCTTCTTCTTCTTCTTCTTCTTCTTCTTCTTCTTCTTCTTCTTCTTCTTCTTCTTCTTCTCAAAAAAACACATACTTGCAAACTTCTCATGAACTTGAAACTTGGCATGTACTTAGAACTGAACAAGTAGATGAAACACGAGTTGTGAGTGACCCCAATTTGACCTTACTTCCTGTCCAAACCGGAAGTCAAAGTTTAACATTTAAAAAAATCATATCTCAACAACCACAAGAGGTAAATTCACAATTTTTGTAACATTGTACAGATCGTTAATTGTCAAAAAATATTTACAAAAAGGTGACCCCAATTTGACCTTACTTCCTGTCCAAACCGGAAGTCAAAGTTTAATATTTAAAAAAATCATATTTCAACAACCACAAGAGGTAAATTCACATTTTTTGCACGATTGTTAATTGTCGAAAAATATTTACAAAAAGGTGACCCCAATTTGACCTTACTTCCTGTCCAAACCGGAAGTCAAAGTTTAATATTTAAAAAAATCATATTTCAACAACCACAAGAGGTAAATTCACATTTTTTGCACGATTGTTAATTGTCGAAAAATATTTACACAAAGTTGACCCCAATTTGACCTTACTTCCTGTCCAAACCGGAAGTCAAAGTTTAATATTTAAAAAAATTATATCTCAACAACCACAAGAGGTAAATTCACAATTTTTGTGCCATTGTACAGATCGTTAATTGTCAAAAAATATTTACAAAAAGGTGACCCCAATTTGACCTTACTTCCTGTCCAAACCGGAAGTCAAAGTTTAATATTAAAAAAAATCATATCTCAACAACCACAAGAGGTAAATTCACAATTTTTGTAACATTGTACAGATCGTTAATTGTCAAAAAATATTTACAAAAAGGTGACCCCAATTTGACCTTACTTCCTGTCCAAACCGGAAGTCAAAGTTTAATATTAAAAAAAATCATATCTCAACAACCACAAGAGGTAAATTCACAATTTTTGTAACATTGTACAGATCGTTAATTGTCAAAAAAAAATTCCAAAAAGGTGACCCCAATTTGACCTTACTTCCTGTCCAAACCGGAAGTCAAAGTTTAATATTTTAAAACAATCATATATCAACAACCTCAAGAGGTAAATTCCCAATTCCTCCACCATTGTACAGATCGTTAATTGTCAAAAAATATTTACAAAAAGGTGACCCCAATTTGACCTTTATGTCCTGTCCAAACCGGAAGTCAAAGTTTAATATTTAAAAAAAATCATATCTCAGCAACCACAAGAGGTAAATTAAAAAAATTTGCACCATTGTATAGGTCGTTAATTGTCACAAAATATTTAAACAAAGTTGACCCAATTTGACCGTACACCCTCCCGAACACCTAGAGTTTGTGTCGAGACAAACTCTGAATCTCTAGTTTTTGTTTTTGTTTGTTTGTTTTTTGTTGTTTTTTCACGCCTACCCCTCCCGCTTCAAAATTTCTATAGCTTACCCCTCCCCCCAGTAATTTTAAAGTGTGTAAAACAGATTCAGCCCCCCCTCCTATATCAGTTGTGTATCTTCCGCTGAAGTCAGTCAGCAAATCAGTGTTCATACACCACCCCCCCCTCCCCCCAAATAAAAAAGGGTTGATGCCTTTGCTAGGCCCCGTTCATTCATGGACCTTAATCACACTGGAGGCGTTCTTACACTGTGCCGATTCTCATTGTCAAGCAAGGGGACAGACTAATTTCCCTTCCAGCCTCGGTTTGGTCACATGATGGATTTGTCTGGAAGAAAGACAAGATGGACACACCATGATACCTATCTGTTGTTCTTTGAGCTGCTTACTGAAAATAAACGGTCTGCTATCCCACTTTCTTGTGCTACGGTGACTTCCAGGATTTAACCAAAAAAATGCTAATACAGGAAAAAAATGTTTTGTGTAAAATCATAAATTGCTGAATTTTTTTTACCTGTGTGAAGCTGCTGAAACTCGGCAGTAGAATCCCATGACCAAATACAATGCATCTCAGCGAGGTTTGAATTCCAAAATATAATTTGCACTAAGTGTTTTTAATGAAATAATCCCAAGATTTAATTGCTTATGTTTTGATGGCTGTTTGTCACTTGAGCGTTACAACAAAAAATATGCCAGTGTCGACACAGATGCGTCGGCGTACATACGAGCGTGACGAGCACACATAAAACCTGCTGCGTGGAATATTTTACACATACCGCAAATAGCATACGCTAAATGGACTTTGAAATGACGAACAACCATCGAAACTGAAGGATTTCTTTAACATTAAATCCGGATTTGCTTTCAATAAAATGACTTGGTAAAAATGATATTTTGAAATTCAAACCTAAGCGCCTGTCATTAATAGTTGTTCATGGAGTTTTAATACAGAGTTTCAACCTCCCCTCACAGGTAAAATTTAAACAATGTCACAAAAAACGTTTTCTGACGCTGTCTGATAGGACTGCATTTCAGTGTATACAGAGATGGAGTCCTTATTTCGACTAGGGGTCTGCAATCCAGTTATGTACATGTATGTCGTTGTATAATAATTATTTATTTTGTGGGGATGTGGAGAGTCTGTAAATCTTCCAAAATTAAAAATCCAGGAGGTTCAGGGGGCTTTGTCAAATCACACCCCTGTTATTAATTTTTTCAACATGTTTGTTGAAAATTCAGTTGCGGAAAAAATTTGTTTGATCATCCCCACGGAAATATGCATCTTTAAAAATGATTGAGAAAAAAATTGTTATTATACAATGTATTCCTCAAGGAGAAATAAAGTTAGCAAAAGTGTACAGTAATCAAATCCAGTTGATCAAGTTATTATGTCTGACGAACATGTTCCTGGCTGTGTGTGTGTGTGTGTGTGTGTGTGGGTGTGTGTTTGTGTGTGTGTGAATGCACCCTACAAATAACATTCCATGCCACAAGTCCCAGCCCGGGTTGTTTTTGCGATAATCAGGGGTCAGTCAAACACTGTGATAATAATTGTCCAATTACCGGCAGCCACTAGCTTCAATCTGTTCATGTTCATCCACAGAAATGATCTACAGGGTGTTTGCCCCCATATCAGGATTTCAACTATATTGAGTTTGGCTTGATCTCATTAGGTCTCTACATAGTATTTCCTTTTTTTCATGTCACTTATTTGTCAGTCTCCTTCCGTCTCTCTCAGACAGTCTTCTTCGTTTTTAGAAATACCCCCTTACTTACAGGAAACTCAAAAAGCTACCCTAGATCATGAGAGGAGGGAGGGGAAGTGTGGGGCAGGGGGTTTGTACATGTATAGGGAAAGTTATGAATTCTATGGGTGGGGGTAGGCTAAGGGGTCCCTCAGTTGGGTGGGCGTAGGCTAAGGGGTCCCTCAGTTGGGTGGGGGTAGGCTAAGGGGTCCCTCAGTTGGGTGTGGGGGGGGGGTCACTCAGTATACCTTTTATTGAATCTTCATTTGGCATTGTTAAAAATTTTCATTTTGTTCCAAATCATTGCAACATGAAGCGAAAGTGGTTCAAGTTGTTGAGCCGGGAGTTGGGGTGGAAGACAATGGGTGAGAAGTGTAAAAGATGTTCCAAGGAATTTATTTACACGATAAAGGTTTCTGTACCTGTTTGTATTGAAGAACAAGGTGTTCAGGCAGTATGCCAACTTATTAGGCGTAACTGTGTCAGCAAGACATTTGGTTGAGCAATGTTAGCAACAAATTGCAAACATTTAGGGCAATTTGTTTTTAAATTGGTGTCTTGAATGTAAATGACATTTGCAGTTGTCTTTGGCTTTAAAATGTTGTACATTCCTAATGACAGCCACACTTGGTGCAAACTTAATTTTATTACCTGTTATGTGTTGTACAGTAAAAGTACATGCACTTTGTCCATTAAGTTACTTTCAGTACAGTCAAATGTACGTTGTACAATATATTATTAGATTTACAGAATGTGCCATTCATAACATTGTTTTGCCTTGCTCTGTCATGTCTGGGGTATACATATACATGTACATGTAGTACAATGTTGTGTACTGTAGTACTTCATTGTTGTAATGTGCATATCCATGATTGTTAATATGGAGTTGACATTTGACTCGGAAATTACTCAAAATGATTAAGCTTACAGTTCTTCATGCAAGCAATAATTTCCTGTTTTGTTTTGAATACTTTGAATATTATTAATCTTGTATAATGCCAGGCACTATGTAAGTTAAATGAAGAGATTAAATTTGTCCATGATTAACTAATTCATTTTCCGTTCTGGAGTGTCGCCACTTTAGCTTTTTTTTTCTTTTCAGACAAGACCAATTGGAAACTCTGCTTTCCTGTATCAGTTAGGAATACATGCATGTACATGTACATGTACATGTACGATACATGTGGTGTAACTAGCTTATTATGGAGTGACAGAGAACCTTAGTCATAAACCTATTTTCTTCTAAAATTAGTGCAATACCATCATTTCTTAGTCCAGACTGGATAATAATGAGTTAAAAATACACATGTACATGTATCTATGTGGAGTGTCGTGGCCGAGCGGTCTAGCTTACCGGACTCAAGTTCTGGTGTTAGTAGCAGAATGTGGGTTCGAAACCCGGCCGTGACACTTGTGTCCTTGAGCAAGACACTTAACCATACTTGCTTCTCTCCACCCAGGGGTTAAATGGGTACCTGTGAGGGCAGAGTTGGTTGATTAGCCCTATATGCGCTGTAATGGCAGCAATTGAGCTGTATACTCCCCAGGGAGCTGAGATGGTTTCAGGAATGATTTATGAGCCTCATGAGCAGGGGTAATAATATAATGCGCCTTGAGCACCACTCAGTTGGTGGATACGTGCGCTATATAAGTCCACACATTATTATTATTTATTATTATGGATGTTAAAATAAGATCAATTTTTGTTTCTAATTTGTTTGCTGAATGCTCCTGTCCACTTTTTCATGAAATCGCCTTAATATCACTATTCACAATACATGTCGATGTGTATCGCCTTCAGAACTCACATTTACACTTCAAACTTACATGTACACTGTAATACATATCAGTTGTGCTATAGATGGGGATAATATTTGACTTCTAGAAAATGATCCCACCTCGGACAAAAAGATTTCAAGTGTGGGTTGAAACCATCATCAATTTTACAACAAGTGTAAAAGTTTTATGTAAAAACTCACTATCTGTACTTTTTGAAACTGCCTTCAACAAATTTGTCATATTGGAAGGGAAGGTATATGTACACTGTACAGCATTATATTTGGTAGCATACATTAATTTCAAATATCTAATTTTCAAGATATACATACATGTATCAAATTATCTGTGAAAGTTTAATCACAATAGGAGCTCACGTTTTTTAAACAAAAAACTGATCATAGAATGTTTTTCTGTTTTTTGTTTTACAAATCATTGCCGGACGGACGGCAACTATTTGTAAATACATTTGTACTTCAGACGGAATAATTTCTGATGATGACTGACACTTGTACCCACTTTTCACCAAGTGTACTTTTAGATAATTATTTGTTAACTAGATAATGTGGTAATTACCAATGTTTTACCTTCCCTTTAAGTTTATAATTACTTGTACGTGTAGTTGATTTTGTTTTGCTCATGAAAATATACAATGTGTACTGCGTGTAACGGATACAATAAAAAAACAGTTAATGTACTGTACTAAAAGTCAAAACAGCTGAATCTAAAAATGCTCAGTAATGGTTTTCCACATTTTGTCTGGACAGAGTTGGGTTCCATTCATACAATGTGGTTGGTTTGCCAGGAAGCTTCCTTAGCATATGTACATGCACTTTGTTATTTAGAATTGCCCTTCCTGTGAAAGGAATTGAGATTGTTTCTCTATTGTTCCTTTGTTTTCATTATACACATTAAGGAAGTGAGACCAATTTAGTAACAAGTCCATGTATTTTACAGAAATTAATATTTTTTTCTGATATAATTTTTGGCCAAGTTTTGTTTATCTGAACTTGTCTCGGAATCTTCTGTCTCGGGCGTTTAGATCATTTGGAAGACCTGTCACCAGGTTGAATTTAAAGACAAGGTCGAATTGTGTACAGATATTTTTCTTTGACATCTTTGACTTCCCTAAATATATTGTGGGAAGCACATCTTTCAAGAAGATCCTGTTTCTATTTGCTTTTTCGAGGCAGCCAAGGACAAAAATATCCCCACAAACAAGGAGTGTTTATAGCCGTGCTGTCAGAGATTGTTCCTGCCAATTCTTCCAGAGCTGACATAGCATGGCAGAGAAAGAAAACAAGCCTGCGGCGTGAATGTTTGTCAGTCACAATGCATCCTTCGACAGGCTTCTTCTATTGCCTAATTTTGCATCATAATCTAAGGTTTCCTGTTTTTACCACCTGTTTTCCTTGGAACATACTTCCTCCTCACGATCTTCCCATCTCTTCAGAAGCTCACGGCAGGATGCGTATACTGTCCTAACCTGTGCACCCTGCTCCCAAACAGCCGATAATTACCCTAAGTTCCTCGGCTGAGGCTTCATGTTCTTGAAATTTAATCAAGTTCATCGCCTGGACACCTCAAGTGACGAGTGTGGTCAACGAACGTGCTCATCTTCGCAAATATGAAAAGCTGTTCTGATGCAATTACATTGGAGTTGAGAATCTTCTGTCAGTTTGGGTCGTGATAAGAGGTGAGATAATCGGCAGATAATTCGGTTTGTTGGTCTCGGCGGGGAATGCGAGTGGTGGATGTGCTTCTTTTTTTCTTTCTTTTATTTTGGTTTCTCTCTGGTGATCGAGTGACGGCAGGCTGAGAAAGGCTTGACTTTTAATGGCTAATGTCGTCTTTTGTCAGACACTTATTGTCCATTGTCATGCTTGATTGCAGACTCCGCCCTCCCCTGAAAACAACTGACAGTGTATTGGTCAAGAAAAAAGACCCAATCCAATCAGTCTTGGCTTCTTCTTTTCTTGCAATTGTATTCCTCATGGAATAAGTAAAGGCTTTGGCCCATCACACTAAGTGCAGGTGATTGATCGCTGCACAAAAAATGTGACATCCCATGAACGTTTCACTTCTTTGATTTCCCAAAGTTTTGTTTTCTTTATGTTCAGTAGCCGAGTAGATTTCAAGTAGTTTTCATATATAAAGGCTCACATTCAGCCAGCCGAGCTGTACTAGTGTTTATGTACACACGTGAGGATCCTACAGTTCTGTTTGAGTGCACCAGCAGTGAAGATGACAGCTGTATAATTAATCTAGTCTGGCGGTGTTTTTGTTTCTCGTCTTGTGCAATGATGGGGGAATGGTATTACCCTCGATTCCCAGTCAGTATTCGCTCCGACTTTTTGGTGGATTCACATAACAGCTACCAGGTAAGATGTTTAACTAGTGTACAATTAAAATGTACAGCCCTCTTATTATTTAAAAAAAAAAAAAAAAATTGTAACTGTAGAGTGTGTAATTTTGGCAGACTTTCACTATGAGAGCATCACATCAAGAAATGGCATCTGACCATACTACATGCATGTCTAAATCTGGGTTCATGCGAGTGTGATTGACTTCTGCATGATGTGGTAATATCAGAGGTGTTAGAGTTTATTTGAAAAAGAGCTCAAAGTCGCATCCTGTAATGTGCCCACTTAGTGACCTTGGTTGACCTCAATATCATTGAAAAGGAAAGTCAAGTAAACACTGATCAAATTTTTTTGGGTTTTTTTTGTCAAGTGTGCAGACATATTAAACGGTTTGCGAGCAGATTGTAGTGTGGCCTGCGATGAAGCCAGGGGCATAGCGGCAAATTGTTTTCTTAATGGCAGTGTTTTTGCTGGGGTCATTGGACTGCATTTGACCCAACCTGGTTCAGAACCATACTGGTTATGGTTGACATAAATAACTTTTCTGAACAAATTGTGCAATTAAGGTGGGAAATTTTTTTTCACAATAAAATCACATATACAATTATATACTTTGTTCACAAATTTGTTTTTTATTGTGACATACGTTGTTCAGGTACAGAAATTGCATACATGTAAGCACATGTGTACATACAGGTATGTATATCCATGTATACACACATACACATAGACCTCTTCACAAATACCACAGTGCGTACAAGCAAGCCAATTTGCGTACTGCACGCTGGGCTATCTAACGACAAAATACTGCAAAATAACCTTATACACATCCCCAGATATTGTCTATCAATGTTACAACCACGCTAAATACATACACTGTACGTGTACATATGTAACATGGCTTTTCTTGCAAATAACGCTGGTCTATCTAACGACAAAATACTGCAAAATAAGTTATACACATCCCCAGATATTGTCTATCATTGTTACAACCATGCTAAATACGTACACTGTACATGTATGTAACATGGCTTTTCTTGCAAATAACGCAACTACATGTATGTACATGTACATGTACATGTACAATGTACATGTAGGTGGTTCGATTGCAAACTACACAGTAACGTACAGGAAAATGTCAACGGTGGTCAGGAGCTAGACCGAGATGTACGTGTAATGCGCAATAACACACACGTACAGTATGTATATATTTGCAAAGCAGTCTGTGAAGTACATGTACAGTGTACATACATATTGTACGGAAATCCTTGCACCATCCATAATGAGGTAAACAGAGGTCTGTGTCCTCTCCTGTATATATTCTTTTATGAGTTATGTGTTACATGTATGTGTACATGTGTGTAATTTGCCATTCTCACTTGTGTGGATCTACTTGTATAATATCCTGTTGGTAAGTGTGGCATAATTTCCTTCAGAAACCACACCCACTTAGCACGTGCTGGCTCCAACGATCATCAGAAGCCCATTGGAAATGCATTGACCACCCTTTTCTTTAACCCTTTAAACTCAGCACTGTTTTTAGCTTTTTTTGACTAAGTGTAAATCTTGCAAAATATTTTGTGAAATTTGTCTAGATATATGAGTAAGTTACATGTATATAACATTTGAATGCCGATGATTTGGGAATTATTTTTGGGGGTTAAAAATGTTCCTATTGTACCCCCCTTGAAAGAAGAGAAGTATTGTGTCCAAACCTCTAGTTTCTTGTTTGTGGGGATGTGGAGAGTCTGTAAATCTTCCAAAATTAAACATCCAGGAGATTCAGGGGGCTTTGTCCCATTTTTCTGGATTTGTTAAGTTTGTCAAATCACACACCTGTAATCAGAGTGTAGAAATTTGTATTCGCATCAGGCGAACTCATGCGCCAAGTTTGAATTTCACTCATCCGCAATTTCACTCATCCGCAATTTCACTCATCCGACTTAATATTGAAAACAAAATCGAGATCGGCTTTTATGAATGGACGTTTTGACGCTTGGTCCTTTCCGCAGGATAAAAACCTCTGGGTCGTGGCGTGGCCTGGCCTTCACGTCAGCCCTTTATCACCGTGGCAATGACCCCTCGGTATTAACCCTGCGGTGAAGACCACATGGCAAACGTGTATTCCCTTAATATACATGTACATGTACAGGTAGTCATCTGCAAAATTAGACCACCACTATTCATATACATGTGTATAGTGAGTTTAATGCTTCATTAAACCCATACAGTTCAGAATTTTGCTAATTGGAGTGTTTTCATCACTCTGACTCAACACACTTCTGATTCATGTGTCCAAAATAGGCTTTTTCCGTTTAATTTGCGTGTATTTTTGACACAGACCGTGTACACTTGTAAACAAATATTTTTATCACTAATAAATGGCATGATGTAGACTGATTGTCCGTATTTACAAAATGTAATACGGAAAATAATCTAATGGCAATATGGATTCAGAAAAAATACTACAGATTAAACAAATCCAAGCCTGGCACAAAACATCATCCAGAATTTCTGGTTTTATATTAAAAACAAAGCATCCTGGAAATCGTGATATAATAGCGGACCCACTGGTCGTACTTTACATTATCTTGGAAATGGTTCCATTTTTTAAATGTAGGATTCCTTTAAATGTTTTGTGAATTTGAAAACGTTTATTGAATTTATTTTCATTTTCATGTAAACATCCCAACCGTAGTCACAAATACATGGATTATTTTTTAATTTTTTTTATTTTTTTTATTTTTTAATTTATTTTATTTTTTTTTGGGGGGGGGGTGTTAACAAATATTACTCAATTTAGAAATTATGAAAACAAAAATTGATGGCAATTTATGATAAAGAATGACAATGGCCATTGTTATGGCCATTGATAAAAATAAACTGTGCTGTTGGCTCAGTGGCCACTCCCCCATCATTCATAATTCACCAATCAAGATTTGGCAAATCCATTTGCACTGCACATACCCGTAGTGTGTGGGTACAGCCCCTAGACTCACATTCACAAGCGTCTGGGTGCAAGACTTAACCTTACGTACAGTCAAGTTCTGCATTTTGAACATTACCAGACTGGAGATGATATGAAATTTTTATAACAAGATTAACAAAAGCGATTAATTTCTCTAAAATTGATGTGGATACGTAGGCCTATTGTACGTGTAGTGTTGTATGAACTGAAAGAATATCATTTTACCATGGATGAAGGGTTTCATAGTAAACTTGTGAAGTACATGTACATACATGTACATCATATACATAACATAATGTACATAACAGCAAAAGAAACGTCACCCCCTAAATTTTGATAAGTCTGAGAACATGTTTAGCTTATGTGTCCTCAGACGTCATGCATGACGAATTTTGAGGTCAACCAAATTTGCCACATTGTGTTCGTGTTACACTCCATACTCATAATATTCTTCATTAAACAAATTATATTAATTATAAAATGAAAATAATAAATATTTTTAGGGGTGATGTTTCTTTTGCTGTTATGTATACGAATTTGTTTACCCCAAAAGTGTATACCATAAGAAAGGGAGGACCCTGGAAAGTTTGACCGACAAAATGGCGGATTGCAGCTACTACATGTAGTCAGGTTTTAGTGTAACCTTATTGGTCAAGCTGTGCTGTTGGATTGGCCGGCAGATGGGCGTATCCTTTGGTAAAGACCACACAACAAACTTATCTTCCCTAGAAAATACATCGTGTTGCTGTGTCCACCCTTCCTATCCACACAACAAACTATACATTTATTAGATGTAAATGTGACACATGTTCACTGTAAAGTACACTATATAAATGTTGTACTTGTTTTCAATGCCATCTGTGGTATATTAACGGCATTTCCAAGTAAACAAATTGTGTAGAATTATTCTTAAAATGCTCATAATATAGAGTAACGTGTACCAAGTACAATTATGGTGCTTTTGCGGTTATTATGACCGTTGCCATGGCGTTCTTGTTTATGATCAGTCCCATTGGCACCTGGCATTGTTTTTATTTGCCTGGTTGGTTGTTTGTGTTTAGTCCCACATGGAGAGATTGTCTTGTTAGACGTAAATTGTCTGTGCCAGTTCCGTTTGTCGTGGGAAAGATTTTGCTACTGGAGGGAAAACTAGGGTACAATTATGGGGTTCCTGACATGTGTGCAAGCTGTGTAGTTAAACCCTCCTACTTTAGCTGAACTTTAGTGGCAAGTAGAAGTGGTCAAAATCAGTCAACTGCCTGTTTTGACTGTTGACCCAGGGGCATTTTTGACTGGTTTTGACTGTCATTTTGACGACCCTCAACAATACAAAGCAATGCTTTTTACCAGTCAAAAACGGTTGACTCATTTTGACCTGTAAACGTACATGTACTTGCTACACGTAAAGTTTGACAGTGTTCGACTTCTCAGTGCACTAGATATACCTTGACAATATATATCAACATTTTGACTGATTTTGACCCTTACAGTCACAGGAGGGCAAGTTTATACCTGTATGTTTTTTTTTACTAAACACTTCCTCATTAAGGGGAAACAATCCATTTAAAGGGAAGGTACAACATAGTTATTTGGTAATGTATGTTCATTTCAACCTGCTCGTCTTCAAGAAATAAATGTGACCATCCACCACAAAGGGGCTGTAAAGTCGAAAATTTCACATTTGGAGGTTCATATAATTTTGGAAAGAGTATATCATAAGGTTTAAAATGATACCAAACACAAGTCATTCCTACATTCCTACGCGAAGTTATGGTGTATCAAAGTCATTACACTAATTACTTACACTTTCCTATAAACTTACAGATAAACTTACAGACTGTACAGATTTATGAACTCATTGCCCGAAAGAAAACATGGATTTCATGATTTTTGAAATTGAATTTAATTCTGAAATTTTCAGAACTAAAGGAAAATATTTCAAACTTTTCATTTCTAAAAAAAATACCAAAATGGCCAACCGACTGATTTGTTATGCATTTCAAGCCGTACTGCTAAATCAACGTGTGCGACTTTACAGCCCGTTCGTGGTGGACGGTCACATATATGTGAACATTTCATCACAATAGGAGATACGTTTTTTGAAAAGACAACGAAAAACTTGTTTTTATATTTAACAAAAAGTTGCAGTGTGGAAACCTTTTTTTTGTAAGTTGGGCATAACAATTCCTGTTTTCTCTAAAGATGATAGCATTTCAAGCAAAATATTTATTGAGCATGATTGATGTGTGGACCGACTTTACACCAAGGAAGTTGATTTGTTAATTTGATAATCCGGTAATTACCAATGTTGTGCCTTCCCTTCAGGCAGTATGTACATGTACTGTTTCTGTTAAAAAGTCTGTCAAATGCATTCACTAGTACATGTGTACTGTAGATGAACATTTGGGCAGGAAGTAACCTTGTGTTTACAGCTAAAATTTTGTTGTGTCGTAACAAGAAAATAATTTTTTTAATAAAAAAAATCATATTTGTTGTGTTCATTTTTACGTTGAATTGGATCATCAGATGAAACAAATAGTAGCCCTTTAAGAGCTGAAAATGGATGGACCACGGCCATCTTTAATAATAATAAAGGGAATTTATAAAGCTTTAATAATAATAACAGAGAATTTATAAAGCGCACGTATCTACCAAACGGCGCTCAAGGCGGTAATGCAAAGCAAAACTATGGAATTAACAAACCAACTAGTTAAATAACCATACAAGATACAGGAAATACACATGAAATACTATAATGGCAAAAATTGGAAGATGTTATTTGAACGCTTCTGTCATGAGTGTAGAGCTGGTTTGAATGTCTGGATCGTTTGTGAAGTTTTGATATGAATCTTGACCAAAAGACCTTATAAATGTCCAACCACAAGAGAACGCCATTTTGGGGGTAAAATAGGGATCAAAACAAGTTATTAGACTTTAACAAAACAAAACAAAAAGTAATTTACAAATTGTGTGGGTTTTTTTTTTTTTCAATGAAACTTTTAAAAATGTAAAAATTTAAAGTAGAATCCGTAATTTGCTCAGAAAATTTGTCTTATTAAAGGGGCAGTATTGTCACGATCAGAGCAGACTTTCGACAGGGCATGGAATCAATCTCCTAGATTAGCACAGTGACTGAAAATTACTGGCTCATTTATGCAGCAGCAACGGTAATATGACCTCATCATGTGGGGTATTATGGTAATCACTGAGTTAATCTAAAACTAGCCTTCCGATTCCATGCCCTGTTGGTCACGACGATACTGTCCCTTTAATGGTTTTTTTTTAATGGTTGACTTGTATCTCCAAAATGTAATTACTATTGTACCTCTCTTGCAGTCAAGCATTATAAGGTCTATTAAACATTTCTAATGTGTATAAATGTTATAAGTGCTAAATGCAATTAAGTAAACTGCACCCATGTAGTTCCAACAGCTACATGTAATGATCTCTTGAAAAATTGCATAACATCCACTTTTGCCCCATGGAACAAGCAACTGTGTAACAACATGCTTCCATGATGCATAATGGTATACAGTACAGGTTCAAAAAAAAAAAAAAATGTGAACAAGAGAGAACAGTCGACCTTAACCAGTCACATGGTATGAGCGAATGGTTTTCACTGGTCAATTATTCAGCGAGCACTTGAGCGGTGGGAAATTTACACAATCCCATATTTGCTCTCTCTGCATCCCTCCCAACCTCCCTATTTCTCTTCTGTTTGCAACTGCAACTGCCCGGCATCGTCAAGATGTTATAAAAATGATAACAATCACTGTTATTACAGTCACTGTTGTGACTAGCAAGAGTCCATTGCAGTGTTTACTTGTAACATTTGTACTGCATGTATACATGTACATCAACTGCAAGTTAACTTGTCCCTGCTACAGGACCAGCCAACATACATGTATTCGTTTGCATTTCCTTTCAATACATGTATGCATCATTTCTTGTGATTATAATTATGTAGATTGCTAATACAGCATTGCAGATTATCTAATATGTACAATGTAATTTGTTCTAATGGGACACCTGCATTGTTTTTCCCCTCATCGTCCAGATATTGTTTTGCCCTCCTGGGCTGGCCCAAGCTGATGAGACTGCCTCGTGCTTGTATCATTCCTTCATCCTGAGAGGCTGAGGCAAATAAGATTATTGTCAATGTAAGAAGGAGCCAGGGGCAGAAATATCAATTTAGCATGCCACAACACCTGTAGTAATATCCTCAAATACATAGTGTGTTTACTTTGTATAGATTTTCCTTCCTTTCTTTGATAAACTTCATCCCCACAGCGTACTCCACCTAAAGGTCTTACTGTACATGTACATGTAGTGGGGAAAAAAAGACAGAAGCCCTATAGACTTTATACATAACATGGACACCTCAGAGGAACCTTGTTGGTCCCAGTGGTTTTGGTTAATCACAAGAAAATACACGTATGCTATGCTTTTAAATCAAAACGTTCAGATATATGACAGGTGCTGGTAATAGTACATGTAGATCACACCAAGGAAACAAAGATTCCTCTCAAGTAATAGTCAACATTGGCATTGAGGCATTCTCTTACAGAACTTGACGGACGGAAAGTTATCGCTACACATCCGTGCACAATTGATCTCTCTCTCTCTCAGTGCCCAAAAGCAGGCCGGATATATGTACACTGACCGACTTCGTCAATACTCTCTTGTGTTTTTTTTTTCTCTTGTTATGTATTGGCAGAGGTACTTTTCCAGTGTGGTAAGTGGCGTACACCGAGGGGTCGTCTCAATGAGTGAAGTGGCCCTCGCTAGCTCCAGCCCGCCAGATACGATAAGACGGAACTCATCTGCTGATGAGGATGGGCACAATGCATCAGAGGTATGTACTGACCAGGTGTTTGCACACTGAGTTGTCTCGATGCTCTGACAAACCTTGTCACCTTTTAAAAAAATTATCCAATGTAGATGATGTGACCCATGATATCACATGTTTACAAAAGAGCCCCAAAAGTCGAACTACACTGGGCTAAAAATGAACACTGGTCAATGACAAGAAACCATAAAATCTGATATTTAGAGATGTCAACAGAATTTTTTTTATTTTATTTATTTTTAATAAGGCACAAACATTACAATCTTGTTCATCTAAACAATTTTAAAACAATTCTTGATGTTGTGTGTAGAAGTGCAAAATACACACACTTTTGCCCAGCGGGAAATCACCCTGGTACTCTAAAGGTCACACAAAGTGAAAACAAATCAAATAGTCTATAATATATAAAA
The DNA here is from genome assembly GCA_029582265.1 of Zoroaster sp. YZ-2022. Taxonomy (NCBI): domain Eukaryota; kingdom Metazoa; phylum Echinodermata; class Asteroidea; order Forcipulatida; family Zoroasteridae; genus Zoroaster; species Zoroaster sp. YZ-2022. Next base: position 26,681,411 of record CM055828.1, on the reverse strand, counting down.
TTTTAATATTTTGCCTTCATGCAAACAGTTGGATCTCACTTAAGTTTGTTGTTTCAATCATACAAGACTTTTATTTCTTCCTGTAAGTTTGGCAAGTCTCTGTGTTCAAATAAAGTGAAGTATAAATTTGCAATTTACCTTGTCTAATTTACCTTTTCTAAGTGAAATCAAGATTAATAATGTGCATACATGTAGTATGTAGTTGTTGGTTCATGAAGAAATATAAATTTACACACCTGTATATTTTTAAATTTTTAAACAGTCTTGATTGTGATGTTCAACCAAAAATAAAATCCTTGTAACATTTGAAAGTAATTTGCATGTATTTGACTTTTATGAGGGAAAAGTATACAAATTGAAAACAAAATTGTCAGTGACACAGCAAAACGCATCCAATTTGAAGATAATAAAAATAATGAAAACATGTCTCAAGTGCTGGTACCATGAACAAAATTTATTACATGTAATTGCTAGTGCTGGGATGGTTAACCGACCAAAACTGCACTTAACCATTTAGAAATTTGCTAACCGTCTAACCGAAACCAATATTTAAAAAAAAAAAAAATAAATAAATTTGTCGCCCATTTTGTTGTTCTACACTTTTGCTGTATTGGTTATTAAACAATCATTATGGGAAGTTTATTGATGCTTTTTTATTGAAAATGTATGCACACATTTGCCGACTGTCAGTTAACTGGTTAACTGACCGTGAAAATTTTGGTGAAACGGTTATCAAGAGATCTGGAAATATTGAATAGCTTGATAAATAAAGATTATTGTATGACATAAAACACAATAAAGGGGGCCACTTTCCTACCGTCACGTTAGCAGTTTTTCTAATGGTTGTAATTTTTTTTTTAATATCTGAAACCACCCAAAAAGAATTTCAACATTTGAATAGACATGTATGCTTATCCTGAAGATAATTTGAGTTGATTATTACTATTATTTTTTTAATTACCCTAAAATTTCCATCAACAAATGGACGGAAAAGTGAGGTAACTTTTTCTGTCCAATTTTTATGGAAATTTGAGGGTAAAAAAGTAAATTAGAAAATTAAAAAATTAAATAAATCAACTCAAATTAGTTCTAGTATAAGCCTGCATGTCCATTCACATGTTGAAACACTTTTTGGTCGGTTTCAGGTACTTAAAAATAAATAACAACCATTGGAAAAACTGCTAACGTGACGGATGCAAAGTGGCTCCCTTTATTGTGTTTTATGTCGTGTGTTTAAAACCTCATGATAGATTGTGTACTTTTGAAAAACATTTCTACATACATGCAAGTATCCATTCTGGCAATAAATGTATTTAGAAGTAACAAAAAAAATCATTTGGAAAGGGTAATGCCTTCACTGACACGTGTATTTACATTTAATAAAGAGAAAGTACATGTACAATGTACAACATTGGTAACTTGCAAAACTGCTACATGTATGTGTGTACGTTATTGACAAAAGCTTTACTTTTCTTAACAGTGACAGCACCTCTGTCAAATTTATTTCTAAGGAAGATTGATACCATCAAGAGCTTAACTAAGACGTTTACGATTTGGTTAGTTTTGAATGACTAATTCCAATTTCCTTGTCTTTTAAGAGAAAGGTAAAACATTTGTAATTACCCGATTATAAAATTAACTAAATTATGAAAGGTTACTTGATGTGAAGTACACTGTACTGTAGGTACGTACATGTGCATGTATCATCATGACAAATTATTCTGTCTACATGTATTCTGTATGTACATTGTATACAGTGAGAAAACACAAACCAATATGCACATTTTCAAACGTTTTGAATGCTTTTTCACACGTTTCTCTCTTTGACTCGTTCCCAAGTTGATTGTTTTGTGTGCACACTAATTACATACATGTATCTCGATTCAAAGAAAGTGAACATACTCAAAAAAGCAGCTTCCAATGGTGAACACGTGTACACCTTCCTTTTAAGACCTAGATTCTGATTCCTCAAATGACCCATTATTATTGAGCACTTAGCCACACCCTTACGACGCCCTCTACCGAAGATTTTTTGCAGAATTGTTGGTTTCTTAGTTTTTTCGTGAGTTATGCGTCGTAGGGATGTGATTGGACGTTGTTTCATTTGCACGATTCTTCGGTGATACAAATGCAGGGCAGTATGGACCTTGTGAGGCAGATTACAAAAGAAACAAAGTTTGGGCATAATGTTGTTTTTCTTCACACAGTACTCCCTGTTGTGTTATTATGCGGCCTGTCATGCTTGCACCGGAAGAGTTAAATGTAAACACACATAGCACCGCTATCCTAAAAATGGGTGAAAAGTCAATACAAGGGCTGTGCCTGGATGCAATTATTCTTAAATGCAGCTTAGAATTTTGTTGTTTATTTTCATATCAAAATGTAAGCCCGGACTTGTTTATCCTCCCACTGTCACCTGACCACACTTATCAACAGTCTGTTGTACAGCTCTGTTTGTTTTGTTTTTGCCTTCTGATGGCACTCCCAGAATGCAATAAAATAACATATGTATTCTTAGTCTCTATCCAGCCCCACATGTGTTTTTGTGAATTCAAGCCACAGCATTGGTAATGTTGTTAAAAACTGTTTATACAAGTACATCAAATATGACTGTTCTCTTTGAACCAAGATTTATATACCTTGGCCCAGTTTCATAGAGTTTTTTTAGTAGAAAATATTAGTTAGTAAATTTGCGTGTATCGGCTAAGCAAAATTTAGCTGAGAACCAGTCAGAAGCAATACATGTACATTACATGACAATTTGCCTATTTTTAAGTAAAGACTGTTTGCGGTCACACCATGTGAAATTCTCAATTGAGTTCTGAAATTAGTTCTGAAAAGAACTGGTTGGTTACAACTCAACATTTCAATCAGTATGCTCTGATCGTCTTCAGGAGAATGCCGGAGCTGCTGCTTAAGTAGACTGCTGGAGGATTTGCGCAAAGACAGGAAGCTTGAGGGTTAGTGCGTTGAAGCGTGGAGGTGGGGAAACTGGAGGGACTGGGATCCTTGGAGTGGGGGGAGAGGAGTGTGTGCTCACTGAACCGAATCAGTTGTTACCATGCAAAGCTACAAATATTACTTTTTTTAACCCTATTTTTGCTAAGCATAACTTTTCTGGTGCCAGTAATAACTAACAAAGTTTCAGCTTATTATATTATGTCATTAAAAAAATAATAGTGAAGCTTAGCATTCAGACTTGTATTTGTGCTAAATGTGGAATTTATCAAACGGTACTTTATAGGTACGTGTAGATTAGGGCTGTGCATTTTCGGATATTTTGGGAACCGGATACCCGACATCAGGAAACTTCGGATACCCGGATACTCGTTTTCATTTTTGTTGAAAACATGCCTCCGGTGGTGTACAAATACATGTACTGTAAATGGTAACAAATTGACTTTTATAACACAGAGGATACCATACTTAAATCGATCTTTTCTTTATTGGAGTGCAGTCTCGTGAATTTAAAGATAATTGTCTGTAAAAGAGTCACAGATTTCTGTTCGCACCGCTCAAATGTTAAGTCCGAATTTTAAAAAGTCGTTTACGGGTAATTGGAACCGAAAAATGGAACCGGGTAATGACCGTTTCCGACGGGTATCCGGATACCCGGATATCCGGCACGGCCCTAGTGTACATGTAGATGATTTTTGTTTTTGCCCTACACAAAGGGTACTTTGTTCCTACAGTATATTCAAATTGTTTCACTCACCTCAGGCAAAATTATTTATAAGAAAAGATTGAAGCCGTTACCAGCTTTTTACACCAAATACATTAAGTTTGAAGATTAAAATGTAACCATTTTCTTATCAAATTAATTACCAATTCTACATGTAAATATGTGTATCTTTCCTTTAACATACACATACTTTCATATACTGGTTGCATAAGCTGTGGTTGTCTCTTTGTGAATAGATTTTATGTGAGTGACTCGATATAAATAAATCATGCTTGTCTATGCTGAACATGTAAATGTCCCGGGCATTTGATTCCAGAGATAAACTCATAATGGCTGAACAAATTCAATAACTTTGGAATTACTTTCCTGATAGGAAAAGTACAATGTATGTGCCTGGCTTAATGTAAAGGGAAGATATTGCTAATGTAGGCAAAACTACTTCTTCGGTGTATTGAAGTATCCTTCTAAAGGGACAATGACGTCACGATCAGAGCAGACTTTCAACAGGGCGTGGAATCGGTGACCTGGTTTAAAGATGAAACACAATGGCTGAATATTACTGGCTCATTTATACAGCAGCAACAGTAATTATGACCTTAGCATGTGTGGTATTTATTTTCAGTCACTGAGCTAATCTAAAACTAGCACTCCGATTCCGCTCCGTGTGGATCATGATTATATAGTTCCTTTAAACCACATTAAACATCCAACATCAGCGCAATGTTGCGTCTACATAATAATAATAATGTGTGGACTTAAGCGCACGTATCCACCAACTGAGTGGTGCTCAAGGCGCATTATATTATTACCCCTGCTCATAAGGCTCATAAGGCTCATAAATCATTCCTGAAACCATCTCAGCTCCCTGGGGAGTATACAGCTCAATTGCTGCCATTACAGCGCATATAGGGCTAATCAACCAACTCTGCCCTCACAGGTACCCATTTAACTCCTGGGTGGAGAGAAGCAATTATGGTTAAGTGTCTTGCTCAAGGACACAAGTGTCACGGCCGGGATTCGAACCCACATTCTGCTGCTAACACCAGAACTTGAGTCCGGTAAGCTAGACCGCTCGGCCACGACACAGTATGTACATGTAAGTCATGAGAGAAGTTTGAAAAAGCATTCAAAATTTTTAAGAAAATACTTGAACAAAGAAGTGTCCTTCTGGCAACTGTACATGGTCAATTCAATGGTTATTCACGTTCCATTTTTGAGCCCAATCTTGCCATAATTTCCTTTTCACTCATCAGTTGTTTTTTTCACAGTAGTTGCGTTATATCCAGACATTACTCTGCGCAAAAAAATAATTTTAAAAATTTGTTATAAATATGTACGCTATATAAGAGAAAAAGCAACATTTTATGCATGTCTGAAAAATGAAGCGTGAGTAACCAGCAATTTTTCTCTTACATTTTTATTAAGCATACATGTACATAACAATTTTTTGAATTTATTTGTTTGTGCTGAGTAAGGTCTGGGTATAATGCAACTACTGTGAATAAACGGAAACGTGAAATGTATCAGTAAGGAAATGATGGCATTAAGAGTAGGTTCAGTACCTCAAAAATGTAACGTAACCATGGAATTGCCCACATACATTGTACACGTGTGCGTACCTTTATACATACCTTGCGTACCTTTATACATACCTGTATATATATATATGAGAGAACATTTTAGTCAGAATAATAAATGATGGATAATTAAAACCATTTCCAACTTCACATCAAGATCAAGTTGCAGTACCTTTCGGATGATAATTCAGTCAGTTTTTTGTCAGGTAAAATGTTGTATATGAATGTACACATACATTCATGTATATATATATATACATAACAGCAAAAGAAACTTCACCCCTAAAAATATTTATTATTTTCATTTTATAATTAATATAATTTGTTTAATGAAGAATATTATGAGTATGGAGTGTAACACGAACACAATGTGGCAAATTTGGTTGACCTCAAAATTTGTCATGCATGACGTCTGAGGACACATAAGCTAAACACGTTCTCAGACTTATCAAAATTTAGGGGGTGACGTTTCTTTTGCTGTTATGTATATATGTAGGTCTTTAAAAAGTAACAATAACTTGCACAAAACAAAGCAACATACGTAATACAAAATATAATGAAAAAAAAGTAACATTTTGTCTGAATGAACATACATATGTTTTGTCTTTGTTCATCATGCTTTATTATACCCATCATGCTTTATTATACCCATCATGCTTACAAGACTTTTTCATGGAAAGCATATCTGGCATATTTTCTTTTTAAATCAATGCATTCCTATTTTAAACCACGCAAATAAGTAAAAGCCAAAAAGAAATAAAAATGTATTTATTATAATTGAATACCTAAATATGACAAGGGCCCAAGTCCACAAGATGTTATTTTGAGAAAATTAAAAAAATATATATACTGAACAGCAAAAGAAACGCAAGTCCGAGGTCTTGTCAAGTTTTCAAACAGAAGACAAACCATTTTGATTGCAACAATTTCAACAGTCACTTTCAGCTCACAAATTGAAAGCATTTTTCATTAAATGAGTGATTAGAATCAAAATGGTTTGTCTTCTGTTTGAAAACTTGACAAGACCTCGGACTTACGTTTCTTTTGCTGTCCTCGGACTTGCGTTTCTTTTGCTGTTCAGTATATTATACTTATTTCATGGTCTTTTGGTTCAAATATCTCGTCTTCAGCACATACAAAACACAGCAGCTCATGTTGTGACTTTGTCCAGAAAGTCATGCCATATCACGCCAATCTTGAAAGAACTGCACTGGCTTCCTGTTTCACAGAGAATTGTTTTTAAACTTATGCTAATTGTTCACAAATCTTTTAATAACATTGCTCCAATTTATATTTCTGAACTACTTAAAGTCTACACTCCATCACGCAATTTGCGCTCCAGCAACATGTCACTCCTCAAGGAACCAACTTCAAAACGGAACTGGGGTGATAGGTCGTTTTCTGTCGCAGCTCCGAGACTCTGGAATCATCTTCCAACTAAACTCAAATCTTGTCATAGTATAACCAGATTCAAGTCGATGCTTAAAACTCATCTTATGTCACAACTCTTCAAAGATGATGTATATTTGTAATTGCATTGTAGGTACATGTATCTCGGTACATAATTTGTTTTCCCTATGCTATCATTGTATATTGTTTGTATTAATGTTTTTTCTTTGTTTCCGCGCCTTGAGCGCCCAGCAGGGTGGATATGTGCGCGCTAAAAATCTTTATTATTATTATTATTATTATTATATGGCAACTTATTTATGCATTATGTGAATGTAAAAGGGTATACTGCATGATGATACACATTTCGGTCGCAACGCAGGGGATCACTTAATACGTTGGACTTGGGCCCTTCTCATAATCACACCATAGAAAAACATCAGTTTGTTGTGCATGTACCACATTTTATTTGTTTCAAATTAAAATAAACAATCTACAGTGGCTTTTTTACTGAAAGGAAACACAAACACAATAATTTGACACTTAGGCAAAAAAAAAAAAAAATGTTGGTTGTCCTCCACAACATTTCTGGGGCAGGGGCGGGCGGGCGGATTTTTTTTTCACTCATAGTCAAAAACTGTATAGTCAAAAACTGGTTACATGCACTCAATAGTAATACTTACAATGTAGAGTGTGGATTTGGGCCTATCTTTCACACACAAGGTACATGTAGCCCTATGGTGTACATGTATAGCAATATTTTCCCGGGTGTAACTCATTTTGGCCAAAATATGGACTTGGGCCCTTCTCATATTCAGGTATTCAATTGATAACACTTGGTTTTACAGTAAATATGGAAGTGAATTTATGGTGATTTAACCAAACTTCTGAAACTTCTCATCTTAAAGGGAAGGTACAACCTTGGTATATATTGGTAATGTGTAGATACTCACGCTTCAAAGAAAACAATGAACAAACTAACATATTTTTTTTTTTTTTTTTTTTTTTTTTTTTATTTATTTTTTTTTTTTTACAAAAAGTTGCTGTTCAGCATTTTTTTGTAAATTTAATGTTAAAAAATGTCTGTATTCTCTAAGATGATAGCACCTTTTTTTCAGGATGAATACATGTTTGCCTCAACTTTACACCCAGTAAAATTTTGTTTGATAATATTTTTTTCTTTTTTAATCTAGTAATAACCAAAGTTACATCTTCCTACAATGTATGATTAATTTTTATATTTTTATATTTTTATATATTTTTTTTTTTACAATGGTCTAATTTTTAAAAAAATCGGAAATTGCTGGTAAAATAATAAAAACCACAGGTGATAAATCTTTTAAAATGCAAATGCCAGAAATGCGTTCACTCAATCTTTGAAACCCTTTGTCTGTTAGTTCTTCTCAAATCTGTCTTTGTTATCTCTTTGTTTGCGTTTTCTTCCCGTCTTTTTCTTCCATCACTCAAGGAGATCAGTCGATCACCTCACCACAATGCTCTCCACTTTCACTCCTCCCAAAAGGCGGTTCACCGGTCCAGCCCCCTGGACCTTGAGAAGACTGCAGCGGCCGCTGCAGCAGCTGCAGCGGCAGCATCGGAACAGCAGCACCAGCAGCATCAGTTCCTGTTACATCAGCACCTGTCCCAGCAGCAGATGCAACAGCTGTTACAGCAACAGGTGTTGACACCGCAGCAGCTGCAGCTGCTGATGCAGCAGCAGTCCTACCTGCAGCAGCAGCAGGTAGGTGTATGAATGCAACAAGGGATATGAGGATGCCTAAAATCGCTGGATACTATGTACAGTTGTACTATACTATGTACAGTTGAAGCATGAGTTGCTGTTAACGTGTTGCTGTTAACGTGTGTGTGTAGCTCTGCAGAATATTACAGTACAACACCGCATTACTGTAATAAACATAAGAAATGTTCAGTAAGACTAATTGCGGTGACACCATGTGGAATCTCAATTGAGTAGTAATTAGTTCTGAAAAGAACTGGGGGTACAACTCGACGTTTCAATCAGTATGCTCTGATCGTCCATTAGACCAAAAAGGTCTCCGGGTTCTGGTCTCTGTGCACCTCGCCTCAGACCCGCTCATTGGCATTTTTAGTTTTCATTTTTTTGTGTCCAATGAAACGATGTCCAATTGCGGCCAAAATTGCTGGATTGATTGGAATTCTGTCATGCTGTGTTTTAAATGACTTTTTCACATTTAAGGGTATATGAACGTTTGCCGGATTTGTGAGGCCTGTTTTAGCCACCATACTCTGTGTATGGGAAATTTGGTCTGGTTCCAATAACCGCATATATACGTGTATCACATACATGTCACTGGTTGGCAACAAAAAAAAGATTACCAAAAACAAAAAAAAGCATGTCAACGCACCGATTTTGAAGCCAATCTGTGACCAGAAACCAGACACTTTTTTTGTTGGCCTTATAGTGGTCGTTCGAGTCTTAGCTGCATGCTAAAAAATACATGCATGTACAAAATTGAAGGCAATGACAATGTTCGGGTTAACTGTGTTTATACATGGTTTCTGTTATAGCCTTGGTGTCCTGTTTTGGTTTTTTTTTTTTACATACGTTTTTACATACGTTTTGAGGAGAAGATTTCGAACCTTCCCTTTGGTGTTTAATATTTGCCAGACATTTTGTGTATCCTTCCTTTGATTTATTTTTCCTTAGTGTGCTTGTACTTTTAAACTGTATGCCCCTGCCTCTTCTTAGCCAACCTGGATATGCCCTCGATTTAATGTGACAGACCCGTCTCCATGTTCCTATCTTATGAAGCCAATCTAAGTTCTATCCCATTAGCAAACCAGTGGTTTCTTTAAAATAGAAACACTCCATTGTCAGAATATCCCAATCCAGTGCAAATTTCTTCAAAAGATCCCAAGCAATTATGAAATGATTTTTTTATTTGTTAATTTTTATTTTATTTATTATTATTTTTTTTTATATGCGTGTATGTTCACGTGATTTGGTTCTGGTGTCTCCAGTGTGTTTTAAAATCCATAGCGCGGACAAATCCATTGCCCCAAGTCACCCCCCTGAAACTAGACACCTCTTGTTTGGTAGCCCGTGCATTAGTGAATTGTAGATTGAAATTCACCAACACTTGACGGTCCTCAACCCTGCCTGTGTTTTCTTGCGTGTACATTGTACGAGCTACTATCTTTAATTGACCGGGCAGTTGACAAGCAAGCGAGCACTTCAGCAATTGCACTTTTTTTTTTCTGAGTCAATTTCAGCACTCCAACTGCTCACCCCACCACATTAACCTCAACTCCCGTTTCAAATAATTTGAAAAATATTAGATTTTGGGTAAACACCCAGGGTTGAAATAACAGCAAAGCTGCGCTCGGAATTGTATTGATTTGTGTATATAGATGGGTGATGTTGTTTTCATCAGGGCATTGACCATGTACTTGTACACCGTCAACGTGAATGCACTCTCTCTCCGTCTCCCATTCTCTCAGCTGATATCATCAGTCTTAGCCAGTAAATCATGAGTATTGTTTCCATGAGTCTTTATGGTGGCCACTGCGCATCAGGGGAAAATTGTCTGAGGAGGGCTCATTGCGGAACATGTACGCTGTGTTTGTTATACATGTAATTGAATTACCGCACATCCAGAATGTGAGCCGATCACATAATCCCCACTCCTGCGCAACGTAATGCTTGATCAGGCAGAGGGGTTTGCACAGCAGTGGCCACCACGGAACTTGGATCATTCAATTAAGAAGATGACAGATTTCATGCGTGATTCAGTTAATGATGATTGTCCTTATCCAATGTGCATGTACATGTATATAGTCATTCAGTTTATGAATTGATGAGTTCTTGAGGGTAATGCGCGTCCTTCAGTATTAATGAATTGGCTGTGTTTGAGAAGTGTACGACAATGTCTGATTAAGTAAATTTTTTGAGTATTTGATATGAAATCTGTTTAAAGTCGATTCAAGGTAAGGTACTGCATTGGTCATAGTTACTATACCTACACATTTATCAGTCATTCAGATAAATCATTTCATCTGAAGTGCATTTCGTTTTAGAGAAAACAAGAATCAATTGATTTAATTTTGCCCTACACCGACGTGTGTATAGCACTGTATGCTCAGTGCTTTCCGAGTGTCTGTGAAAAAACTACACAGGCGACTCAGGCGGGATTCGAACCCACGACCTCCTGCTTACTAGTGCAGACGTCTTACCTCTCGACCACCAAGCTTGCCTGATGACGATTGGCCGGCTAGAATCCTATATAGCAGCGGGTTCCGCGATATATATATAGATTGGTGAAATTCTTGCGTCGGGAGATAAATCAATTGTTTATCTCCCGACGCAAGAATTTCACCAATCTATATAAAAACAAGAATCGTTACAGTATGTCAAATTTACAAAAAAAATAGCTGGACTGAAACTTTTTGTATAAAAACATGAAGACAGAAAAAAACTGTTTTTTGTGTTTTTTTCTCTATGTTCACAGTTTAGTTTTATGATGTATTTCTTATAAACTAGAGGATTGAAATGAATGTACTGTATGCTACTAGTGTTGTACATGGCTGTACCTTCCTTCTAACATGAAATGTGGTGCTTGTGACCACCATTTCATGCTTTACAGGGTTTAAAAACAAATTTGTGCTTGCCATGTATAACTGGAGAGTCCCTTGCAAAGCTGTGCCTTCAGAAGCAGCACTTAACAGGTCTCCTAAAGACCCACTTTCCAGAAATAATTCAAATTCAAATTCAAATTCATTTCGGTTTTATTCACCAAACAAAAAGTCCAAGGACTAAAAACTATTTGGTTTACAACAACGAAAATTACGCTAAAACATTAAATAACATTGGCAATTTAAAATTTTCGGGAAATAATATATATAATTATAATAATATATAATTATTATAAATTATTATAATAATATATAATTATTATAAATATTATTATAATAATTATATATATAATTAGTCACCGTGTTGTCATTAAGTCCTTGTCCCTCATTGGTTTGTCTTTTGGTGTTTCTTATCTGGGCTGTTCTCGACTTGCTTTCAGCGTTTATTCAAGACTTTACAATCCCGTGGAAAAGGTGCTTCAGAAATGTGCCTATTAATATTCTTATTATTTTAGATTTGAAGCTTTGCATGGTGGAAGTACAGTAAGGTTTGCGTTAGCACGGTGTAAACAATCTCTCAGGAGTTTTAATAGATTTGGTTCTGTGAGAAAATCAATGTTTCGATCAGTTATACTCGGATCCTCTTCAAGTCTTCTATTATGATCACAGTATATTGATCGAAACATCAAGTTATCTCACCACCGGTTCTTCTCGATACCAACATTTATTATGACTCCTGAGAGATTGTTAACATGGGCATGTTTCAAAAGCGGTCACCCTCGGGGTCAAAAATGGAAAGTCCCTAAAAAAATAACGATATGTGTTAGATATTCAAAGCTTATACGCCAAATTAACATGAAGAATTATTGTTACTCTTGTTGATATGTGACCTTTAACTTTTTTTTAACTCCTTTAAGTATTGATAAAATTAAAATGTCTTCTTCAGATTCCTGGAAAAATTCATTTCTACCGATTCCATCCGACATGCTGACATTTTCAGCAATAAAACAAAATTAAATAAAATTGAGTGAAAAAGATGATGTCCTGTGCCATTATTGACAGTCTGTGCTGTATACTGAATAAACAAAACTTACAACATTTAATGCACTTCTCTGTCAAATTCCATCCTACATGATTTTAAACACTTTTGAAACAAGCCCATATGGTGTTACCGCCAACCTTACTTCTATTATTATTATTACATCTAGGTATGCAAAGTTTTCATAAATTCCTAGTTAACCTGTGAAATGCACTTGCATTACGGTATGTTATTTTCTGCTTAAGTAGACATAGAATTTTCAGTTACGGTAGCGCCATGAAATTGGGCTGAGCCCCCTGCAAACTTCAACTCACAAGTTGACCTGGATTTGAGAAATTGTAGTTACAGTTACCGATCCGAAAATCGCATCGTCAATAGAGTGCACTGCTCAATCACATGAGAGGTACATGTACCACCAGAACAGACGACCATGCTCTAGTGCACATGAAAAAGGAAGGCTCAATGGCTGGAAGTACCAGTGTTCATGGAACCATTTTGAGTCCAAATTTGTATATGTTTGATATCAGGCAGCAGTAACTTGAAACCGTTTCGTTTCAGGTTAGGAGTGACATTTCGATCATAACAATTCTTGCTTCCTTTTTTTATTCAGGTGGGGGGGGGGGGGGAGGAAGTAAGTACAGTGTAAAAGTTTAAGGAGAACTACAGTGTAAAAATCAATTACCATAAAATCAATAAGAAAAGGAGTGGGTATCATTTGAATTACTCAAAGGAAAACAAAATGTTGTACTAGAGATGGGTTTTCCCATCAATAAACTTAAAGCCCCTATGCACTAACGGTCATCTCGGAAACATTGTACTTTGATGATGGTATCAAACATACCTTGTAATATTTCTGTCTCAGGTACTATCGTTATAGTAAAATTAGTGAAATCATTTCCAAAATGAATGTCTGTTCATCCGAAGATGGAAATTACATGTTGGAATGAAGACCAACAATCTGCGTGCATTTTTAATATCTTCTTGTTAACGACTCAATGAAATAATCTGAAACTGTCATAGATTAGTTTTTATTTTATTGATATCTCTTGATCCTTTACAGACAAAAGCCTTTACAGACAAAAGCCTTTACAGACAAAAGCCTTTACAGACAAAAGCCTTTATAGACAAAAACCTTTACAGAGAAAAGCCTTTACAGACAAAAGCCTTTACAGACAAAAGCCTTTACAGACAAAAGCCTTTACAGACAAAAGCCTTTACAGACAAAAGCCTTTACAGACAAAAGCCTTTACAGACAAAAGCCTTTACAGACAAAAGCCTTTACAGACAAAAGCCTTTACAGACAAAAGCCTTTACAGACAAAAGCCTTTACAGACAAAAGCCTTTATAGACAAAAGCCTTTACAGACAAAAGACTTTACAGACAAAAGCCTTTACAGACAAAAGCCTTTATAGACAAAAGCCTTTACAGACAAAATTGCAAAGTAGCTTTAAAAAGAAAACATCTGTCGTTTGTGCTGTTTTGCTTTGCGTGAACGTTATTATTTTTCTGTGGGCAGTTTTTCAGTCTTAACACAATTATACTGAAAACAGTCTTATAAATGTCATTATAAAACCTAACCAACCATGCATGTGTTGATCAATAAACAGTCTGGTGTTTTTTCTCCTTTTTTTGGGGGGGGGGGGGATGGTTTTTGCTGTTGTCGTTACCAACCGTCTAATATTAAAGAGAGAAGTGATGTAGAACATCTCACTCATGACAGAGATGCTTCTCCTTAGGGAACTAGTCATAACAAGATAGAAGCTTTCAAATTACTGGTATTATTGTTTCCAACATGTCACCGTTGGTCGTTCACCTTCTTTAAGTGATGTTGACGATAGCGCCGGTTTTCTTCACCAACTTGTGTACCTGTTTCTGCGCTGTGTGTGGCAATGTCACAAGTGCTAACTATTGGATCAATTTTCGGTCTCGAATATCCCATAATGTGATATCTAATTTCTTGTGTACATCAGCAATTACAGGTGGTGATTAAATTAAATATAAGAAGGCAAGCAAACTGCAATAGAAACATTAGGAACTAATTTAGAAAGTAGCCCACACATTTTCTTTTTTTTTCACGGGAGTTATTTTGTTGTAAAGATGACCAAAGTCTGCAGGGCTCATCAGGTTGAGTATCGGGTTTTACAGAAGACATTTTGCAGTCGACGGGTTCTTTGTTGAGACGCTACGGGGCTCTTTCATTATTGTATTTAATTAAATTGATGAATCGCTTGTCATTTCATAAATTGCTGTGATTGGGCCATCTCTGTCAGGAATTTCCCCGGCACGATCGGTGGACAGACACGAACTTGCTCAAGCCCGAGTTCCATCACTGTGACTGCACACTACATACTTTATTACATGTAGGTGAATGCAGATAGCTTACTAGGGCGCTTCAAATGAAGCAAATAAAAACAGGCTGTTCCCCAATACCAGTACAAACTTCCATGTAGGTCACCCTCTTCATTGCATAATGTAATATCGCCTGTGTTTAGGCCGATTTGACGGTTAAAAAATAGATTTCAGTATTGAATTGCTGTTTTTCTGGGGGTTAAGGAAGTTATAAGCTTTCATTGAGGCATTGAATGAAACAAAAACCATCAAGGATTAGTACCAGTAAATTAAAAATTCAAATTAATAAAATGCTGAGTCACTGTTTTAATCCTCACCTTGCGTGTGCAGTCTTCCGATTGGCCAGCGTGGATGTCAATCAGAATCAAGCGCGTTTTAAATATCGCTTTTATACAGTTTCCAACATCCGAATTTCATCATTTTTTGTTTAATAAATGATATTATCTTTCAAAATTCATTCACTTTTTAAATTCTATTTGTTGGGTCTCTTGAGCCAAACACGGGTGATATATCTTTAGTTTTCAGCCTTCGCATGTACACGTAGTGGAGTGCCATGGCCGAGCGGTTTAGTGCATCGGATTTGTGTTCTGATGGCTGAGTCGTTAGAATGTGGGTTCGAATCCCAACCGCGACCGTGGTGCCTTGTGTCCTTGAGCAAGACACTTTACCATAATTGCTTCTCTCCACCCAGGGGTAAATGGGTACCTGTGAGGGCAGAGTTGGTTATTGTGTTTGATTAGCCCTACATTGTAATGCGCTGTAATGGCAGCAATTGAGCTGTATACTCCCCAGGGAGCTGAGATGGTTTCAGGAATGATTTATGCGCCTGATGAGCAGGGGTAATAATATAATGCGCCTTGAGCACCAGTTTGGTGGATACGTGCGCTATATAAGTCCACATTATTATTATTATTATTATTATTATTATTATTATTATTATTATTATTATTATTATTTTTATTATTTTTATTATTTTTATTATTTTTATTATTTTTATTATTTTTATTATTTTTATTATTTTTATTATTTTTATTATTTTTATTATGTACATCTCCAATTATTCTGAAATTTATCTGTTATGTAAACACTTGAGATATTGAAACTTTTTGCTGAAGATCATTGCCGTTCATGTTCAATTATCAGGATTTAGCTATCTCTGTAAGATTCACTTTTAAATACGCTTGTAAACAATTGTTGCACTGATTCTCACTACAGGTACATAAAAAGGGAGCCATTCTATTTTCCTTCCAGTGTATTGGGGTTTTTCTCACGACACTGTACATTAAAAGGGGCCAGTATCTTTCCAGCTTCGGTTTGGTTTCTTGCATTTATAAGAAAGAAAAGAAAGATGGCTGCGCAGTAAACAAAAATCTATCACCGCCAAGTTGGCAGTACATGGAATGAAAATTAAAAATACTTCATTTAAGACAACATTCCAAATCAGTGGTGCTTAACCATTTCCTCCAACTTCATATGTTATGCTACCTGTACATGTACACGTATTAACCCTTCTGTGACTACAAGGGTCAAAATCAGTCAAAATGTTGATATACTTGCCAAGGTATATCTAGTGCACTTAAAAAGTCAAACACTGTCAAACCTTACATGTAGTAAGTACATTTACAGGTAAAAATGACTGGTTTTTGACTGGTAAAAGCATTGTCTTGTATTGTTGAGGGTGGTCAAAATGACAGTAAAAACCAGTCAAAAATGCCCCTGTGTGCACATTTGGGTCAACAGTCAAAACAGACAGTGGACTGGTTTGGACCACTATAGCTACTTGCCACTAAAGTGCAGCTAAAATAGGAGGGTTAAAAAAAAAGATGTTTTAAACATGGATGCAAATGCAAAGAAAATGTTTACATCATTGATTTGCAGTGGTTGAGATGTGGTTAACGTCTGCGAATCATTCGCTGCCATTTTCTCACTTCAGACACATGTCACAATTTGTTTTCACATTCATGAAGTACATGTATGAACAGGTCTGCCGTTGTTGTTTTTTAAATTATTTTCATATTTTGTTAAAACAATTTGTCATGTACCGTGTTAGGCTGGGTTTGATATCTGAACAGGAAAAAAAAAAGCTGAATCCCTTAGTGTAAACAGGTCTATACACGCATGTTATATTCATCAGTGCTTGATGTATTTCATCTTGCCATCAGACAATCTGCCCGTCTTTATTATAACAGCCGAGAGGGTTCTGTAGTCAACTCAAGGAGGAAATTAAAAATTAAGATAGAAGAGTGGATGATCCATAACTGTACACACAATCATCTTAACTCGATTGTCACTATTTTCATAATCCTTTCATCGTGTCTTTCCTCCCCTAGGCATCTGTATGCAAAAAAAAAAAAGAGGAAAAAATCAACCTAATAGACAAAGGATGACTATCTTAACTTAGAACAGGATAAGGGAGAGCCTACCTTAATATAAAGTACACGTACACAGTTTAATAATGCTATATAAAGAGATTTGAGTGGGATGCTTGTATCCCTGTGTGTTGTTTATTTTCCAAATGACAAAACCCTTACTATCATCAGTAGGATCTTCATTGCTTGTGTGTCAGTTTAAGATGCCTCAGGGTGAGTCTAGGGAGAAAAGAATTGTTGGGGCTTTTATTTTATTTGTTCTGCTATTGCGGTCAATAACCCACCGTAATTTGACTGCTGAGGTTCACGATGTGCTTTCAGAAGGAAAACGAGATCGAAATGCTAGGAAGAGACAATATTTCCTCTGGTATGACATGATTTTTTCGATAGATAAGTAGATCTTTGTTATCATGGAGGATGATTGAATAATAAAAACTATGTAATGGTGGGTGGGGGGGAGTCAAAGTCACTTCAACTTGGAGGAAAGTGGTTTTACTATTTAGAAATGAAACACTTTTGTTTTTATTAAAACCCTCCTACTTTACATGTAGCTGCACTTGAGTGGGAAGTTGCTATCAGTCAACTGTCTGTTTTGGCTGTTGACCCAAATGTGCACACAGGGCCATTTTTGACTGGTTTTTACTGTCATTTTTAACCACCCTGAACAATACAAGACAATGCTTTTTTACCAGTCATAAACGGTCGACTCATTTTGACTTGTAAATGTACTTATAACACATTAAGGTTTGACAGTGTTCGACTTTTAAGTGCACTAGATATACATTGGCATGTACATCAACATTTTGACCGATTTTGACCCTTGCAGTCATACATAGAAGGGCTTTAATATGCCCTTCAGTGTGTAAAACAGAAAATGTTGTACATGTCATTTTGCTTTCAAGAAAGATCGAGCTAGGTTGGAACTGTGAGGCTACAATTATACTACTATACTACTATACTACTACTATTGTGGTAATGAGACCCAGTTTGACCAAGTTGTATTTTTTCAAAGAAATTTTCAACAAGATACAAGGACATGGACAAGAATAATCTTGGATATGTGCATGTATTGTCATTGAAAAAGAGAGTCTTTCAATGTTTGTTTTCTCATAACATGGTGTTCTATTCTAGTTTTGTTATCTACATGTACGTACTGTGTATGTTGAATGGGTAGTTCAGTTGTGTATTTCTGCCCGTTAATTGTCAACATTTTAAGTGAAACAGCTTTGTTGTGTTTGGATGCTTATTAGTTCTGAATCATTTTAATGTTTTGGAAGTACTATGACTATAATTAAACAGATTTTTTTTTTTTTTTATGGACATTTTTTGTTCTCTGTGATAAATCCACATCTTATAATCAGACAAATGAATCATGTAATCCAAATGAGCAAACATTTGAAGAAAAGTTTGCAAAAATAAAATGCTTACTACGTACATGTACATGCTTAGCCCTAACCTTCCCAAATCCTCCAAAATCCTCTTTGCTAAAGTGAAGGATTTTGAAGGATTGAGGTTACATGCTACATACTCTTTGCTAAAGTGAAGGATTTTGGAGGATTGAGGTTATTAGGCATACTTGCCTTTCCATGGTACATGTACATGTACATCCATGTTTGTTGTAGTGATTGCAAGGTCAGTGCTCGGGTCAGTGGACACTGTTTATTGCTCCATGCATGCAGGGTGGGTCCCTGACCATGTACATGTATCACAGATTAGAAACACGTGTGTATACATGTACATGTCATGTGCTTGTTTTACTACTGAAGGATTTTGGAGGATTCAGGTTATGTGTAAGCAAATGGGCCTAGGGAGTTAGGAAGGATTCAGGTTATGTGTAAGCAAGTGGGCCTAGGGAGTTAGGAAGGATTCAGGTTATGTGTAAGCAAGTGGGCCTAGGGAGTTAGGGTTAAAGGAACACTATCATCACAATCAGAGCAGACTTTCAAGAGGGCATGGAATTAGTGTCCTAGTTTAAGATGAACACAGTGACTAGTATTATTTTCATTCACTGAGTTAATCTACAACTAGCATACCGGTTCCATGCCCTGTTGATCGTGACAATATTGTCCTGATATTTCCTTGAATCAAGATACACATTACAAAACAACCAACCTGTGAAAGTTTCAGCTCATTGTGAAGTCTTAAAGTCGTGAGAAATGTGTGAAAAAATAACAACATTCTGGCAACTTTGTGAATATATTGTTGGTGTTTTCTCTGAAATGGAAGCACTTCAGACAGAATATTGAATACCTTTACCAATTTCATCATCGAGTTAGCTTTCGTATAATAATTCAGTCATTTTTGTTATTACCAATGTCGTATCTTCCCTTTAATACACGTACATGCACAGTATTTTGTTTCGGTCATACACGTTTTATCATGGGTGTGTTTTAAATTGTTTATTTACGTGTCCAGGGACGTGGAATATGAATACAGAAGAGAAAAGCACTGTTGCCGTGGGTACTGGTAAAAAATCTTATGAAAATTTTATAGTGCATTCAGGTTAGTTGAGATAACGGCAAATTTGATGGCCGTGGTTACCATTAGCATTATTTACAAAATGCTGGTTGGTGTGTACATGTACATGCAGTTTCAGTTACAGCAGTTGTTTAGTTGTTATTAACAAAATGCTTTCAGTGTTAGATTCAAAGGGACAATATCGACACGATCAGAGCAGACTTTCAACAGGGCATGGAATCAGTGTCCTAGTTTAAAGATGAACACGGTGACTGAAAATTGCTGGCTCATTTATGCAGCAGCCATGCTAATATGACCTTATCATGCGGGGTGTTATTTTCAGTCACTGAGTTAATCTAAATCTTGCACTCTGATTCCATGCCCTGTTGATCATGACGATATTGTCCCTTTAAAGATAAGTTATACACAAAAAATGGTCCAGTTTGAATATTAAAACTTACTTGGTGTGAAGCTCTTGATGGAATCAATCTTAGAAATACTTTTGTCTGAGGTACTGTCATTTGTAAGAAAAGTGAAATTATTGTTACAAGTTTTTCAGAAAAAGTACTCTTTCTGAAATTCCACATTAGACCAAAAAAAAAGTCTCCTGTTTCTGTTCTCCGTGCGCGTCACCTCAGACTTGCTCATTGGCATTTTTAATTTTCTTCTTTTTTTTGTGCTATGAAATGATGTCCAATTGCAGCCAAAATTGCTGTATCGTTTGGAATTCTGCCATGCTGTGCTTTAAACGACTTTTTCACATAGGCGTATGGACATTTGCCCGATTTGTGAGGCCTCTCTTAGCCACCATACTTTGTATATAATGGGGAATTTGGTTTCCGCATATACAATGTATCACGTATTTCCCTGTTGGCAAAACAAAAAGATGGCCCCCCAAAAAAAGTGCATCACCGTGCCGATTTTGAAGCCAACCGATGACCAGAAACCAGAGACTTTTATTTTTGGCCTCAGAATGAATACAACAAAATGTGATTGAATTTTTTACTAATATTCTCTTGACACAATGTACATGTAATAAGATGAATCTTTCACACAAGTTAGTACAGTAATTGTTTAATGTATAACTTGATTCAACTAGAAGCAGTATGTCCAACATTAACAATTATGTTCCTGTATCCTTTAAAGGGAAGGTAAAAAATTGGTATTTTACCAGATCGTCAAATTAACAAATTATTATCTACAAAACCTACTTGGTGTAAAGTATCAAGTATCAATCCATCGTGTTTTTCTCATAGTGACGAATTGACAGTTTCACGGTTCTTTTTGTGTTTAATTTCATTTCTGAAGGTTTTAAATCCAAATTCTGGATGGTTTTAGAGTTACAGACACCCCTGACTGGATGGTTTTAGAGTTACAGACACCCCTGACTGGATGGTTTTAGAGTTATAGACACCCCCTGAACAGCGAATATGCCAAAAAGTCACATGTTGGCTTTAGAAACAGTTGGCGTCCATCAACTTTTAATCAAACAAAAATGTTTTAAAAATGTAACTGTTTCTCATCGTTTTCTGAAAAATGTGAGCACCTATTTTAATGAACAGTTAATTTTATGGTATATTTCTTGAAAACCAGAGGGTTCGAATGAATGTACAATTTGTTGTACCATCCCTTTAAGGTATACATGTACATTGAATGGGTAATTCCAAAATAACCAAATGAACTTAGTGTGAAGGTGATGATGGTATGAATCTACTGTGAATCTACTTGCTCATTACAGCCAATAATTTATGTCTTTAATCATTAAATATTCACTGATGCAACTAACACAGCTCAGTGACCATTATAGACACTGTTAAAGAATCCTGCAACAATTACGTCTTCATGTACATGTAGGTTTTGGTAAACACGGCTTAAAGGTACAGCGTACATGTACAATCCACTCAGAAATGCGTTTATGGTCATTTAATGCATACATTCATAATAACCTGTTTTTTGTTTTTTTGTTTTTTAATTTTTTTAATTTTGTATTACAGAACAATATTGTCACGATCGCAACAGGGCATGGAATCGGTGTTCTAGTTCAAGATGAACACAGTGACTGAAAATTACTGGCAGCAGCAATGATAATATGATCTTATCATGAGGAGTATTATTTACAGTCACTGAGTTAATCTAAAACTAGCACTCTGATTCCATGCCCTGTTGATCGTGACCATCAATAATGTCTCATTGTTCATGTACATGTACATTGATGCTGGCTGCACAGTTTGCACATCTTCAAATCTGCCACCAGTGAATAGAGCCAATGATTTTCTGATTCAGAAAAGTAAATTTTCCGTTTTATACAAAAAAAATCCTCATTTCCAATGTAAATCCTTGTGGTGGATTTGACTTATTTGTGGAAGGGATAATCAATTTTGTTTTTTAAGGAAATTGGCATTGTCTGTCATAAGCATGATCAGGGATTATGATGCTCTTGTCACTGTCAGGATATATGTCCCTGATGACGTGACAACAAATGACAATCCCTGATTATTGTCAAGAGTAAACGGCTTTTCAAAATGATTGTCAAAATCAATGTGACAATCAAAAAATAAATACTCTGTGTTATGTTGTCTGAATTTCACAAAAATTACTTGATGTGGACAAGTAAAAGTACATGTACATGTGTATTGTAATAAATCGCAGCTTACAAATTGAATATACAGGTATAACTGGGGGGGGGGGGGCAGCCATCATCTACACATGTACTCATGCTCCAATGTTGGAGTATGCTCCAATATTCAAGCAGAAAGGTACTATTCAGTCTTGTTCATCCTCGGGGAGGGGGCTCCTTCAGTAGTTTTCTACACTGAAAATAAGAAAGGAATACTGCCACTGTCCCACAGGAAATGGAGAACATACAGCATGTGGGTTCAAATCCTGACCCTGACCGTGCCAGTGTTTGAGTAAGACACTTTACCATAAAATTGCTTCTCTCCACCCAGGGGTAAATGGGTACCTGTGAGGGCAGAGTCGGTTGTTGTGTTTAGCCCAATATGCACGGAAATGGCTGCAATTGAGCTGTGTACTCCCCCAGGGAGCTGAGATGGTTTATGCGCCTGATGAGCAGGGGTAATAAAGGTGACTTGAGCACCAGTTTGGTGGATACCTGGATGCGCTGTATAGTATCCATTATTATTATTTTTAGTTGCCCCCTGGTACAATGTACATGTAATTCATAAATAGCCATGAAAAAATTACTTATAATGGTTTCAATCTTCCCCAAAAAATTTAACTTGAAATTTGAATCTCGGAAGAACAGCATACATTTGCAAAATAATTTGATTAATAATATAGCACCTCAGACACAAATGTTTCAAGGGACGTTTTGTTGCCATCATGAACTTTACGTACACATAGTTAAGTTTCATGTAACTCTGTGATCATGTATGTTTTTTCGAGAAGACTAACAGTGTACCCCAATTAAGCCTAATTTCAATACAAAATTGAACGATTATTGGGGAAACTCGAACAAGCATGTATTCTTTAACCAGTTGACGTCGGGAATATTTATTTTTTTCCGGTCCCCCGTGCGGGTTTATTTTCAGTGAAAAATCTGAAAAAATTTCTAGCCATTAATAATTTGTTTGTCAATGAAACTAAGTTCGGACAACCAAATAAACACCTTTACTCATTGACATTTCGAGAATTAAATAGCTAGTTTTTTAATTACGGTTGTGTTTGTTCAGCACAATTAGACCGTTGGCAAACTCCGATGCAACGGCCTATTAGCGACCAGAGCCCGGTCGAAAAGACGGCATACCTGGAGAGAGATCGAATGCCTCGTAAACAATGGATATAAATCCGTCTTTACAAATGCTTGGCTGGTACGTCAAAGGAACAGGCCTTGGATAAAGGAATTAGGCAAAAATCAACAAAAAGAGTGAACTCGTTCAGTATTTGCAGTGCATTTTGTCCGGGGCCACCGAACCGTGACCCCATGGACTCCGAGAAACGATTGCGTGTATACACGTCAGCCGCCACGACGGCACGCCACGTGTGACGTGTTGACAAGTCTCCCGGTGACACACACAAAAATCGGAATGCGTGTTTAGACGCTCTCCGATCCGCTGTACAAAAAAAATTGCGTGTATACATGGCATCCGAAGCGAACTGGTTAAAAAAAAAAAAATTTTTAAACAAATCCAGTAAAGCTGGGTACATGTTACAGTACATACAATGTACTTAGATATGTACATGTACATACATGAACACGAAGCAAGTTTTGACGTCATAAATTTGCGGCAAATGATTTACTCAAGTATTTACCCAGAAATGATGACTGAATCGCAAGTTTTGAGGGTCTGAATTCACTTGGCATTCACATGAAATATGAAAGATGTATCGCCCGTGATTTTTCACTATTTTTACGGCAATTTCCAGAAATTGCTAGAACAAATGCTGGAAATTGACTCAAAATAATTATGAGAAACATGATTTTACAACAAATACATGTCTGAACCGAGATGAATTTATGGTGGGTCCTGTTATACCAAGCTTCTGACAACTATTTTGTGAATGTATTATTTCAAAGCACAAGTACATGTTTTTTTGCATGAAATTATCAAAAGTTTCCGGAGATTACTGATAAAACACGTGCAACACATCTTTTACAAGATAAAAAAAAATTGTCCTCTCTACTGCAGTAAAACACAAGCACCCGTACTTCGTAGTAATTAATACAAGTTTGTGATAATATTTCAAGGCAATCAGCATATTAAATTGTGTTTGTCGCATAAATCTAAATTATTAAGTGATTCTGTAACGTAATGGTTATATGGTTCCTGCATTATGTATGAAGACTGCTCTTGTGTTTGGCAGTTTGACAATATTTGATAAATATTGTCATAGCGCAAGTGCATACATGTCCTGTTGTGAAGCAGCAGATTGTCTAAACATTACTTAAAGGGCCAGTGGGGATATGGATTTGAATTAATTAAGAAGCATCTTCAGACTTATATTAAAAATGTATCGCCTGTTTATTTTGGGGGGGGGGGGGGTATATTTATTTTTTATTTATTATTTTTTTTTCCCTCACTATTTTACCTGCAATTTCCATTAATTTTTCTTTTTCATCAGTACAAAGCCCTTCCAAGGAAAATCAAATGCTTTAAACTGACACATTTCTAAAACACAATCATGAGAAATTTGTGTGGGTTCAGTCATAAATTCATTTGGGCACTTAATTACTGTTAAACCAAGCGTCCAAAACTGTATGTATTTTAAACAACCAACCTATGAAAGTAACACATGTATGTAGTTCAATCTAATTCATGAGAAAAGTGTGCGGGGAAAAAAAGCATTCACAATTTTTACAGGAATATTTTTTTCCTTATGAATGTATACAGATCTATGCATAACAGCAAAAGAAACGTCACCCCCTAAATTTTGATAAGTCTGAGAACGTGTTTAGCTTATGTGTCCTCAGACGTCATGCATGACGAATTTTGAGGTCAACCAAATTTGCCACATTGTGTTCGTGTTACACTCCATACTCATAATATTCTTCATTATACAAATAATATTAATTATAAAATGAAAATAATAAATATTTTTAGGGGTGATGTTTCTTTTGCTGTTATGTATATGAGTTGTATCATATGAGTCCAAACTAGAAAGTTACTGTTGGGAATTGTAACAGCATCTATAGAGCAAGGGTCAGAGCTACATGTACGTAGTATATATACATCTATACCAGTTTTTTTCTTCTTCTTTTCTTTGGTTGGTGGGGGAGGGCTTAATTCACAACTTTGTATACAACCTGTCATTTGAAACTGCAAGGTTCCAGTTATAACTAAGGATTATGATACATGTATTTCATTTCTGTTAATGGAAACTATTATTGATTTACATGTGTATTCTTTCACACAGAATCATCACATTTCATTTTCCGTTTTGCAAATTACATGTAGGTTCAAGCTTTGCTGTCTGGGGCTGCAAAGCTGCCAATTTGTAAGCTGCCAATCTGTTGAGCTGTGCATTGCCTGTTCATTTATCATCATCTGACCCTTAGGGACCTGGCTAGGAGAGACGTTCTCAGGGGCGGATCTGAATAGGGTAGCATTTGGCAGAAAAGAGGGGGGACACCAAACTGCTAAAATAAGAGGGAAACATGGAAACGTACAGTCAATTTATGTGTATGCATCAAAAATTGTGAACCCTCCTCCCCCCCCCCCCCTCTCCATTTGATCCTCCAATGAATATCCAATACTGTTCCCATCATGAGAGGCCATCTGCAGTTGCTGTACGTTTTCATCAGACATCTAGGACAATTTACTCCTTGGCAATTTCATGAATTACAATGTATATCATTTATCGGGAACAGTTCTGATTGGCAAACAAAGCCAGATAGTAAAGACTGTTTTGCGTTGACACCATGTGAAAATTCTCCTGAAGACGATCAGAGCATAACAGTCGGTTCTTTTCAGAACTACTTACTACTCAACTGAGAATTTTCCACATGATGTCACTACAAACAGTTTTTACTTATTCTTTTCACCATGCAAAGCATCATATATTATTGATCTCATTAGTAGTTCCATAGTTACACTGTATGAGGTTGGATGATTGGTAGCACATCATTCCGCCCCCTCACTTCACGTCCTATCCCCTCCCCCCTCCCCCACTAAAAATTGTTACATCCCAGTGCCGTACTTTGTACATCACAGAAAGTTCAAATTTTGAAGAAAAATGAATGTACGAACATGTAAATGATTCTTTAATACTGCTGCAACATGCACATGTAAGTGCCCTTATAAAATTCCTCCCCCCCACCCCACCCCTACCCCACCCCACCCACCCCACCCCACCCCAACCCCAACCCACCCCAACCCACCCCAACCCCAAGGAAACTACATGGGCATTGCTGTTCTTGAGCACAGGAGAAATTCACCCTCAAAATCAGAGGTGGATCCGTGATGGCTGAAGGGGGGGGGGATGATTAAAAGAGGACCCACTGCAAAAGAACAAGAGGGACTAAGTTTGGGCGATAATATCGAATATCGCGATACCTTTTTTTTATTCAATTACGATATCGAGAACCTTTTTAAGTTGTCGAGATATCGGCAAATCGCGATTAAAAAAATATATCGTGATTATATAAAATCGCCATTGTGAATCAAGTCAGAAATTCCATGGAAACAAAATTAGGACGGTCTTTTCAGCTTTTGGAAGTGAGAAACAAAAGCGAACTACTTCATACATGTAAGTACATACATGCCGTGCGAACGAATTACGATTTATTGTGATGCTTGTAGAGTTGGTACATACCCGTGGTTGTCGGCACTAAAGCAATCATGCGTGAATGAACAAAATAACCACGATACTATCGAAAATCGCAATATATGTTTGCCGATATATCGTGGATAAAAAAAATTGATATCGCCCAAGCTTAAGAGGGACACATAAAGCCTTTTAAGAAATAACATGTATGATTAAAAAAAATAATATAGATGATAAAAAGGAAGCCTTCCCTCCCCCCCCCCCCCCCCACCCCATTCCCTTGACACAACAGACTATGTATATATATATGCACTTCACTCAGGCAGCGTTCAGCCGCAGTTCCTTTAATGTACACATCTCAATATTACAGATAGTAATCTATGTGTCTCTGTCAACAATAGCAGGATGTTGATTGGATACCCAGCCTTGTTGTTTTTTGGCATGAGGGCTTGTTTACATGCAGACCTGTTCTCTAATGCAGCTTTTCCCCAGGATGTTTGATCAGTCGCCCTTGTGCTGGGCTGTGGCTTATTGTACATTGTATCTTGTATCTATAGTGTGTGTGCGTGTGTGTGTGTGTGTGTGTGTGTGTGTGTGTATATGTGTATGTCTGAGCCAACAAGAAATATAAGTATGAATCACAATTTAATAATTGTTGTTTCCAAAACTCTCACACTGGGATACGGCGGCGTAGGGATGATTTTGTTGTTTGTGGTGAAAGTTCAGGAAATCAGTGTTTAGGTGAAATTTCCTGAGCTCATCAGACAGTTTTTTTTTCCCCTCTCAATTCTTCATTAAGAAAGATTATTGATTGATGACTGCACGTATATACGAAAAATAGGAGTGTGAACAGAGGAAATTGGCAAGGCACATTTTCGCAGACATCATTCTAAAGTTATGTGTTGTGGTTTTCATTTCAGTTACATGTATGTTGTTATTTTTTGCCTTTGAGGTTGATGCAGTTGTTATTCATTATGGATGTTTGTTTACTGTACGTTGTCTTGCTGTTATTTTTGGCTTTGTTGTTGATGCTGTATTTGTTGTTCCTGTCGGGTTTGTTATATTTTTGTTGTGTTTTTTGCGTCATCGTTAACTGTTTTTGTTGTTGTTTATGTTGAGTGTATTGAACATTGAAGTTGTTTTGTTGTTGTTTTTGTGAAATGGTTGCTGAAGTTGGTCATGTTGGGTTTGATGTTTGGCCGTTTTGTTGTTGATGCTCTTCGTGCTGAGTTTGGTGAGCATCGATGCTGTTTTCAGTGTTTGGGTGTCAGCGGTGAGCGTCGTTGGAAGTGACAGTTGAACTTCCATCCGCTGAAATTCATAATAAGATTTTGTTTTGCGTAAATCAAGCACGACGATTGCAAACAACACAGTGTTCCTGAACCTAAACCGTCTTATGCTGTCAGTCAAGATTGGCTGCACCGCTAAGTTTGCTAACATAATCTCCAAACTGACAACTGCTTTTCTTTAAATTCAAGTGAACACTTGAGGGACTGTGCCCTTGCAATTTTTGCTCGCCGTGTTTTGTGAAAAAACACTCTAACGTTGGAAAACAGAAGTGTAGAGAAAATAAGGGTGACAGAAAGTTTGAAAACCAAACAAATCAGATCTCTAAGAGATTGGACTTATATTAATTGCCTCTCTCTAAGGACATCAACTCATTCACATTACGATTGTACGTATGTACATTCTTAACTGTAAACCTATTATTTGTTTTTGTCATGTTGAAAACATTCTGTATGAGTAACTTAAAACAATCATCATACCACAAAGGAAACTGACTTTGTACATAAATTAAATTTTGGAGTGAACAAAAACTATTAAGTAATATTTGTAGCTTTGCGTGGTGAAAAGGATAAGTAAAGAATGTTTGCGGTGACACCATGTGAAATTCTCAAAATGAGTAGTAATAAGTTATGAAAAGAACTGGAGGTTACAACTCAACGTTTCGATCAGTATGCTCTGATCGTCTTCAGGAGAATGCCGGACTCTGGGAGATGCTGCTGCTTAAGTAGACTGCTGGAGGATTTGCCCGAAGACTGGATGCTGGAGGATTAGTGCGTTGAAGCGTGCAGACGGGAAACTGGTGGGACTAGGATCCTAAGAGTGGGGGGAAGAGGAGTGTGTGCTCGCTGAACTGAATCAGTTGTTAACAAGCACAGGGCGAGGGAGGGTGGTTGACTTATGATGTAGGAGATCCCTCAGTCTGGGGTGCGATGTTGACTGGTGGGAAGTGCATTTGAAACGATTGATGAAATTCTTGCGTCGGAGATTGTTGAAATTCGTCGGGTGAAAAACAGTTGATTTGATTTTACATTTACACTGACATAATGCATACAGTGCAGTGCTTCATACATTACGTCAGTGTGATGGGCAAAATCAAATCTAAGTACATTTGAGTTCCCCTTAATTGTTTGTCAGAAACTAAATTTTGACAGAGTTTTGGTTAATAGAGCCATCCCTTGTTGGAGACTTAGCCACGCCCTTAAGACATCGTCATATAGAAGTTTGTGCAGTGTTGTCTGTTCTGTTTTTGTTTTTTTATTTATTTTATTTCATTTTTGTCTTGATTTTTTTAAATAGTTTTTAGTGTCTTTTTTTAATGGGGATTGTAAAATTTAAAAACAAATAAAGCTAAAATACAAAAACTGCAAATACAAATACAAAAAACTGTAAATTCATGATGTGCATTTACAGAAAGTAAAGATTTTTTTTATATCAGGAAAAAACCTATAATTTGTTTTCTTTTTTCTTTTCTTTTTTTTGTCATTTTTGGTTTTCTTGTTTTCCCAGCACAATGTTTCCAAATTGTTTGGTTTTATTGAATAGAAAAACAAAAATTGTTTTGGTTTCTATCCTGGTATCAGTCCAAATATTGATCTATTGTGAGTAAAGAACCTTGTTTTGTTATGTTGTTGTTTAGTTTGTTGTGTTTTTATTTGGTTTTCCCGGAGCAGTGCTGAGCACAAGTGCTTTTATAGCAGCGAAAAAAAAGTGATGTTTTTTTTGTTTCAGTTTTGACATGTTTTACTTGATTAGGGGTTGTTTTGTCTCCAGTGCCTCTTTCTGTTTTGTGTTGATTTTAATTCTGCAAAGAGTGTTGTTATGTTTTGTTTGTGGTAGTTCCTTGTGGACCTTACCCTTTGGTTCCATTGTGAATAGTGAGAGGAACTTGGTGCTTTTGTTTGTTAATGTTTTCCCCCAAAGAAAAATCAATGGACTGTATATAGTATGTATACATGTAGTGCTGTAAACGGCTGTTATTACCTTGAATCCAGAGCTAGAGGTCTTAACCCTCCTATTGTTTGACCATTTGAAACCATTCAAAATTTCCACTTAACAAAATGGCCATTGGTTTTGTACACACATGGTGATACCATTTGAACAGTGTTGGTAGCAAGCTTTAGTACCATTCAAATCCATTCAAATGGTTTTTGAATGATGGATACACTACACCTTGGTGTGTTTCCATATAGCCGAATGGTTTCAAATGGTGAATGTACTACACAGTGGCTTATAAATCATTCAAATGGTTTTGAATGGTGGATACACTACACCTTGGTGTGTTTCACAAAACGAATGGTTTCAAATGGTGCATCAACTTGTCTGAAAAAGGCACCAAAAGAAGGAGGGTTATTAAAAGGGGTTTTTGAGGTAGTATGGACACAGGAATGTGTCCAGTAGTTCCCTTCAGGTCCGTGAAGGGGAACACCTTGGTGGTGAGTGACCTTTGATGATCTGCTAGAAATTGCACCGGGAATCACATGGTGCATCAGTCACCGGCACTTGCATGAACAGCTAATCACTGAACAGCCACGACTGCTCATTGATACTTACTACACAATGGCCACCATATTAACAGGGTTTTAAATTCGCATTGCGGGCCACTGGTGGCAGCAGACATACGTGTACCAGTCCTTTATTTCTTCATTGTTTACATAATTCTGAGCATGCGCATGATATTAACAACCTTTTCAAGTGTGCTGCCATCTAGACTCAAAAGTCTCCCATTGAGATTAACCCTAATCTTCCAAAATCCTCTTTGCTAAAGTGAAGGATTTTGAAGGATTGAGGTTACATGCTATATGCTCTTTGCTAAAGTGAAGGATTTTGGAGGATTGAGGATATTAGGCATACATGTACTTGCCTTTCCATGGTACGTGTACATCCATGTTTGTTGTAGTGATTGCAAGGTCAGTGCTTGGGTCAGTGGACACTGTTTATTGCTCCATGCATGCAGGGAGGGTCCCTGGCCATGTACATGTATCACAGATTTACTACTTTACTACCTTACTACTGAAGGATTTTGGAGGATTCAGGTTGTGTGTAAGCAAATGAGCCTAGGGAGTTAGGGTTAATATAAGTCAAGATAAATTAATGGCTGTCAATTTCCACTGAATGTTTCTAATAACTACATTCCATTTGCATGTCTCTTCTGGCTAATTGATTCACAAAATTGAAAACAAGATTGAGACTATGTACATGTATATGTATGTAGTTCCCACAATACATATTTTCAGAAATATTTTAGTTTGAAAATTGTCTTGCATTCTAAAACCCCATCATTGTGTAATTTTCACTTTATATTTACACGTACATTCATTATGTGCTGATTGTGTCGTTCCTTCTCAACATAGGACAAATCGTATGTACATGTAGTGTTTGTTCTTTTTTTTTTTACATTTTGCCCTACTCTGTCATTTACTGAGTGACGCATTCTAATTCCCACGTCTGTTTGTGGAGGGAATTGATAATGTTCCGAAAACCATTATACACTTTTGGTAACCTTTTTTTTTTTAATTTTCCAGAAACTGCAGGAGCAAGCTCAACTGCTGCAGCAGATGCAGGCGGCGACGGCAGCTGCAGAGAGCGGCGGCAAGAACAGCAGCAAGCTGCAGCAACAGCAGCAGCAGCTCCACAGCCTTGCCATGCAGCAGGCCCACCTCCTGCAGACGCTGCAGGCACAGCAGGCTGCAGCAGCGAGTCAGTTGCTGGCTCAGCAAGCTGCGGTGGGACAGCCCATCTCAGTGGCACACATACCACAGGGTGAGTGAGAACAGTGAGTTGGGGTTCCAGTAACCAGTTGGGAGGCGAAGTGGGTCCCTTTAAATACCTTTAAAAATTCCTAGTGGTGTTGTCGAAAGGAAAAAAAATGTGTATTCAAACACCCCCCTCCCCCTCCCCCCCTCCCCCCCCCCCTCACAGAGGTACAGTGTACGTGAAAACGCAAAACACTACCAGAAAAAAAACTTATTTTTAACAAAATGGAAACTTAATTAATTTGTGTGATTCACTTGTACGAACAACCATTCAATCCTTTTTGAACAAATCAGGAACAAAACTTTCATTACCTTTTACAATTCGCCATCTTGAAACTTAACCGAGCGTAACTGAGCAAATAACTTAGTTCAAGTTTGGTCGGAACAGTCATGTGATTGCAGCACTGCAATTTTGCAAAAACGCGTACCGATGACCGAAGCTGAAACGTGTTTCTGGAAGATTGCAATACCTCACCCCCAGGGCTCCGTCAAAAGTATGATCAGGTCATGTTCGACATAATCTGTATCCAATTTCATAGAGTTGCTAAGCAGAAAATATTGCTGAGCAAATATAACTGCTATGAACCTGCTGAGAACTGAGAACCTTCCACAGGCAATACACATTATGTGGCAATTTGGCTGGTAACCTATTTTTGCTTTAGAAACAAATTTGTGAGCTTAGCAAATATGAAAGTGCCCTCTGTACTTTCCTCTTTAGGTATGAGCCAAGCTGAGGTCCAAGCACTCTGGAAGGAAGTGTCGGCAACGACCGGAGCTTCGGAAGACGGCAAGGCCACCTCGGCCGCAAACAACACCCTTACGTCCCAAAGTTCCAGTCACACAAGGTCCATCGTCAACGGAGCTCACGAAGCTATGCTTCATCCAGCTCAGTTTATGATTTCTCCACATGCAATGATGTAAGTTTGTCTGTCACTATCGGCTCATATGGTCTTAGGTGAATTAGCCAAGCCCCTAGGACATGTACCCACCTTGGTTTGTCTTCAATACAAATCCATGTTACCAAACTGAGGCTAGGAGGGAAAATAGTCAGGTCCCTTGCATGTATGTTATAATCCTGCTTCTGTATACAGGGAACCAGACAAAGATGGCCACAGCATGATAAAGGTACATGTTACATATCTGTACAACCATCGGGTTTGAGTCTAATTATTGACAGATCCAGGTTGGTTGGGGAGGGGCAAGGAAGGTGGTCGGGGATTGAGTTAAGGGCCTCACCATCCCATTTTAAACATGCAGCCAGTGATCTCTGTTATACTGACAGGATAGAGGGTCGAGCACATGCATTGAAGCCACTGAGCTGCCATGTTGCTAGTCTCTTGAACCACAGGAATAAATTATGGGCGTGATTGTTTGGCACATAGCCGGATCTCGATCACCAGACAGTCTGTACGGTTTAGATAGTTTAGTGATCCGGATCCTGTGTTTGCTGATCCTGCTCATGTTGTGGATATGTGAGATCCAAGATGGCACAAACAAATGAAAATAACACGACGAAAATCATTACAGAATTCATAAAATCAACATGAATAACCTAAAAAGCTTCTTGAAACTATTTATTTAAAAGCCAAAACAAATGATCATTGCCATCTAATGATATTTACATGTAAAACAGTTCAGCACCGTTCAGCCGTAGTCTGGGACTCAGCCGTATACAACAGGCATTATCTAGCGGCTGAGCTACGACATGAATTTGATCCCAAAAAGTTACCGTTTGTTTTCGCACTGCGCAATATCACACGATCCTGATCCTGATCCTGATCCTGATCCTGATCCTGATCCTGATCCTGATCCTGATCCTGATCCTGATCCTGATCCTGATCCTGATCCTGATCCACGATCACCCTGGTCATGGCCATGATTCGAACCTAATTTCTGCAGACTTTAGCCATCAGAATATAAGTCTGATGCACTAAACCTACCCGACCAGACCTGACCGGTGGATTTGTGCTCCATCTTGCTTGTTATTCACTCTGTTTGAAAAAAAATAAATAAAAAAAAATTCACCATCTTCACATTGCATTTAGAGTTCTTTTGCTGAGTAATAATGCTAGAGGCATTTTAATGAGGATCCTTGTTTTCAATACCGGAATTAAATAAATTGAAAATCAAATTAAACAAAATTAAATTTACTTAAGGTTACCAACCTCAGTGTCCTGGAGCCAACTTCATAGAGCTGCTTAAGCAGAGAATTTTGCTTACCAAACATTTTTGCTAAGCAAGATAAAACAGACTACCAGCGGAAATGCATACAGTTTATATGAAAGTGTGGCTGCTATCCAAATAAATCTGATAAGCAATTTTATCTGCTTAGCAGATATGAAATTGGCCCCTGTGTACACTGCTTAGCAAGGTTACATCATGTATGTGAAGTGATTTTACTAACATGGGAATAGTGTACATGTAATTACCAACATGGGTGGCTAGCTTAACCCTAACCTTCCCAAATCCTCCAAAATCCTCTTTGCCAATGTGAAGGATTTTGAAGGATTTTGAAGGATTGAGGTTACATGCTACATGCTCTTTGCTAAAGTGAAGGATTTTGGAGGATTGAGGTTACATGCTACATGCTCTTTGCTAAAGTGAAGGATTTTGGAGGATTGAGGTTACATGCTACATGCTCTTTGCTAAAGTGAAGGATTTTGGAGGATTGAGGTTACATGCTACATGCTCTTTGCTAAAGTGAAGGATTTTGGAGGATTGAGGTTACATGCTACATGCTCTTTGCTAAAGTGAAGGATTTTGAAGGATTGAGGTTACATGCTACATGCTCTTTGCTAAAGTGAAGGATTTTGGAGGATTGAGGTTACATGCTACATGCTCTTTGCTAAAGTGAAGGATTTTGGAGGATTGAGGTTATTTGGCATACTTGCCTTTCCGTGGTACATGTACATCCATGTTTATTGTAGTGATTGCAAGGTCAGTGCTTGGGTCAGTGGACACTGTTTATTGCTCCATGCATGCAGGGAGGGTCCCTGGCCATGTACATGTATCACAGATTAGAAACACACGTGTGCATACGTGTCATGTGCTTGCTTGACTACTGAAGGATTTTGGAGGATTCAGGTTATGAAAAATATGTATGTGTTAAGCTCACAGAGAGCATAAGTAGACTGCATCTTTATTGTGATATGTCATTGTCAAATGGTTGCTTACCAGTCAGTGTTCAGCGATCGTTCAGTCCCTTTAAGGGACAGTATCATCTTGATCAGAGTAGACTTTCAACAGGGCATGGAATCGGTATCCGAGTTTGAGATGAACACAGGGACTGAAAATTACTGGCTCATTTATGCAACAGCAATGGTAATATGATTTTATCATGTTAGATAATATTTTTCAGTCACTGAGTTAATCTAAAACTGAGTTTATCTAGCACTCTGATACCATGCCCTGTTGATTGTGACAATACTGCCCCTTTAATCAGAATGCTTTAAAGTCCGTATACGTTTTTGGTAAAATGTCTGTAAATGCATCCATACTTTATAAGAATCAAGTGATACATGTACATGTACGTATAGAAACCAACCTGTAAATGTTTCAGCTTACACATAACCTGAATCCTTCCTAACTCCCTAGGCCCATTTGCTTACACATAACCTGAATCCTTCCTAACTCCCTAGGCCCATTTGCTTACACATAACCTGAATCCTTCCTAACTCCCTAGGCCCATTTGCTTACACATAACCTGAATCCTTCCTAACTCCCTAGGCCCATTTGCTTACACATAACCTGAATCCTTCCTAACTCCCGAGGCCCATTTGCTTACACATAACCTGAATCCTTCCTAACTCCCTAGGCCCATTTGCTTACATATAACCTGAATCCTTCCTAACTCCCTAGGTCCATTTGCTTACACATAACCTGAATCCTTCCTAACTCCCTAGGTCCATTTGCTTACACATAACCTGAATCCTTCCTAACTCCCTAGGCCCATTTGCTTACACATAACCTGAATCCTTCCTAACTCCCTAGGCCCCATTTGCTTACACATAACCTGAATCCTTCCTAACTCCCTAGGCCCCATTTGCTTACACATAACCTGAATCCTTCCTAACTCCCTAGGCCCATTTGCTTACACATAACCTGAATCCTTCCTAACTCCCTAGGCCCATTTGCTTACACATAACCTGAATCCTCCAAAATCCTTCAGTAGTAAAGCAAGCACATGACATGTATGCACACATGTGTTTCTAATCTGTGATACATGTACATGGCCAGGGACCCTCCCTGCATGTATGGAGCAATGTGTGTCCACTGACCCAAGTACTGACCTTGTAATCACTTCACAACAAACATGGATGTACATGTACCATGGAAAGGCAAGTATGCCTAATAACCTCAGTCCTCCAAAAATCCTTCACTTTAGCAAAGAGCATGGAGCATGTAACCTCAATCCTTCAAAATCCTTCACTTTAGCAAAGAGGATTTTGGAGGATTTTGGAGGATTTGGGATGGTTACTGTAGGGTTAATGAGAAAATAGTGAAAATGCATTCATATTGATTTGTATTCATTTTCAAAATGTGGAATGCGGAAGAAAAAAATGACAGCACCTCATGCAGAAATACGTGTACAGCCAGGGATGTCTCATCATCATCAGCTTGACACCAAACAAGTGTCATGCAAACCTGTCATCATTTATGGGTGATTTTTTTTTTTTTTTTTTTTGCGAATACTAATTAATAATGACACGGATTCCGAAATTTTGAACTTATTCTAACATGTGATTTTGATACAATTCAGACATACACAATTGGGGAATACCATTTGAATATTATTCTTAAAATGCTACCACATCAGATAGAGAGATGTCAGAGGATATTTGATGCCATCAATCATCACTATTAAGTATTAAAGGTTCGCATCATTTTTTTTTTGATACACTACCTTTTGGTATGATGAAACTGACAATCCTAACGATCCAAAACTCCCCCATCCCCCTTCATATGGCTGTGCCGGGGATAACATAAGTCCACATTTATTGTGACTCTAATAAACAAGAGAAACGTGTGTTCGTATTGGTTATTTTATACATTCAGGAGCCGGATATTCGATTCCAATTTTGGGTATCCGGTTCCCGAAACAACCAAAAGCGTGCAGACTTACACACCCCTCCCCCCCTCACCATCACCATAAAAACAAATGAAATTTAAAACAATCGAAGACAAAAAACAGTGAGAACATCTGGAGTGCCCTGGGAACATTCCCCTAGTTACTAACAGATGAGATCTGCTCTCTGGAATTATTAGAAATACAAGTAGTGTCTGAGGGCATTTGTGCAATTTATGGTATCACCAATTCCCTAAGAGTTTGACAGACGTTACATGAATACGGATGATTGTCTTGCTTCTTCTCCACATAGAAAACATCTTACATCCTATTTTTGTTCTTTTTTTATTTTGCATTTTACCCTACTCTCTCATTTACTGAGTGATACCTGAGGCTATCAAGGAAACATATTCCCACGACTGATGTGGGGGAAAAATTTTAAATGTTATTCTTAAACGATAAAGCCTATTAAACACCGTTGATAAAATATCTATACATCCATCCATTACATACTTTATGAGAATCAAGATTTTGTTTCCAACCTTTGAAAGTTTCAGCTTATTCATTGTGTCGTTGACATGCAAAATGGTGAAAAACGCATTCAGATTGTTTGTGTTCAATCCAACGTGGATATCTGTCTTTCAGTAACAGAAATTCATTTTGGAAATGATTAAATTTTTTTGTTTCTAAAAACGATAGTACCTGAGACAGAAATATATTCACAAGGGATGATTGATACCATCATTAACTTAACACAAAGTAAGTTTTATGTCAAACTAAGCTTGGGCAATAACACGATAATATCGAATATCATGATACCTTTTTTTTTTATTCAGTAACGATATCTAGAACCTTTTCAAGTTACAGAGATATTGGCAAATCACGATTAAAAAAAAAAATATCGCAATTAAAAAAAAAATTGCCATTGTCAGTCAAGTCGTGGAGTGTCGTGGCCGAGCGGTCTAGCTTTCCGGATTCAAGTTCTGGTGTTAGCAGCAGAATGTGGGTTCGAATCCCGGCCGTGACACTTGTGTCCTTGAGCAAGACATTTAACTATAATTGCTTCTCTCCACCCAGGGGTTAAATGGGTACCTGTGAGGGCAGAGTTGGTTGATTAGCCCTGTATGTGCTGTAATGGCGGCAATTGAGCTGTATACTCCCCAGGGAGCTGAGATGGTTTCAGGAATGATTTATGAGCCTTATGAGTAGGGGTAATAATATAATGCGCCTTGAGCACCACTCAGTTGGTGGATACGTGCGCTATATAAGTCCACACATTATTATTATTAAGTCAGAAATTCCATGGAAACAAAATTAGGACAGTCTTTTCAGCTTTCGGAAGTGAGAAACAAAAGCGAACTACTTCAGAATTACATACACACTATGCAAACGAATTTGGGATTTATTGTGATTCTTGTAGAGGGGTTATCGGTTCTAAAGCAATTATGCGTGAATTCAAACAAAATAATTGTGATACTATCAAAAATGAAAAAAATTGATGTCGCCGCAGCTTATGTAAAACATAAATGATTTGTTTTTTGAGATCACCAATAATATATAGTGTCTGTAAAGGGAGTGTGTATATACCATTGGCAATAACCCCAAAACACAAACTGAAAGAATTATCTTACTTGGTTATAAGATAATGTAGTAATGGAACCGAACAACCTGAGAAATTATTTCGTCTGATACATGCTTGTAATTTTTGGAGAAAATGTGAATACAAATTCATATCTGATAGGATCACAGGCCGTAATCCATTTCCACATTAGAATGAACACAAAGAAATCTGAATGCGTGTTCACTATTTTCTTAACGGATTAAAGCTGAATACTTTCACAGGTTGGTTTCTATACATCTCTTCATTCTTATAAAGTATGGATACATTTACAGACTTTTCTCAATTGTGTACATGTACAAAAGGCCATGGAGGGGCAAGGCCAGTCTTTTTAAGTATGGATGCATAATTATTATCGACATTTTGTCAATGGTGTGCAATCTCTTTAGTAACAGACTGGCATGTAACTCGAATTGAACTGTTGACATATTTTTCAACTCAATTCAATTCACTCATGACAAATATTTATGCAAAATGTGGTATAAATGTTGTAAATAGACTGATTAATTCATTTTACTTTTGATTCATAATTTGTTCTGTTTGATGATTTGTCTGCTTTCAAAAAGTTTGATTGTGACGTCACAATGAACCAGGAGTTAACCCGAACATCGTTTGTTACACAATGTACAACAAACATTCATTTTCTAGTTATTTTTTTACTTTTTGATTCATTATTGGTTCCGTATGATGATTTGTCTTCTCTTCTTGTTTACCTTTTTCTTTTTCTTTTTTTCAGACTACAGTCTGAGGAAAGTGCAATGAACCCCAACAGCCACCCACTGTATGCGCATGGCATGTGCAAGTGGCCAGGATGTGAGACTGTTTGCGATGACTTTCAGGCATTTCTCAAGTGAGTCCCTTTTATCACGTCATTGAGTCAGATTTATTATTGATTACTGATTATTTTCTTTTCTCTCTCTCTCTCTCTCTCTCTCTCTCTCTCTCTCTCTCAGGGGAATATACAGGTATAGTATTTTTTTTAAACCAACCCAAAAAATGCAGATCAGGGTTAATTGACCAATGTGGCCACTGAGGCTAATGTGGCTAAAACTGTGGCTAAAACTGTGGCCAATGTGGCTAAAACTGTAGCCAAAACTGTGGCCAATGTGGCTAAAACTGTAGCCAAAACTGTGGCTAAAACTAAACCTCTTTTGAAAATCAGTGTACTCAATGTTCAATCTGATGCCCATTTCCCCGCAGGCACCTGAGTACCGAACATGCTCTGGACGACCGGAGTACAGCACAAGCCCGTGTCCAGCTTCAAGTTGTCAGTCAGTTGGAGATACAGCTTGCCAAGGAACGAGAGAGGCTGGCGGCCATGATGGCACACCTTCATATGAAGCCGATGGAGTCCCGGCTGGAAACGTCCAAGAGCTACTTACCCAGCAAGAAAGTAAGACAAGGCTACTCAACGTTGACTCTTTGTGTTTGATATTGGGCTTTGTTGCTATGTATTAGCCATGAATCATTATTTATCAGACTCATTCTTGTGATTGAACATGTTTCTGTGTGGATCCCTTGAGCTTTTTTATAGCAGAAAAAAAATATAAACAGTTTTACCTTAAACTTACTTGTGTAACGTTAATGATTGTATCAATTAACCCTTGGAATTTTTCTGTCAGACACTAAAATACTAAACTCTGAATAAACTTACTCCTCAGACACAACCTTCAATTCCCAAAACCATGGCCTTGGTGCAGCCTCCCAGTGTCATCCAGCCCCCGACACTCTCTCATCTCAGCCTCCTCAAGCCACTGCGGCATGCCACGCCCAACCTACAGACACACCATATTATGCGCATGCCATCACCCCCGCTACCATCATCCCATCCGCCTACGACGTGCACGCCGTCCAGTATACAGATAAACATCACGCCAGGAGGGGGACCAATAAGAAGAAGAACCAGCGAGAAGTACGGCATCTCATTAGGAACAGGTATTACACTTCTTTAACTTCTTTCCCCAACCCCCGCCACCTTTCCCACTCACCTTTCCCCCTCACCTTTCCCCCTCACCTTTCCCCCTCACCTTTCCCCCTCACCTTTCCCCCTCACCTTTCCCCCTCACCTCTCCCCCTCACCTCTCCCCCTCACCTCTCCCCCTCACCTCTCCCCCTCACCTCCCCCCTCACCTTTCCCCTCACCTTTCCCCTCACCTTTCCCCTCACCTTTCCCCCTCACCTTTCCCCCTCACCTCTCCCCTCACCTCTCCCCTCACCTTTCCCCCTCACCTTCCCCCTCACCTCTCCCCCTCACCTCTCCCCCTCACCTTCCCCCTCACCTACCCCCTCACCTTCCCCCTCCCCACCCCCTCCCCTTCCCCCTCCCCTTCCCCCTCACCCTCACCCCTAACCTTCCCCCTCACCCTTCCCCCCTAACCTTCCCCCCTAACCTTCCCCCCTAACCTTCCCCCCTAAACTTTCCCCCCCCTAACCTTTTCCCCCCCTAACCTTTCCCCCTAACCTTCCCCCCTAACCTTCCCCCCCTAACCTTCCCCCCTAACCTTCCCCCCCTAACCTTCCCTCCCCCTAACCTTCCCCCCCCCTAACCTTCCCCCCCTAACCTTCCCCCCCTAACTTTTCTGCCCCCACCTTCTCCCTTGGGAATCAGGTTGGTGAAGG
This sequence comes from Zoroaster sp. YZ-2022, assembly GCA_029582265.1. Classification (NCBI taxonomy): domain Eukaryota; kingdom Metazoa; phylum Echinodermata; class Asteroidea; order Forcipulatida; family Zoroasteridae; genus Zoroaster; species Zoroaster sp. YZ-2022. Next base: position 26,640,370 of record CM055828.1, on the reverse strand, counting down.
GGTACTTTCTGCACCTTTCACTTCTGTGGATCCGGTTTGAATCCCACTAGGACACCCAAGGCTGACATGTGGATTGGGTTGTTCGTCTCTACCTGGTTACATCCAGAATATTTGTCTGGGATTTCCCTCTCACATCCTTCATTGTCTTCTCTTCACGTGTTTCTTCAGGTGTACAAGCTAAAGTGCAATAAGTACTTTTGTGGAATCTTTGGTTTCATACCAGAAAGATATATAATAATATTATTAATAATATCCTATCCCTAAGAAGAAAAAACAAAGAAGAAAATACATTGAAATTTTCAGTGTAAAATCCATTGAAAGTATTGGACATTTCTATGAGTACATGTACAAGTATGTTATAACTCTTCTCAGTGAAGTACCTGAATTCAGTGATTTTTATATGCACATACACGTATGTAATGCACATTTTTTTAAATCCTAGGCATTTCTCAGATTCCCAAACTATCTTCAGTGATTATTTCCACCAGCCAGATTCATCGTTGGCTTACTTTCATTGGGATACACATTAACCAATCGACTCGTAAAGGTTTCAGCTCAATGTGAAGTCTTGGTCATGAGAAGAGTGTTAACCCATATCCGCCTAACCATGTAAACACACAAAAGACTATCTGCCTAAGCCCCCCGCACAGAGATACATTGTTTTTGCACACAATCAGAAAGATTCCTTATTTAGAGAATATTACAATCACTGACACAGACACATTATATACTGATGGAAAGAGGAGAACATGCACTTTATTATGATGTCAGACTTGTCTAATTTCAAATCTATAATCATGAAATACAGTCATCGGAAAAACGTAGTAAATTGGAATTGGACAAAAGCACGGTACGGAAAATCACGTAGGTCGGCATTTGTAGCGTTTTACATATCTACGGGTTATTACGTACATCGGCGGATATGGGTTAAAAAGGAAACCAGTTCCCATACCCTAAGGATGACAAGTATGCCTACTGTTCCAACTTTCTTCTACTTTTCCTGTTCCAATTTGTTAACTGTTTGGTGTGCATACCCTGCACAAAGAGTTTCTAATGTTAAAAAAGGCCGATGCTTTTCTGCTGTAGAAATCTACCGTAACGCTGACTTTTATAAGATGGCCGACGTACGACCGCCGTTCACCTATGCGGCTCTCATCCGACAAGGCATCCTCGAATCCCCGGATGGGCAACTCACCCTCAACGAGATCTACAATTGGTTCACGCGGACATTTGCCTACTTCAGACGCAATGCTGCGACATGGAAGGTATTAACACTAAAATGTGAACATATTGAGCTGTAACAGGGGTTAAGTGTGATAGCTTACTTTCCTCGACAGATGAAGAACATTGGAAATATAAACAAATCAGAAATGATTTTCTGGTCCCCAAGCAAATAACCTCAAGAACCCAGGTTTTAGATTTCAAATTTCTTCTATTATCATTGGATTGTTTATATGATGTGCTCAACTGATTTTCTGGTCTCCAAGCAAATAACCTCAAGAACCCAGGTTTTAGATTTCAAATTTCTTCTATTATCATTGGATTGTTTATATGATGTGCTCAACTGATTTTCTGGTCTCCAAGCAAATAACCTCAAGAACCCAGGTTTTAGATTTCAAATTTCTTCTATTATCATTGGATTGTTTATATGATGTGCTCAAATATCAATTTGCTTTTTTTTTAGCAAAATGACTTTCTTTTTGACAAGAGTAGATTAAAATCGCAATTCAAACTGGGTTTGAGATAACAAAACAACTTGCCGCTGCACCATTCTTCAAGCTGCGTTCCCACCATCGTTGAAAGTTATTTAATTAATTAAGGCCAATTTTCCTAAAATTTCACTGATTACTACTTGGAAATATATTTGGTGTAAGTATAGTAGTTCACATAATTTTTTTTTTTTTAAATGACATATGTGTATGACAAAGTTCCTAGGGCTCGATTTCACAAAACTCATCTTGGGTCATTTTTATAGAGCTGTTAAGCAGATAATTTTGCTTAGTATTATAAAACAGGCTACCAGCACATACACACATTTTGTATGAAAGTATGGCTGGTAACCGACAAAAACCTGCTGAGCAAATTGTTCTGGTATCTAAGCAGTTTTGTCTGCTTTTAGTAAATGTTATATGAAATTGGCTCCAGATGCCATCTCCAAATGGATTTGTATTTTGATGTCACTGCGAAGCAGTTTACAACTGCTGTTTTTGCTGTAAGATGAATCTTACTGGAATTTGAACCACGTATGCCATCTTCAAGTGGATTCATATTGCTGTGTCACTGTAAGCTAAGCAATAGACCCATTACCATAGCACGGCCATTTTGTTTTTCTTCGATACAAAATCCATGTGACCAAAGTGAGGCTGGAAGGGAAATAGTCTGGCACGTTTAATTTAATGAGAATCAGCACTGTTATCGTTATTGTGCATTCAGGGAATCTGACAAAGATGGCTGCCGTGTGATAAGGGTCTGTTATGAATGTCCTTTTGCTATTAAGATGAATTGAGTCCAGGGTTTATACTTCACCTACCACCAACCAGGGCAGGTATACATGACATCACGTCAGGACCCACAGTTGAAATAATTACTCTTTCCTGACACCAATTTATTTTGTGCAGAATGCAGTGCGGCACAATCTCAGTCTACACAAGTGTTTCGTGAGGGTTGAAAACGTCAAAGGAGCTGTCTGGACGGTAGACGAACTGGAATTTATGAAGCGACGACCGCAGAAACTCAGTAGTTGGTAGGTTGAATAAAGTCTGTGCTGTATTTTTACTAGTTGATGTTACTCTCATGCAATATAGAAATTCATTTCTATAAATGTCAAGTTTTTTTTTTCACCATTTTTTTGTCAGATCAATGTAACATGTTGTTTCAGATACAGCGTAGTTTCTCTTTACTCAATTCGTTTAGAGCAAGAATTTTGAATCAGATTCCTAAACATTTCTTGATATGAGAAACCTTGGGCATTAGATGAAATTTATGCACAGAACCAAACGCATTATTAGAAATTGTTTTAGATCTTTTGCAAATTGTTTAGTTATTTATACATTTTTTGATATAATCTTTTGCACATACATGTACGTGACAATATTTGTTTTGCCTCGGATGCTTATAATTTTGCTGTTGTGTTGAAATATTGTTGCGCTTTCCGGTTCATAAGGCTGGTACAGGTAGTGTATTCAGCATTGTTGAGACAGAATCGCTGTCAAATGTTGAATTCTTGATTTGGGTTGATTTTTCTTTGTAGCCTAACGACACCACCATCAACTCCCACCACACCCACCGCACCTGTCAGCAGATCGCTGGACATCAGTGCAAGCCCTCTGCCTCTCAATCTAGAAACACCTCAGGTATGTCAATCGAGTAATTAAACGCCTCGCTCTAAAAGGATTGCTCAAGTCTGGAATTTCACAGAGGCCATGGCCTCCCTTGCTCAGGTCTTGGCCTTGGTGCCCCTTAAAAATGTTCGCATAGACAAGAATGAAATTCCAGGCCTGTTGTACACCATAGGGAAATGTCTGTAAATGCATCCACACTTTATAAGAATGAAGAGATGTGTATAGAAACCAACCTGTGAAAGTATTCAGCTTATTTTGTAAACGATAACAAGAAAATAGTGACAATCTATTCCGATTTCTTTGTATGCAATCTTATGTGGAAGATGGATCACAGCTGTAGTATATTTCAATTTTTCTAAGAAATGACAACATGTCAGACGGAATAATTTTTCAGGATGTTCTGTACCATCACCAAATTCACATCAAGTATTAAGTTTTTAGGTTAACACCAAAGGGAAGGAATAATTGTTTTTCTATTAAAACTTGGTTTAATACAAAATTATAGGTTGATGAAATTCTTGCGTGTGGTGATAAATAATTGATTTAATTTGCCCTACACCGACATGTGTATACAGGCATGAGAATCTTCCGGATTTTTCCGGACCTCCGGATTTTTCACCTCAAAATATGTGGTCTCCGAGTTCAGTGTGAATTTGATATAAAATTTGGGGGGTAGGTTGTATAGGGGTAAGCTCAGAAAACATGTGAAAAAAGTAAGTGAAAATTTTACTTTGTCACCCGATAAACTTAGTATTTACAGCAGACAATTGTATCCAGGAAAAGTGTTGTTTAATGTAGCGACCTATTTGATTGATGCCGCAGCCGGATAAAAAAGGAAGAGTGTCTGACTACTCACTGTATTATGTATACGTATGTGTCCGTGTTTTTCCCCTCTCTGAATGTCGACGTCACCGGAATACGCATGTACGGAGAATTTGTTTTAACAAAGAAGTACATTATACAACGATTCGCTTTACACACAACGCGGGGCACTGCGCAAAAGAGTATTGATCACAACCAAATTCTCTCTACGTTCCGTAGACTGTGATTAACAGTCCTACATGTATTTTTGTGTGTGTGGTGCGCGTGATGTATGCACCATAGTGCTCGCGCTGGACGTAGAACCGACTTATTGTCAAGTCTATCTGCACACAGTCTTCGCGCACGAGAGCAGGAACTTTCTATGCGATCGAGTTTGCACACGATAGAAATGGCGTTCAAACTTACTTACGTCCGGCGTGGTTCTGCCGTGGATGTTAATGAAATCGACAAAACTATCAAAAATAAATGGAAATGGAATTGGTGTGATAAAGTTCTGTTTGCTGGTTCTCCAGACCAGCATCTAATCGGCGATTGTTTTCGTAAACTTCACCAAGCTAGCGATGCATTTTGTGAATGTTGTCGTGTCACCATCAGATATGGAAGCTCTGGCTGGGCTGGATTGCCTTGCAGAAACACGCAAGCAAGAAAGAGCACAAGAAACTGTTAAGAGAGGCGAACCAATGAAGTTAATACCTAAAATAGCTATCCTTTAAGGATTTCATTTACCAATATCCAAAAATTTCCCGGGAGTATTATTTTTTAATTTTTGTTTTTTAAATCCAAATTACGAGAGATTTCAATTATAAAAATATTCAAAATAGCCATCCCATAAGGTTTTCATATACCAAAATCTAATATAAGCCTGGATTATTTTTTCCTTCTTTTTTGCAAAACTCCATTCTCATGCCTGGTGTATAGCACTGCATACTCGGTGCTTTCCGAGGGTCTGTGAAAAAACATCACGGGCGACTTGGGCGGGATTCGAACCCATGACCTCTTACTAGTTTAGACCTGGTTACTAGTGCAGACGCCTTAACCTCTCGACCACCGAGGTTGCCCGATGCCGATTGGCTGGCGAGAATCCTATATAGCAGCGGGTTCCTCAATATGTATAGGTTGATGAAATACTTGCGTCGGGTGATAAACAATTGATTTAATTTTGCCCTACACCGACATGTGTATAGCACTGTATACTCAGTGGTTTCAAGTGTCTTTGAAAAAACTTCACAGGCGACTCGAGCGGGATTCGAACCCAAAAACTCCTGCTTACTAGTGCTTACGAATACAAACTTGTACCAATTATCCTGGGAATTTATTAAGTGCTTTAAGAGGGAAAAAAGGAAGAAATTGTTTTGACAATAGAATTTGAAATTCAAAAAGTTGTTTTCTGACCGATGATTACAGTTCTACATAAAAGCATAAGTAATCAGAATTTTATACTTAGACTTGATGTCAAGTTGATGATGGTATCAAACATTCCTTGACATCTTTCTGTCTGAGGTTGCTATCATTTTTGTAAACGTGGTGAAACACTGCATGTTTGTGCTCCAAAAATCCAACGTAAAAAAATGAATATGAAAAATCTGAGTGCATTTTCATTGCTTTCACGATAACCACACAACGTAATAAGCTGAGCCTTTCAGTTGTTTGTTGAAAGTTGGTTGTTAAACATCTATCTTGATTCAGAGGAAGTAATTATACTTTTAGAAGTTTTTCCAACATTACCAATATGTTTCTAATGGCTTTAAATGATTCATTGATGGGAGAGTCCGAGTATACAAGATTTATTAATAGTACTTTAGATAAGTCCTGTTTAATCTCTTGCGTGAGTCTCTGCACCATTAGATGGTTTTAATTCCCGCTCCCTGTCTCCGGTGAGTTTTGTTTTTCCCCAAGCTCTGACGTCTAACGGCGTGTTGAGGGAACTTGAGTGGGAAACATTCTAATTTGTTATGTCTAAAGGATTGTTATGTATAGCGAGCTGAAAATGCCTAGGGGCGAAAATGGGTAAAATGAAAACAAATGCCGTGGCCAACTGTTCTGGAGACCTGAATAACGATTTGCTTCATAGTTCAGTTACATGCACAGCAACATGTAGCACTGAATTTTTAACAAGTGCATCATATACGGAATGGTAGCGTTCACCAATTTTATTGTCGTATCGGGGAGGTGTGAGAACCAGCGTGTACTTCAGTTATTCTTGCGTCGAGATAATAAACAAATTATTTAATTTTTGTCCTGACACCGATGTATCTGTGAAGCACGGTGTACTCTGCGCTATCTGAGTGTCTGCAGAAAGAAAAAAAAACTCGGCAGGCGACTCGGGCAGGATTCATCGTTGGGCAGGATTCGTCGTTGGGCAAGCTCAGTGGTTGAGAGGTTAACATGTCTGCACTAGTAAGCAGGAAGTTGTTGGTTCAAATCCCGCCCGAGTCGCCTTTGGATTTTTTTTTCCTGTAGATACTCAGAAAGCATTGAGTATACATATGTTGTTGTAGGGCAAAAATTAAATCAATTTAGACTATAATATACATAACAGCAAAAGAAACGTCACCCCTAAAAATATTTATTATTTTCATTTTATAATTAATATAATTTGTTTAATGAAGAATATTATGAGTATGGAGTGTAACACGAACACAATGTGGCAAATTTGGTTGACCTCAAAATTCGTCATGCATGACGTCTGAGGACACATAAGCTAAACACGTTCTCAGACTTATCAAAATTTAGGGGGTGACGTTTCTTTTGCTGTTATGTATATATATTTATTTATTTTTATTTTTGTATACACTTTTGGAGGAAGTGAGTGGGATGGGATCTCGTCATCTGGACATAAATAAGCCAAAAATACATGATTATCAGGACCAGTTGTTGATTTTCTGTGTTGGGTCTTGTAGATTTATTGATATTTTTTAGGTTAAATACTGGATGAAATGGATTATTATCGGGACAAGTTTTGATAAAGTGGGAGTGGAGTGTTTTTTATATGCATTTACGATCAAGAATATTGCAGTGCAAAAACCAAGTGCAGTACTTATATTTTGATTTAGACACTCTTTGATTGTCCCAATTAAAACAAACCCAGCAAAGACCATTTTCTTGATTATTATGAAACAAATTATAAAAAACACTCAACTTAATATAAATATGTATAAATATGAATTTTGTCTTTTTAAAAGTACGTTAGGGATACAAATTAGAATTGGTAATTTAAAAAATAACAAAACATGTTAATTGTTATGTGAAACTTCCGTGGTGTCATGCTGATGATGGTATCGATCTTCCCTAGACAAAATTTTTTCCACGGTTTGTTTTAAAAAAGTGAATAATTTCCAGTTAACATTTAGGAAAGAGAACTCTTTCAGAAGGAAAACGAACAATCTGAATTCAGTACCACAGTTTTCTTTTTAACAACACAACTTAATTTAAGCTCAAATTTTCACAAGTCAGTTGTAAAATGTATATCTTTTTAAAGAGAGTAATCATACTCATACAAGCAGTATTGCCAACATGCTGTTCCTACCTATTAATGATTCGAAACAGGCCAGTAGTGCTTCGGGTGGAGCCCTCCCATTGCTGAGCGATGCTGCAGCTGCCAGCTCAATTAACGATCAACAGCCACATGATGATGAGGTATTTGAAGTGGAGGAGATATCAGAATCCATGGAGGACTGTATGGAACAAGATGAACCGGAAGACTTGAGTGACAAGTGAGTCTTTTCTTAGAGCTGTATCGACCCGGTTTTGTTTCAAAACATTTTCTGGGAAACGTTCTTCAGGCCTGTAATTTCTCAGGATTTTTTTTTACAAATTTCCCTTTTGCCAAAAACTGTTCTTGAAAGAAGAGAGGTAGCCACTAAGGAAAGAAAGAAGTAGCCTGTATTGTGTCCAAACATCTAGTTTCTTGTTTGTGGGGATGTGGAGAGTCTGTAAATCCTCCAAAATTAAACATCCAGGAGGTTCGGGGGAGCATTGTTGGATTTTGATGCATTTATCAAGGTGTCTCTGGAGTACTTGCAGAAGGTTACAGTTAACTTTTAAAGATATGAGAATAAGGCTTCGCAGATCCTCTAACCCTTGTACAGTTTGATCCCTCAAAACCCTTTGAAAGTTAAAAAGTACAAGTTACATTGATTTGTATTTACACTGTACATGGTAATATGTTCTACACAGTTGTTCCACCTTTTGAAAAACTGACAGACAAAGAGTTTTGGCGGGTCGGTCAACCCGCTGGCAAAATGGACTGAGAATAAGAAGGCTAATAATCTGTGGTCTACCTTCTCTTATTTGACAGACAAGATTTACCAACCCGGGTCAAGCTGGGGTCATCACGATTCAGCAGCACGATGGAGGATGACGGTCCTGAGCATGCAGAGCCGAGGTACGTGACTGCTGAGCAAAGGTACGTGACTGCCGAGCAAGACGCCCAAAACCACTACACGGAAACCGAGCTGGAGAACGAGACCAGGTACCTGAGAATCCAACAGGAGCAAAACATCAGGTACCTGGAGCAGGTTAGGGCTGTCCAGGCAGAAGAAGTGAGCGAGGAAGATCTTGAGGATGCAGTGGAGGAGGAAGGGGACGAGGAGGTTGGGGAGATGGAGAGATTGCCGACGATGAACGGTCAGGTGATGATGGGAGGACACAACCACTTACATCATCTGGAGCAGGAACAACCTGAAGATCTCAGTAGAGAGTAAGAATCAATCCAACCAAAGATAAAAAACATATGATTAGAACATTTTACATAAAACCAGCTCCATCGTTCAATATTACACATGCTTAAATGGACAATATCGTCACGATCAACAGGGCATGGAATCAGATGCTAGTTTTAAATTAACCCAGTGACTGAAAATAATACCCGAAATGGTAAGGTTGTATTACCGTTGCTGCTGCATAAATGAGCCAGTAATTTCCAGTCACTGTGTTCATCTTAAACTCGGACACCGATTCCATGCCATGTTGAAAGTCTGCTTTGATCATGACGATACTGTCCCTTTAATTGAAGCTGTGCCATGATCAAGTTTTACTAGTGCAACCGACTTGTGTTCTAATGGCCGAGTCATCAGGATGTGGGTTCGAATCCTGTCCACGACTGTGGTACTTGTGTCCTTGAGCCAGACACTTAAACGAAATACTTAAAACGAAATTGCTTCTCTCCACCCAGGAGTATAAATGGGTACCTGTAATAGCTAGGGAAGTAACCTGTGAGAGACTAGCATCCCATCCAGAGGGAATGGAAATATTGTCAGTCGATTCAGACCAATGAAACTGGAGATAAACACCGGCCCGATGAGCCAACTTGACTTGGGACAGACTTTTATCTAATTTTTATCTAATTCATATTCCACATTTTGTTGCAAAAGAATGCTAAAATTAAAGTTCACCAACATTTAAGAAGTCTGTTTGCAGTGTCATCTTGTGTGTGGGTTTTTCCCACAAAGAACCAATGGTTTAAATTGATGTTCGAAGAGTGTACTCTGATAATTTTCAGTTTCTACTGAAAGCAATGTAAAAACTTAATAATTACATGCACCAATAGTTTATAACATTTCCTTTAATTTCTCTACAACAGACCAAAGTATGTGACATCTGACCAAGACGGCAGGGAAGCAATCGTGACCAATGGCCAGGGATTGGTGGAGAAGTCCAGTCATATGACACATCACATGACGCATCACATGGTGGGAGGAGAAGAGGAATACAGTGAAGAGTATCATGAAGAGTGAGTTGTGTAGCTGGTTGAGGTCGATGGTTGAGAGGTTAGGAGTCATGTGGATTGGTTCGCAGGCTTTGAGTGTCCACTCTGTGCATGAGCAGTTGAGGGCGCTTGTTTTTTAGATCACCACTGATCGATATGACAACAATCCGCTTAGTGCACGGTGTAGCCGTCTCGCGGTGAATGCACTTCATGCAGTCAGCAGGGCTTATTAGGGCTAACGGGTATCGACTTTACTGTCCATATAGAGGTTACTATCCCTATTGAGACATACTTTTATCCTGATTGAAACCCTCTTCTCCCAATGAGGATACCAATATACCCCCGATCTGGGTGACAATGACACCCTCTGCCTTAGTATGTCAACTTCACTATCCCGATTGGGATATACTTTCTCCCAATGAGGATACCAATAGACCCCCGATCTGGGTGACAAGGACACCCTCTGCCTTAGTATGTCAACTTTTACCAATAGACCTCCGATCTGGAAACCAAGTGGGTGATGTCGCCCTTCTGCCTTATTAAGCATAAGAAGTGTGGTGCCTTTGGTTTCACTACCATGAAAAAATATTCATAAATGCCCAAGACAGTTAAAGACAATCTGATTGGATGAAACATGGTCACGTGGGGGGCCCTTTGGCTCGGTCCTTTATCTCCTTTGGCCATGCCCAAAACTGGTCATTATCCTGCCGTTACGACATTGGTAATATTGGCAAAAACTGCTTGGCAATATTTTTAACAAATTAAAAATAGTTTCACCTCAGACAGAAAGGTTTCAAGGGTTGTTTGATAATTTCATCAATTTTAGACCAAATGAGTTTTCTGTAAAACGCTGATCATTTATGCTTTTTGAGGAAACCAGTGTTGTACCCTATCTTTAAATCATGGTAAATAAAAAAAATAGCTGTTGCTAACTGCTCACCAATCAAAATGATCTGTAATATGCAAAATTGTAGTTAGTGGCCTATCCTGTAAGTCTATACTTCCAAAGCTGACATACCGTTGAGTGTAATTTAACCTAAATTCCTTGATCTTTACATTCAAAAGCGATTCTTCAGGGAGAAATTGACTTTGTTAATAAGATTTTGAGTCTTGACAACACATACGTTCAAGTCCCAAGCCTTCTAATTTCTTGCGTAAATCCTCAAAGAAAAGAGTGGTGAATGGGCTTCTGATGATCGTTAGAGCCAGCACGTGCGAAGTGGGCGTGGTTTATGTTGGACTTACGTCACACTTACCAACAAGATATGCTTCAAACCTAGGAGGATCTGTATAAAAGACTACAACAAATAATACAAAATTATTTCAACTGCCGCATGGCCAAAGCCTTCATCAGGAACCATTTTCTTCACTCTGTTGTTTGCATGCAGGGATGAAAGGCTGATGCAAGGCAAGCTAGATCCTCGCTTTTCCACATCACAAGAGGACATGGATGGTCATGAAGTCATGGATCACCATGACGACTTGGATCGCCATGACGACTTGGATCGCCATGACGACTTGGATCGCCATGACGACTTGGATCGCCATGACAACATGGTTCACCAGGCGGTGGCATCGGCCAAAGCTCCAGTGTACATGGAGGAACCCAATCACCTTAAGCAGATGGACAATGGGCGGGAGTAACAGCAGGTAGGGAGGCGGGACGGTGGTGGTTGAGTTATTGAAGTGTTTGCCGTAATCCGAGCATCTCCTATACAAGCCTTGAGGAGTATTTCAAGAAACTGATGGACACAGGATAGATTGGAATCACCAAAGGTTTAAACTGATATGTGATTACACTAAGATATTGTGAAGGGAGAATGACACCAGAGAGCTGGAGTTTCTAAACTCTTCTCTCTCTCTACAGTCGGTATATATCAGTACGGGCTGTTATTTCATTGGTGGTTTTACAAAAAAAATACCATTGTATCACTGTTACAGAGTGTCCTATCAAGCGTAATGTAGCAGTCACTATTGCTCTGCACTCATTCATTACTACACACTAGAGGCAAGTTTGGGTGTATACTGTTCTTACTCATACGCTTTCTTGAGCTAACCCTTCACAGTTCAACTAGTTTGGTCAACGATTTTGACCAAGCCTGCTGGCTATGGTTCCTTCACTGTTCCTCAATAGTCGTTTTGGGTCAAACTTCAGGAAAACACAGCAGGGATCTGTTGTTTGAGTGCAATGTAATTGACCATTAGTCAGCACTTGAACTTGCCCTTACTGTGAAGTATTGAATAATGCGACTCGGTTTCAGAATGTTGTATTGGTAAATTAGTAAGTGTTGAATTCTACAAACAAAACAATTAATGGGGAGAATAAGCTGTTTCAAATTTCAAAATTTTCCATTTCAAATATGTGACCAAAATATGGTTGATATTTTGTAGTTATTTAAGTATTTCATTAATCGTACAGCTCATTAAGTTCCCATTTTGAAAATGAATGATTACATAAGATGTAATCTGGAAAACAAGTTTTCATTAAAACAAATATATGTATTTATAAAGCTACTTTGCTGTTACAGTGATACAAAGTGTCTTTTTTGCACCAGTTTTGTTTTTAAATTTTTTGAGCCAAGTGCTGTACATACAATCAAAATTGTTTTATATTTGAACAAAGTGCTTGTTGGTCCTGGAGAGTCCGATAACTCAATTTCTCCTGCGTTTTTATCTGTTATTTATTTATTATAAAATTCGACGGCGGTGTTTGAGCACCGCTCCTGTATATTCTACCGTGTTTATTGAATGTGACAAGTTTTGTCATCAACAGTAGCTCTGCTTGCTTGCAAGGTGCATGGGAACGTATTTAAGACAGTTGATAGGAACGCTCGTGTGTGTGTGTGTGTGTGGACAGGCGCAGCATTCATTCTGTGGACCTGAGAACAAAAGATGTCCACAGAACGCCGGATAAAAAAACCTTCTGTGGACTTACACACGTCCACAGAAGGATTTTGGACTTTTTAAAAGTAGAATATCTCTGAAATTAGTGATTTGTCTAGGCAGGTTCTTTGACTTAAATCGAAGGATATTATTAAAAGGGAAAAATAGAACGAAAACCGCTCTCAAAACACTCTTCTGTGTGAAATGGGAACGATTTTAAGAAATTCCTGTGCTTAAGTACAGGAAAACAAAGGAATGTCCACATAGTGATAGCAACAAAGGTCTGTGTGTGTGTGTGTGTTCTTTCTGGGATGCGATACTCCTTCGATATTTTTTCTCTAAAGAACGGCAGGGATGAAGATGTTTCAATTATGCTTTTTTGATTTTCCTGAAAGAAAATTGGTCAAATGTGGACCAAAATAAATTATCACATTATCAGGATGAAACTTTTGAAGATGTGGGTTTTTCTTGAGGAAAGATAGGGGAATTCCCATCGTGAAAATCAAGCAATGAACAATATGTGGCATAGAGGTTTTGATTGTCTGTGTTATTCTGTTAATTTGTTTGTTTATTTATTATTATTATTATATTTTTTGTTTGTTTGTTATCTGTTTGTTTGTTTGTATGTTTTGAGAAGGAATCAATTGGAATAGCATTTTTTCCTCAAAACACAGTTGAGGAATCCCACACAGTTTGTGGACGAAAGAAATACATTGCAGTTTCCCTATCAATTTATCTTAGATTACGTTCCGGCAAGCATATTGTAGTACAGTAGGAGCAAAAACTGGGGGGTTTTTTGGTTTAGTCTTAAGTGCCAAGTAAAGATATTAAGCCTTTTATCTCAAGAAGTGGAGTACCAAACTTTCTTTGGAATTTTTCATACTTTGTGAAATACAGATTTAAGTGAATTCACATTTAATAAATGTAAATATGGCTGGGCCATTGTAAAAAGAAGTAGTGTCTAAAAGTTGATGTAACTGCTAACGTAATGGAGAGATTAGTGTCAGCTGACTGTACGTTGTGACAATTTTGTGACCAAAGAGATGATATCAAATAATGAAATTACATTGGATTGAATTCAAAACCCCTATTCTTGTCCGATAGTACCTGTTTTTGTCACCATCTGGTTTGTGTTGTTAGTGTTTTACACAAGTTGTAAGCTTCCATGAAGATTTCATTTTAATTGTACTATTTATGTTTGCTTGTTTAGGACTTACAGCCTACCTCAGATGATTTAGTAACAGTTATGTTACATGTGTTTTACTAATGAGATCATAAAGTCTATAACCTACAGGAAGTGTGCAAGCCTGTTATAACCCAGTCCACAGCATTGTATGACAAATGTGTGCACACACAATGAGCATGATAACGAGTTTGGCTGTATACCTGCCCTTAGGGTATCATGGGTTAAGCTCTTGATGCCATTACCAAGTTCCAGAACAAAACGGGACAGGAACTGGATGGGACCTTGGTACAGCACACCGTATCGGCACTGCTTTGTCAGTCTGAGGGAAAATAACGTCAGTAATGGTCCAAATTCATCGTTTCTAGAGAAGATGCCTGATTGATGCAGCTGAAATTGTCATTGTCACCCTTCTTGATTGGGGCATATTGGTATCCTCATTGGGAGAATACTGTTTCATTCAGACTAGACGTATATCCCAATCAGGGTTGTATACATGTAGTTAACATCAACCCCCTCCCCCCCTTGATCATTAATACACGACTGGCACACTTCTTGGAGGCAAAAAATATGTGATGTTTTAAGTAACTCAATGAACAAATATGATTAGTTTCTCAATTTACATGAAGTTGATTCTTAGCTTTGTGTATTGAATTAATTTAAATCTCTGAATGTGACTAATGAAGCGTGATGCTTCGGGGTATTAGATTCTAAGTTTTTGACGAGATGACTCCCGATTGGCCCTATAGGGTTCCAATCAGGATTATCTCCCAATTGGGATAGTATCGTTGCCAGTAACCATTTGCATGTCACTGATGCCGAAGGGTACCAAAGGGTTTACATATCGGGGCCTGTTGGTATCCTCATTGGGAGAAATTATGGTTCCAAGCAGGATAAAAGTACCTCAAATGGGATAGTATCCAATGACCCTTTGAGTGTCACTAACAGTCTGTGTTAGTGGCGTATGTAGAAAGGAACAGTGGCAGCATTCTCCCCCACCCAAGGAAATTTGTGTTGTGTCACCGTGCTGCAAACATATATAGGAAGAAATAGCAAAGTTCTTATCATATTAAGTCAATTATGCTTAGTTTATTTAAGCTGGATATGCAATACAATGTACAACTGCTTTAGTGTTCACTTTAGTTTTCATGAACACAAGTAAACCCTATTAAACTGTAGACAAATTGTTAAGCTACAGTGCTGAAACTAGGCCAAAACGGATGGGTTCTTTTAAAGAAAGAGAAACCTTTTAGAGAAAAGTGGAACACAATTTTTTTTTGTAATTTCAGATATATGTACATGTATGTATGGCAAGTAGAACTGACTTGTCTGGCCCCCTCCCCCTACCCCCTAGCCTTAAGGCCAGCGACGCTGTTAAACCATGGAATGTTTTCTCGTAAATAGCACGAGGGAGAGAGTTAGATGAGTTTCTAGCCCAGTTTGGAGTTTCACCGAGGTGTACAGAGTGGGATTCCGTTGTGGGCTAGGTGTGTTTCATATCCAAACTCTCATCTTCTGCATTTGGAGAAGGTTTCAAACATTTTCAGCACAATTTTGTATAACATATCTATCCAGAGTGTGTCCGGAAATATCCAGTGTGCCATATTTTGACTCAGTGATGGACCTTTAACACACCGCCCACCTACTCCAGAGTGGGTAAATTTGTCGTTGGGCAGGGAAAAACTATAAAATCACCAGCCGGGCTGGAATGTTACATTTTAGATTATAATACCGGCAGCTGGCCAAATACTGGCAACTCGGATGTTGGGCTGGTAACATTTCTATCAGTCTGAATCATTTTTAGATTGACCTGCTCAACTGGCTAGTACCAAAAGTTAATATCGAAGTCTGTTATTCGACATAAACTTACAAACCATTTGCTCAGCTGCCTGTATTTTTGTTTCCTAAATTACACCGAAGCAGTTTGTAGCATTAAGTAGTAAAGTAAACCCTTCACCAATTTAGAAACGGAATTTCAGAATCTCAAAGCACATCCCCCGATTAGCAAGGTATTGTTTTTATTCAGTTTTCAGGTCCTTGTCTTTACAAAAGTAATCCTATGCTTTATTCTGTGTGTCCCCGGTGTGTGTTGGTCTTGGGCCAATTTCACGGAGTCGCTTAGCAGATAAAATTGCTTACCTAAAAAATTTGCTTAGCGTATTTCTTTGGTTACCAGTCAAACATTCATACAAAATGTATGCATTTTGGCTGGTAGTCTGTTTCATATTGCTTAGCAAAAATTCTCTGCTAAGCAGCTCCATGAAATAGTGCCCAGGCCATACATGCCATGCTTGTACCAGCACACTGTGGTAAGATGGCGGTGTGCAGTCAAGCCCCAATTTCATGGCTCTGCTGATAGCACAAAATTAATAATAATAATAATAATAATAATAATAATAATAATAATAATAATAATAATAATAATAATGTGTGGACTTATATAGCGCACGTATCCACCAACTGAGTGGTGCTCAAGGCGCATTATATTATTACCCCTGCTCATAAATTATTCCTGAAACCATCTCAGCTCCCTGGGGAGTATGCAGCTCAATTGCTGCCATTACAGCGCATATAGGGCTAATCAACCAACTCTGCCCTCACAGGTACCCATTTAACCCCTGGGTGGAGAGAAGCAATTATGGTTAAGTGTCTTGCTCAAGGACACAAGTGTCACGGCCGGGATTCGAACCCACATTCTGCTGCTAAATTGGGTGCTTACTTCAAAAGTGAGGATTTTCTTCTTGTGTGCATGCAAACCTAAGGAGTCACCACTATTCTAACTAGTGTAGAATTTAACCTGGGCCCAAACTCATAGAGTTGCTAAGCAGAAAATACTGCTTAACAATTTTATTTTATACGAAGCAAAAGATAGGGAATCAGTCACGAACCATATACTTCACATCAGGGGCCAATTTCAGAGAGCTGCTTAGCAGATAAAATTGCTTACCAGAAATATTTGCTTAGCGGATTAATTTGTTTACCAGCCAAACTTCCATACAAAATGTATGCGTTGTGGCTGGTAGTCTGCTTTATATTGCTTAGCGCAAATATTTGCTTAGCAAAATTCTCTGCTTAGCAGCTCTATGAAATTGGCCCCAGATATTGGCTGAGCAAAATTTTCCTGTGCTTGGCAAATTTTCCTGCTTAGAAGCTCAATGAAATTGGCCCCTATAAAGCACAAAAGGTTAGCTGTAAGGGCAGAATCCTGTGTTAACCCTAACTCCCTAGGCCCATTTGCTTACACATAACCTGAATCCTTCCTAACTCCCTAGGCCCACTTGCTTACACATAACCTGAATCCTTCCTAACTCCCTAGGCCCATTTGCTTACACATAACCTGAATCCTTCCTAACTCCCTAGGCCCATTTGCTTACACATAACCTGAATCCTTCCTAACTCCCTAGGCCCATTTGCTTACACATAACCTGAATCCTTCCTAACTCCCTAGGCCCATTTGCTTACACATAACCTGAATCCTTCCTAACTCCCTAGGCCCATTTGCTTACACATAACCTGAATCCTTCCTAACTCCCTGGCCCATTTGCTTACACATAACCTGAATCCTTCCTAACTCCCTGGGCCCATTTGCTTACACATAACCTGAATCCTTCCTAACTCCCTAGGCCCATTTGCTTACACATAACCTGAATCCTCCCTAACTCCCTAGGCCCATTTGCTTACACATAACCTGAATCCTTCCTAACTCCCTAGGCCCATTTGCTTACACATAACCTGAATCCTTCCTAACTCCCTGGGCCCACTTGCTTACACATAACCTGAATCCTTCCTAACTCCCTAGGCCCATTTGCTTACACATAACCTGAATCCTTCCTAACTCCCTGGGCCCATTTGCTTACACATAACCTGAATCCTTCCTAACTCCCTAGGCCCATTTGCTTACACATAACCTGAATCCTCCCTAACTCCCTAGGCCCATTTGCTTACACATAACCTGAATCCTTCCTAACTCCCTGGGCCCACTTGCTTACACATAACCTGAATCCTTCCTAACTCCCTAGGCCCATTTGCTTACACATAACCTGAATCCTTCCTAACTCCCTAGGCCCATTTGCTTACACATAACCTGAATCCTCCCTAACTCCCTAGGCCCATTTGCTTACACATAACCTGAATACTCCCTAACTCCCTAGGCCCATTTGCTTACACATAACCTGAATCCTTCCTAACTCCCTAGGCCCACTTGCTTACACATAACCTGAATCCTTCCTAACTCCCTGGGCCCACTTGCTTACACATAACCTGAATCCTTCCTAACTCCCTAGGCCCATTTGCTTACACATAACCTGAATCCTTCCTAACTCCCTAGGCCCACTTACTTACACATAACCTGAATCCTTCCTAACTCCCTAGGCCCATTTGCTTACACATAACCTGAATCCTTCCTAACTCCCTAGGCCCATTTGCTTACACATAATCCGATTCCTCCAAAATCCTTCAGTAGTAAAGCAAGCACATGACATGTATGTACACATGTGTTTCTAATCTGTGATATATGTACATGGCCAGGGACCGTCCCTGCATGCATGGAGCAATAAACAGTGTCCACTGACCCAAGCACTGACCTTGCAATCACTACAACAAACATGGATGTACATGTACCACGGAAAGGCAAGTATGCCTAATAACCTCAATCCTCCAAAATCCTTCACTTTAGCAAAGAGCATGTAGCATGTAACCTCAATCCTTCAAAATCCTTCACTTTAGCAAAGAGGATTTTGGAGGATTTGAGAAGGTTAGGGTTAAGCAGCACCATGGAATTGACCCAATGGTCTTTGTCATATGTACTTGTCCTGCAGGATGGGACATGTTATTGAGTAGTCAGGGCAATACCTGCATTTAAATAAGGCTAGTGTTGCTAGTATTTATACGCCTCTACCTTAACCCTCCTATGTACAGTGCAGTTGCCATAGAATTGTCAGACCTTTCAAAACCTTTCAAGTTTGCTGTACTGAAGGGTTTTGAAAGGTGAGAAAACTGTCTGACAAAAGGGACCTATGAAAGGTTTCGAAAGGTGTAACAACTCTCTGAACAAACTGGTGTTGAAATGTTTCAATACCTTTCAAAGGGTATTGAAAGGTGTGGTTGTTCAGTAGCAACAAATTCTGGAGGGTTTTAAAGGGTTCATAATAATTGATAGCCATTTTGGCCCGTAAGCAGATTTTGAAAGGTCAAACCATAGGAGGGTTAAGCATGGTATATCATTGGACTGTAGGCCTAGGTAAAATAGACTTGTCAATTTAAAAATCCTGTAAATCTTAGTGTCTTCAATATCATGGGTCTTCTGGAGGCACACACCATTGCTATTACACATTTGTGAAGAGAAATATTGACAGATGGGAGAGTCCCATACCTATCTGATGGAAAAAAGGTTCAAGGATGATCTCTGGAGTTAGCAGTAAATGCTGAGGGATATTACATTGAGCAAGAGAGTAGACTGGCCCCCAGTCCTTATCCTATCGAGGATAGAGACAGGCTCTGGATGTACCATTCAAAGGAATTTCATTGGACATGTTGTGCCGAAGATCTGACGTCATGCTTTGAGACTCGCAAGCTAACTACCAACCAAGGTCAAAGTTGAATCTCTCCCAAACTGAGAGGCCGGTATCTGGTGTAATTCATGAGCCTCGAAGCGTGACGTCAAATCTTCGGGCTAAGAGGGGAGGGGGCTGTCAACTTGAACCATCGTGCAATGCGAGAATATTGGGTGCCCTTCAGTGGAAAGCATCATCATTGTCGATACTGAGAATTAGGCTATGTTCGAATTGATCATATTTGTTTACTGTATCTGCCTTTACTTAAAACGCTCAATTCTGACGTAGATTTGTACTCCATTTAAAGGGAAAATACATCATTGGTAATGACAAAACTACTTCTATGAATACACTTTACTTTCTTTGAATCAAGATATACATTGAACAAGCAACCTGTGAACGTTTCAGCTCAATGCAGAATCTGCAGTTAGAAAAGAAAATAGATGAAAATTAGCTGTTGCAAACTGCTTACTGATCTAAAGGACCTTACGTTTCAAACCTAGCGGGTTCTTTCTCAAAGGCAAAATGTGACAAAATACAAGCAACATGTACATGCATAAGCCCAAGAGTAGGCAGAGAAAGTTAGAAAAAAAAGGTAAGGCATTAGAAAAGTATGAGAAAGAAAGAAAATTATGAGAAAACATTCACAACATTTACAGAAAACACTCAAAAGCAAAAAAGCTCCTTTTTGGCATGTGTTTGGAAAAGTATAATTTGTTTTCTCTGAAATGAGAGCACTTCAGACTGAATCATTTGTTCCGGATGGTTGATACCTTTACAAACTTTACCAACATCAAATTAGCTTTCAGATAATCATTTGGTTATTTTGTAATCGGGTAAATTACCAATGTTGTACCTTCCCTTTTAAGGTTCTTGAAAACTGTTTATTGAAGTCTAGGTTTATCTCTGTTAGCTCCTCAGGTTTAGTTTTGAAATGTCATTCAGGAATGACAACATTCATCCATTAT
The DNA here is from genome assembly GCA_029582265.1 of Zoroaster sp. YZ-2022. Taxonomy (NCBI): domain Eukaryota; kingdom Metazoa; phylum Echinodermata; class Asteroidea; order Forcipulatida; family Zoroasteridae; genus Zoroaster; species Zoroaster sp. YZ-2022. The sequence goes on along the minus strand of CM055828.1, from coordinate 26,619,914 downwards.
ATATTATTACAGTATTTTCACATTTTTCGTACATACAATGTGTATACAAATTAGTAATGAGAATAAGCATGTGCTATGTGCGTGATCAACCAAAATGCTTATTGGGTTGACCATAAATATATATAAAACCTCTCCACATTATCAAAACATAGGAGAAGTAAACAATTAACGTGTACGTTAATGATATTTATCACTTGCTAAGATATTTCTCATTTTTTATGTGTATTTAATGAGTTGGAATGTTCACATATCAAGTTTTAAACACGTGGCTTCATATAATATGAAGATATACTAGGTACATGTATATCTGACCAGTCATGTACTGTGATTTTAAAAGAATATTCTAGCTTTCTCTAATATAAACATTTTTCAGTACAAATTGAACCAGGAATATTAATTCGAACGGTTAAGTTGGTGGAGTTTTTTTCTTTGGAGAAGAACAGTTTTTGCACTTTTTCACGGTTCACAGAGTGAAAATCCAGCAGTGCTTTTACAAGGTGATTGAATAATAAATGGAGAGCCAATAAAATTCTCCTCTGAATGATATCATGAAGGGCAGATCCAGTGTATCAAAAAAGAGGGGGGAGGGAGAAAATGACATAAATGGGGTTAAAGGGACAATATCGTCATGATCAACAGGGCATGGAATTGGAGTGCTAGTTTTAGATTAACTCGGTGACTGAAAAAAATATCCACACGATAAGGTCATATTGCCATTGCTGCGGCATAAATGAGCCAGTAATTATCAGTCGTCTTAAATGAGGACACCGATTCCATGCCCTGTTGAAAGTCTGCTCGGGTCGTGACGATACTGTCCCTTTAAACGTACGTGTAACCATTGATCTACATGTGGTGCACCGACTTGCATCAGTGGCAAGTGCATATTAACAGTTGAATTCCCCCCAGACTTAACACATAGTTGCTATATGACATGATTCTATGCAAGCTTTCTCAAACCTCCAGTTCGGGGAAAAGTCTGGTACCTTTATGCTGTACACATTCATTGAAAACAGCGTATGGGTATTGGACTTCTCTAAGGTTACTATCCTAAAGCTTGCTGTGAATTATGTGATATAGCGGTGGTGTGTTTAGTCAGTGAAATTCAAAATGAAATATGCACTTGCCACTGACTTGAGTCAGTGTACCAGATCATGTCAAAGGTTACACGCATAAGTTATTTGTAAAAGGAGCAATATTCCCCATTTGAAAATCCCCCCTCCCTTTCACCAGGATCCACTAATGATACAAGGGTCATCTTCACATAATTACTCGGTCACTTTGCACTGGTAGATCATTCTTATTCAGTGAATCATTTGAAAGGCTTTTTGACTTTCTTAACTGCAAAAATGAAATATCCAATTTCACCATTTGACTGGATTTGTTGTCCAGGTACGTCACTCATTGTATTTTGTTTGTGTGAAGGGTAAATATACTATACAGTGGAACATTTTGTTACTTTTGAGGGGAGTTAAAATTGTGTTTTGATAATCCGGGAAGAGGGGGAGTTAAAGAAATCTATAAATACTCATTTTGTGACCTGGGGCCGATTTCACAAAGAGCTAAGATTGATCTTAACTGTGTATCAATCTTAATTGCTTAGCAAAGTGTGATGTCACAATACAAATCACTATGGTAATACTAACAACTCATCTTAAGATGAATCTTAGTGCTTTGTGAAATCGAGCCCAGGACACTTAATATTTTGATGCCTTTTTAATTGTTCTGCATTTATGCTCTGCCTGTTTCAAGATTTACTCAACATTTCCTTCAGTAATTTATTCATGTTTTTGAATCCAGTGTAACTGTGGTGTTATCTTGTTGAATCATTTTCTCCATTAACTTTTGATAAGATTTAAGTGATTTGATGATTAACTGCAGTTACCTCTTTACATATCATTGTTAGATGATGATGGAGAAGTTTTATTAGTGTAATGTCAGAATGTAATTGCACATTTATGTGTTTCTCTCAAAAACAGGGAAATGCATACACTGGTGACATATGCAGAAATACTGTTTGAAGCCGAACTCGCTGTGCACTAGTTTCCTCTCCAAATTGAGTGGCTAGTGATGTGGCTTATAAGGACTTGTTTCCCATGTATAACTAGTGATTTCATCGTTTGATATAAAACCAGGATACCAGACTAAACATCACTTAGCCATAGCACAAGCCTTGTTTTTTGTTTTGTTTTTTCTGTCCAAATCTGTCGCAACAAGCCTTGCTTTTTAATGGGTAGAACGTACTGAGGTCTTTTCGAACAAATCTTTCAAATTTATGACTGATCTTTTTTAAACCTAAATTTTTCTTCCACATATAACTATTTTCATTTTGTGTTTACAATGTATTTGTACATTTGACAAGATCCCACATTATTGGGGGACTCTTTTTATTTTTTGGTATTGAGCCAGGTCTATTGTGCCGTTTTACATGTGTTTGTGTGTCTGTTTTGTAATATTCTCTTAATGTCTATTTATGGTGCTGCACATAGAAATTTATGTAGTTTAAGCAATAGCAGCTCTAGCAAAAAAATGGAATAGGCTTAGTAATGTATAATTTATACAAAAATTATTGTAAAAAAATAATAAAAAATCAAACGAATGAGCCATGAATCAACAAGATCTCTAGAAAAAGAACATAGTGGTTAGTGTCTCTTTATTTTGCCAGTCAGTTTGATTTAAAGGGACAATACCGTCATGATCAACAGGGCATGGAATCAGAGCGCTAGTTTTAGATTAACTCAGTGACTGAAAATAATACCCCACATGATAAGGTCATATTACAGTTGCTGCTGCATAAATGAGCCAGTAATTTTCAGTCAATGTGTTCACAAGTCTGCTCAGATCATGAATATATTGTCCCTTTAAAAGAGTGATGTTCTTTTTTCATTTAATGGGTTTTAATGCTTATATCCAAACCGTTGTTGTGTCATTTGTCTCTTTAAATAGTCTACGATCAAGAGTAAAGGTCACATTTGATATTAGGGTACCGTAGCAGAATGGTTAGGTTAGTAGCCAAGACGTAATAATGTTGGTTCGAATCCTGGCCGTGACAGTAGCTGTTGTTATGAAAGGGCCAGTGGAATGCAGTTTTATGTAGATACATATTTTTACCAAATATTCGTGCTTATGGACAGTTTAAACAAAATGGGAGGTCAATTTTGATGTGAGTGAAGGCTGAGTATGTACTCAGAAAAATGATGCATGCTTATCCTTGGCACATGAGAGCGCTGTTGTGAGAGAGGGCAATGGGAACTCGGTATCACAGCAACTGTGAAAGTGCACAAAATCAAAAACCCAAACCATGCTCAACAAAACAGTGTTTACCTAAAACGCTCAACACACAAATTATCTTTTGAAAAGACGTGGAATTCAGTCAACTTGAATGCACAAATCAACCATGATGGTGCATTCTGATCCCAATAAATGTGACAATTGATCATGAATATGCACAAATTGGACAATTAAAAGGTAACAAAGTAATTTTATTTTTCAAGCTTAAAAATTCTTATTTCATAATCTCTTTAAAGGGCTTATTTGCTAACTTGAAAACATCATGTACAACTCTGTGTCTATATTGACATCACTTTTATACCGTTTAATTTCCATGTTGTGTGTGTTTTGATACTTCTATGACACTTGTCGGTATGTATGCAACATCATGGTTGGTTTGTGCATGCACGTTTCTTTTCACAAGTCGGTTCTCTTAATCTGTGTGTTGTCATGTAACCGGAGTGTTCGGTCATACCATTCAGTAAACTTTTTTGAGGTAACCACTGCTTTTTGGGGGGAGCCAGGTTTGACGTCAAAGAATGTCAAAGAAATATGATGCCTATTGTTTGTGTCGCTCTTCTTGGTCTGTGTAGTTCATATCACAGTTGGTTCACTGATTTGGAAAGCAAGGACAATAACTTTGCTAACAGGGTCGATGTCAACTAACCATCTTCAATCATTTGTGAAGTATGCCAGCTAATTTCGTTCCAAGGTTGACAGTAATAATGTGCACACATAAATAATAATTAACCATCATAATATTTCCAGTGCCCCCCAGGTTCCCCCACGAAAAAATCCCGATAGTGCCCCTTCAAAAAAAGCATAAATCCCCACACACCACTAAATAAAAAACAACCCCCTGCCCCTGCCCCCCCCCCCTTCCCACTGAAAAGCAAGTCCCCCTGTTCTCCCCACTGAAAAAGTCCTGGCTACTACGCCGCTGACGTGACGCCCGGCCTGCCCATTGACAAAATCACTTTCTAAAGATCGTCCAGAAGGCGTGATTGATATCGAGTATGGTTACACCCTGTAGTTCGCTAAAAATCCGCATAAGTCGCTGAAAAGAAGTACACATGATAGTTACACCAGTTTCAATAATCAGAAGAAAAACCAAAACAAATTAAATTCCAACCGCACCCTATTGTATGGAGTCCAACTTGTACGGGCGGCCGAACAACACAACGACAAGGACAGGTACCTTTTATCCAGCACAGGGTCACGGCCCAGAGCCAGAAACTCTATTTTACCAGGGCCACTGAACCGAAAAATTCAACAAAAGGCCTACACCCATTTCTTCCCAGTGAGTAATGCATCAACTATTGTGGAATAGAAAATCAGTAGTAGGCCTACTAAACAACATTTCTGGTGCGCTACTATATCGGCGTAACACGCATCAGTTTTCCTATTTTTACAAATACAAAATGGCGACGTCGCTGAGGTTTTCTCTTCTCATCGGGCTCGTTGGGGTCTTAGTTTCTCTCCTACAGGTTACTGGGAGACCGAACGGGGCCCCTATCACAGCATGTAGTACTCGGAGACCGCTACATTTAAATCCGACAACTAACTTGAACTACCAGCCACAGCCACGGACAACGTTTGATCCGTATAGTTTGGGCGCCAGCTCAACCACATACCGGATCGGTGAGCCAATTACAGGTAAGACTTTAGTACACAGAACATACCCTTGTACATAATTATTATTTCTCGCGCAACAGTTTTGAATCTATCGTTTTATAAAGTTTGAAAAACCTTAAAAGTTAAATCCATTTTACACTTTTCTAAAAGTATCCTTGCTTTCTTACTGGTGACACCATGTGAAAATCTCTATTGATACGAAGTAATTAGTTCTGAAAAGAACTGGAGGTTACAACTCGACGTTTCGATCAGTATTCTCTGATCGTCCTCGGGATGACGTTTCGATCAGTATTCTCTGATCGTCCTCGGGATCGTTCTTTTCAGAACTAATTTCTGCTCAATAGAGATTTTCACATGGTGTCACCGCAATTAGTCTTACTTTAATACTTATTCTCTTCACCATGCAAAGTTTTACTTACTTTCTTTTTTATCAAGATAGGCCCTTTAAATTGCAGAGAAGATATACAACATTGCAAATATTACTAAAATTGCTTATTATGGGTATGCCAGGGACGGATCCAAGGTATAGAACACGGGGGAGGGAACACTGCCAAAAAATGAGACACATTTAAACAAAAAACGGGAACAATGTAAAATACAACCGCCACTTTTCTATCCAAATATTACATATATGACAGCTTTGGCTTTAAAAGATGATAGAGGACACACTTATTAAGGAGAGGAAAGTGTATAGTCAAATGAGGATTAGAAACGATATTTTAGGACATTGTGAGCAGTGAGATGTTGGTCATTTTGTCGTCTGCTAAAAACACATGCTTAGACATTGTGCACAAGTGGCGGTTGGGTTCGACATTCTTTCCCTCTCTTTGAATCAAGCACGACTCAGTAATTTGTGAAAGTTTCAGCTCAATGCGGAGTCAAAGTCATGAAATAAAATAGAGAAAAAACAGTAAATATTTTTACAGAAAACACTTGGAGCAAAATGTTGCCATTGGTTACGGTAGGAAAATGTGCATATTTTGTGTTTTCTCAGACAAAAATCATGTTGTCTGGGTGATCGGTTTACCTCTACCAACTTCACACCATGTTGGCTTTGGGAAAACAACGCAGTAATTTCTTAATCAGGTAATTACCGATGTAGCGTACTTTCCTTTTAAACAACCGACCATGGGTGGTAATCTCGGTGAAGGGGGCGGGAACACTTGTGGTTAATGTCACCCCCTCCCACCCTTGTGCTTATTTATTTTTGCAAAATGTGATACTACGTTATATGTAAAATATACGCCTCATTAACATACACCAGAATGTATTTGAGAGTAGGCCCTACCCCATAATCTAAACATTTCTCCCGATAAATATTTACGTATAGCAATGTGTTAATTAACTACCGGTATCTTTTTAAAGCTTCATCATGCTTGAGAGTTCCCTCCCTCGAGGGCAACATTTCCCCGCCCTACTGCAGCTGTTATAGGTTTTCCCGCCGAATTTCAAACTTTTTTCTTCAATTTAATACCCGACTCATTAAATTTGATTTGAAATGAATGCTCCTTTACATCATCATTCAATCAGCAAAAAAGAGACATTCAGTAATCATAAGTTGAGCATTCTATCGTCATTTAACCTTATGCTATGGTCCCACATGAATATTTTGATCTTTCTGTCGAAATATATTTCGATTCTTGTTTTTTTTTGTTATCTTTAATAATTTCGTCACAATCTCGTATAAATATCGACAAAATATCTGTTTTCCGTGAGAACATTTTTATTTTTGTATTTTCTCGACAATTTCGATTCATTTTCGATTTTATTTCGACGACTTTCGACTGTTTAGAACATTTCGACTGGCATTTCGACAAAATTCGACTGTTCAGACTGTTCAGATTGATTTATATATTTTTTTCCGATTAATTTTCGATTGTTTTAAAAAATTTGGAAAAATGTTCCGCTTTATTTCGACTGTAACGATTGTTTAGACTATTTAGAGAGTTTAGATTTATTTCCACTGGTTTTCGAACTTTTAGACTGTTACGACTATTTCGATTTCATTTTCGACAGTTTCGATAAAATGTCGACAATATTTCGATAAATTTGATCGAAACTTTATCGAAAAATATTGGTCAGGTTTAATAATTTTCGATTAATGATTTTTTTTTTCGAGAAATCTCGACAAATATCGACAAATATCGACAGTTACGATTTTTTTAGACTCTTTAGACTATTTCGACTTTTCTCGAAAAAATTTGGTAAAAAATCTAAAATCTTGACGAAACACGATCTAGAGAGTCGAAATCTCTGTGGGACCATAGCATTACTCATCGCCAAAGTAAGTACGTCCTATTTGAAAGTGTCGTTTAAGTTGATTTAATTTCATCAGGACCAGTGCAGTCGCAAGAAGTTGATCAATAGAATTCAATTTCATCAATTGCCATTCAAATTGTCACATTCTTACTGTTAATTCTCAGGCCTGGGTATGAAAGTTTAGGACTGAGATTCCGTCAGGAGATTGCAGGCTGAAGAAAAATATCCCCCTAAAAAACCACCCCCTCCTCAAAAAATGGAAAGAAAGTAAAACTTAGGGGAAACGTGAACGAATAACGTGGAATTATTGCAACGGAGAACAAATCTGTTATGCAAGATGACCCCGTAGGGATACTCGGGTGCTTGGTTGGTACTTACTTTCTATTGTTGACATTGCCATAAAAATCAAGAAATCGGATAGCGACACAAAAGAGGATTCGAAAAAGGCCCTATTATAGGAACTTTCATAACAACAAAATTCATCAGAAAACTCAATGAAATTTGCCAATGGCGCATTTGAATACTCTGAAGATGAAATTGATTGCCCATAAACGAAAGCGAAAATATAAAAAATCTACAAAATCCTTTGCGCATCGATGATTGTTAATTTGAATGCATCAATCGCGAAAAGATGCGAAACATTCAATGTCAGGATGACATAATTGAAGTCATGAATGCACTGAGAAAAACGAGATAGAATTAAATAAACGCAATTGTGAATGACAGTAATGAAATAATGACTGTCTGGAAATTAATTTGAACGCAACTATCTAAAAGAAACCCTGATTTGATCGGATCGGATCAGTAAAAACTGAGTGAATTTTAATGTTCTTTAACGAAAATGAACAAAAACGTGTTGAAATGGGCCAGGAGTTCTGAAAGTCACCAAGGCGTATCCTTTAAGAAACTTCTTCATTTTATCCCTATATCCAATTTCTTGATTTTTATTCCAATGTCAAACATTTGAAAGTACCAAACAATAATCTGAGTATCCTTTTGCAGACGTTAAGAAGTTCAGAAATACCAACAAGTTTATGAATTTACCGACAGACACTGTTTTACCAACAATTGGGGCGGCCTGTCCCCTTCCCCCTTTGGTTATATGCCACTGTCATTTTGCATATTGTTCCCATTTGCAATATTTCAACGTCATTGTTTCACCTTTTCCTTTAAGTTGTGGGGGGGGGGGTGCCTGAAATTTCCTGACGCGCAAGGCTTATGGCAAGGGCGCAACCACGTGTTGAAAGTTGGGGGGGTCCCAAGCAGCCATTGTGATGTCATGAATGACATTACTAGGATCATGTATACATAAAATACCAAAATGCTCCAGAAGTTGGGGAGGTCCACATAAAAGTAGGGGGGTCGTGACCCACCCGACCCCCCCCCCCCCCCAGTGGCTTATGGAGACAGTTAGGAAAGGAATCTGTCCTAAAATTTCACACCCAGGCCTGATAACTGAAAGAAAAAAATGTGACAAATGAATGTCACTTGAGAAATTGAATTCTTAGATCAACCGCTTGCGACTGGCTGTGATGATATTAAATGAACTTTGCAACCTTTTCAATTAGAATGTACTTATTTTGGCGATGCGTTGGGTTAAATAACGATAGAATGCTCAACTTGAATTTATCTCAATTTGAATGTATCTTTTTGATGATTGAACGATGATGTACATGATCATTATTATTTTTATTAATTTTTATTTATTAATTTTTTTATGAACTAGGATTTAAACTTCGAAATTATTGCACAACTCTGTATTTATGTTAACATAACTTGAATATCTATTAATTGTCAAATTGTGGATGTTTTGATATCCTTTTTGGTCTATATGCTAATGTGTGAATATTCATGATTAAATCAGTGATGTCACAGCGGGATTACTGCATCATCATGGTTGGTTAAGGGTTGACCGAATTTCTCTTGTTCAACAAGGAGTTATCAAATTGTTTCGCTTTGCTAACTGAAAGTTTGGTACACAAATCTGTAAACTGTTTTTGAGGTAATCACTGTTTTCTTGGTCAAGGTCATTGGACTTTGTGCACATTCTGGCTGTCGTGAAACTGGGTTCATTCTGTGTTCTCACAAACTAGCGCCCTCGTTCGTCAAGGATAAGCATGAATAATTTTACACATTTTAAAAAGTATGTTGTTGTCGTCGTCGTCGTTAGCAATCATGGAAATCAAGATCTGATTGGATTAAAATACAAACATCAATAAAAAAGAAAGGTTAAAAACTACTCGAATACAATTTTAAATTCAAACCATTTGGGGAAAAAACCTATCCAAAATGTTGCACCTGCGAAATGAATGAAGTACTTCAAAACTTACTTGGTGTAACATTGGTGAAAGTGTCAATCATCCTGAAAAAAAATATTTTGTCTGAAGAGGTTTTATCTTAGAAGAAAACAGAAAACCCCCACCCTGGATAAAATAAGTTAGAATTTCCAGCAGAGTAGCAATGATTTTCTTTATGGGGCATAAGGGTTTAGAATGGGGCACTCCGAATGGCACTCCAAATGGTACTCCGAATGTGAGCCCTGATGTTTTTAAGAGAAATGTTGTGGGTTTTGTTTTTTCAGTGGGGGAATTTGGAAGGCACAGCCTTTTCGTGGGAGTAGTGCCATTTCAGCCCAAACAGGGAATGCAATATTCCGTATAGTGTGATCACCCCCAAATTATCTTATAGACCTAGAAATATTTGTTGTTCCTGAGCCGCATCAAGGTGCGCGCATGCCTCACCCATTATGGGCCTCATTTTCGGATTCAACATTTGGTTAACTTTACTTGTCATTTTTGTTCGTGTCAAAAGAAAATAATAACAAAACATTATGAAGGGGGCGTGCGTGCCTGCGGCCATGTACATCCACCACTGTACATCCACCACTGTACATCCACCACTGTACATCCACCACTGTACATCCACCACTGTACATCCACCACTGTACATCCACCACTGTACATCCACCACTGTACATCCACCACTGTACATCCACCACTGTACATCCACCACTGTACATCCACCACTGTACATCCACCACTGTACATCCACCAATTCACATCCACCAGTTCACATCCACCAATTCACATCCACCAATTCACATCCACCAATTCACATCCACCAATTCACATCCATCAATTCACATCCATCAACGCTCACAATGTACTCTTTTAGACAACAAAATGTTACCTACCAATAAATTGTCGTGGGAAAATAATGCTACTGCACAGTGCAAACATTGTAACAAAAGGGAATACATAGTAAACACGGATGCCTAACGTCAAACAAGTATAGTGACGTAACTATAGCATACGTTGCTCTGTCGCTTGGCCGCGTTTATTCAATTCATTTCATATACCATTTTAGTTGTTGTCGGTTTGAATGTGAAAGTGCCATGCATAGCATAATATAGCAAGTTGTTAGTTGGAGGGGGGGGGGCAATGTGGCGTCTCTGTCCGTTGGCGGGGCAGGCAAGGTACGAGTATCAGGCCAAAATATCCTGTTCGTAAATGTGACGTAGTTCCAACATAAACCACACCCACTTTGCACATGCTGGCTCCAACGATCATCAGAAGCCCATTGGAAATGCATTGACCACCCTTTTCTGTAAGGATTTATGCAAGAAATTAAAAAACCTGGGCATTTAACATTATGTGTTGCAAAATCTTATTAAAGAGGCACTCTAAGGTGAAATTCAGTTTTGTGATGCACTCATTTTCCAATAGATAGAGTCCTTATTAAAGTGTGAAAAAATTTGCAAGTCTCTAACTTCACTTTAAAGTGGTGTAACATATCATTTTATTTCATACCCTTTCAGAGCGATATTTGAAACATGACGTCACTATTTTCTTACGGTAAATGAGTCTGTAACATTCCATACAGGAATTTTTTGTTTGCCAAAAAGTCAATTTCAACGCCGATTTGATCAAATATTGTGGAGATTCAGGAATGAACTGCAAATTCACCGTACAAATTTCACACAGGAAGGTTATCAAATAAAATGACATTTTACATCACTTTAACGTGAGGTTAGAGACTATTTTTTTTTGAAATTTTTTCACACTTTAATAAGGACTCTAGTTATTGGAAAATCACAAAACTAAATTTGACCTTAGAGCCCCTCTTTAACAAAGTCAGTTTCTGCCTCAAAAATCGCATTTGAACGTTAAAATCAAGGAATATATGAAAATGATAACCCACCCTCCTCGCAGTAAACAAAACTAACTTTATATCACGATTTATAATTATATATAATATTTAGTTTTTTGATATGTCCACTTTTCAAACAGTTCCCCAGAGGTGCCTACATGTTTCAAGGATTTTCCAAAATTTCCCGTTTATTGAGTAAAGGGTTCGTGGGTATAGTTAAATCAGTGGCGCACCTAGTTAGGGGCTGGGGGTTTGAGCCCCCCCAAGGGCCCGCTGATGTTTTATTATTTTTTTAAAGAAGGAGCCAGGAAAGAGAGCAAAATCTGAGCCCAAGTCTTGTCTACAGAGGAGTTCGGCAAGGAGTATAGGGCAGTGGTACAAGGGGTGGGGACTCAGGAGACTCAAGCTCCCCTCCAAAAGTTTTCCATTTATTCCACTTACTATTATATTTTACGGCGTTGCGTATGCATGTGCATGTAAGCTTGAAGGGCCACCAGTATATATAACAAGCATTTTACACATTCTCCCCCTGCCATGGTGCACCCTGATCAGAGCAGCTTTACTTTAATTTTATTTTCATTTTCTGTTGTCCGTTTCTCTTGTTGAGGTCGTTGACTGTCGTTGAGGTTACTCGTAAAATTTAAACACGCCCGCATTATAATCAACTCCTTTCCAGTTTGTACACAATGGCCCAGGATTGGGTTTTAATTTACAAAGATTATGTGACACTCTTTTAGCAAACACCGATTGGATAATATTGGGATTTGGTTTTGCCGCCAAATTCGTGTTTGAAAAAATTTAGCTCCGCCCGGAATGATCACAAACTTTACGTCCACGCAATGAAAGTATTTAACTATAGAAATCTTGCAGACGAAAAAAGCTCAAGTTCTTTACATCAAGAGGAGGAAATTATATGGAAGGTAAAACCCTACGAGTCCGAATCATGCCATAATGTCTTTCCCCCCCCCCCCCCCAATCAAATCCTGGGTGCGCCACTGAGTTAAATCAATCATGCCTAGTCGATCTTACCAGTAACATCCAGTTGAGTACAGAATATACCGTTTTAACGGGGAGGGTTTCATTCAAAAAGTTGTTAATACAGTATTGATACAAAATAAAGTCGATAAAATTAAAAGACGAAAGAAATTCAGTAATTGACGTGCGTCATTTGCCGGCTCCGTCCGGCCGTACCCACCCTTGATTGGCCGAAAGTTAAACGTCTAGCGCCCCCTCTTGATAACAATTATGAAGATGACAACATGGCCGCTGATCGAAAACGGTAAACTGAGGTGAAGTTTTCGTTAAGTGTTATTGTTGTCACAATATTTCGAAACCCCTTTACAAAATGTAAGGTTTGGAAATAATGTCGAACCCAACATTTGGGTAGAATGTCGTATCCGACCGCCACTTTTTCTCATAACCAATAATGTAATCTTACCATAGAGAAAGGACACATCTGTGTCCTTTCTCTATGATTATGAATGATCTACCTACCCAAGGTGGAGAACATAGCCAGGGCCAAGGCAAGAGAATGAAACTTGAAACTTATGAAAGTCATAGATTTGCGTCCGGAAAATTTCGAAAACATATGAGGCTTTTTTTTCATTATTCATTATTCATTATTTCCATTGATCATTAATAACAGCGCAATCACAAGATGTTTCTTCTAATTTGACGTGTCGACGTACGATGGTCGCCTGTGTAAGTACGTGCATCATTATACGTAAATACGTGCGGGCCGCACACACAGGCATAAGATACAAAGGCTCAACAGCGAACGTGTTGTGCAGGTGCGGATCGGACGGAGCGGAGTTTACCATATCCTCAATTTACCCTAAATGACGCACCTAAGGTTATATAATCAACTGGACGGTAACTTACAAATGAAATTAGCAGTTTGGTGTTTCAGTTTGTTTCAGTGAAGGATTCTCTTGTAAAATGCTGAATTTCAATGCATGATCATACGCGTGGACGTCTTGAGCACCGTTTTTTTGAGACGCACAAAATTGTGGTCATCAGAAAATTGATGTTGGTATAATGACTCACCCCAAATTGTTAAAGTTGATGGGGGCACAGAAAATGTACCCAAGAAGAAAAATAGTTGAAATCATGTTTCATCTTATTCCAGATGGTTGTAAAATTGTTTTTAAACTTGAAAATAAAAATATTGTTTTCGATTTTTAAAATAAAATGATATAATTTGGAGAAGCTCTCAAAACTTTTAATCAATATTCTTGAAAGACCAATAAAATGGAAGGTGGTTAAATTTCTTGCAAAAAGTACTTTAAAACTTTGAAATGTGTAAAAACTGCTGTTAATATTTTGTCAAATAAAAGATTTCTTTTCATAACCATGATATTAATGTTTCAATTTCTCAATAATTTTCCACTACCGTCGAAATAAACACCAACGAATTAAGTAGTCTTCGTTCGCTTCTTCTATAAGGAATGTGTCCAATTTGAGGATCAGTATTTCTTTAAAAAATCATTGCAAATGCAAAGCATTCATATATTATTTTGGTTTCCACAGACAACAGCTTGTTGACGGCATAGAACAATAAAATCACAGATGTTCGTGAAAAAAAAATTGAGGTCATGAAAATCTCTTACTATTTGTATCTAGTAAAATCAGTGGTTAAACAACTTTTTCCACTTTCATAAGCACTAACTTTCCAGTAAATCATACAATTTCACTATAATTTTTATTTCTGTAACAAGTACGACTTAGATAAGTTTATGCAACCAGTAATACGCCATAGTTTTGTAAGTTTTCCGAGAAATGCTAAGCCAAAGGTAGGTGCGTCATTTCACGAGTGCGGCGAATTACGTACATGGACGATACAGTTTTAGCGCGATACGACCTTTTTTCACGTGGGACTAAGACTATATAAGAGAACATGTGCTAATGATTATAGTGCACATACTGGTGGAAATTTGGTAAAAACTTCGTTTTACTGATGTGGATGATTTGGAACTAAATTTGTTTGGTGGAAATACCTTTTTTGTGCAAATAATGATTTTTTGGGGCAAATAATGAGAAATTTAGGCGGTAGCTTTCGGGACATGCGGGCGGTGGACGCAAATCTATGACTTTCATTCTCATGGCCTAGTCATACCATGGAGGAAGGAAGAGACCTTCCTCCATGGTCATACCTATAACCATGGAGGTAGAATTATTCTACCTCCATGGTCATACTCATAGGGCCTAGGCTATAGCTATGATGGATAGGCCTAGGCCTGCTTCACATTGTTCCAGGATGTTGATTTCATGAAAAATCAGGCATTTTTGGTATAGGCCTGCAATGACTTCCTCAGTCATGTCATGGAGTTCCTTCCTCAATGGTCATGTCAATCTGATCTTGTCAACTCCCCCATTAGTGACCAACACAGTCATGACAGTCATTGTACCATGGAGGAGATTTCCTTCCTCCAATGATTGTACATGTACATAGTGGCAAATATAGGCCTAACGTTAACGTTAATAGGTAAAACTTGTAGCTTTGCATGGTGAGAATGATAAGTAAGACTAATTGCGGTGACACCATGTAAGAATCTCAATTGAGTAGTAATTAGTTCTGAAAAGAACTGGGGGTACAACTCGACGTTTCGATCAGTATGCTCTGATCGTCCTCAGGATCGTTCTATTTTCTGAAGGGGAGGATTTTTTTAGAAGGGAAATAAAGTCCGGAAACCATCATAAAAGTGGAATCATTTTTTAACTGGTTAGTGGTTGCAAAAAAAATTCAAAAAATCCTTAAAAAGTGGCGGTCGCATACGACATTCTTTCCCAACATTCACTTGTGCACAATGTCTAATGTTAAGCTTGTCTTTTTATTTTTATTTAGCAGACAACAAAAATACAAACCGTTAACATTCATATTGGGATTGCTCAAGTCAAAATCTCAGAAGTTCACAACATATCGTTTCCAATCCTCACTTGACTATTACACTTTCCTCTCCTTACGTGTATTTATCAACAGAAAATTGGTCATATCTGGATAGAAAAGTGGCTATTGTATTCCACATTCTTTCCAATAAGATTACTGACATTTTACTTTAAAGGGGCAGTATCGTCACGATCAGAGCAGACTTTCAACAGGGCATGGAATCGGTTTAAATTGAAGACAGTGACTGAAAATTACTGGCTCATTTAACAGTAATATCACCTTATCACGTGCAGTATTATTTTCAGTCACTGAGTTAGCACTCCGATTCCATGCCCTGTTGGCCAGAACAATATTGTCCCTTTAAGCTATGTTAACATTAACATTTTTGCACAGAAGCTTAGTCTAACGTTATATTCCACCAAAAAGATTGGGGGGGGGGGGGGGTATCAAATCCAAAAGCTTTAAACAAAAAGCATAATAAACTGATCCACTAACCCTAACTCCTTAGACAACAAAGCCAGTTGGAGGATTTTGAAGGATTTTTATTGTTTTAATACAATGCCTAGGGAGTTAGGGCTAATAATAGTGTATAATAATAAGTGCGGTTGGTTCAGAAGGGAGAATTTGGAGGTACCAGAATTTTTAGAGAGCACTAACTCCCTAAGCGTTGTTACTGAACAATAAAAATCCTGCAAAATCCTCCAACTGCTTTTGTTGTCTAGGGAGTTAGGGTTAATGTTAGAGACTTTTCTCTAGGCGCTTTTATTTTTAAAAAGTCTCTGGTTTCTGGTTATAATGTTAGGTCAGCATCAAAATTGGTGCGGTGACGTGCTTTTTTTAGGGGGGGGGGGTAATCTTTTTTTGCCAACCAGTGAAATACATGTGGTTATTGGAACCAGACCAAATTTCCCATATACAAAGTATGGTGGCTAAGAGAGGCCTCACCAATCGGGCAAACGTTCATACCCCTATGTGAAAAAGTCTTTTAAAACACAGCACAGCAGAATTGGAATCAATCCGGCAATTTTGGCTGCAATTGGACATCGTTTCATAGCAAATTAAAGAAAAAACCTAAAAATGGCAATGCGCAGGTCTGAAGCGACACGCGCAGTGACCAGCAACTGGAGACCTTTTTTGGGGGAACCTTAGCTTTACTATGAAAATGTCAAAAGAAAATGTCAAAAGAAAATGTCCAGACTAAAATGATGTATTAAAGTAAACTTTTACATGTTTTTAGTTTACTGCTGGAGCTTATCATGCATGTGTGTTGGTTTAGTTTCACAGGTTAGTTTTATAGTACATGTATAGTGTATCTGTTATAAAGTTAGAGAGTAGAACTGAACATACACTTCTAAATACTATTGTTGTACCTTCCCTTTATTTCCAAATACAAATTTTGCACCTCAGTTTTCTTAAATTTTATCTAATTTTTGTTTCACTTCCCCCTCCCCTCCCCCCAGTGCGAATCCTGACTAGAGGGACAACTCCTCTTCGAGGTTTCTTTCTTCAAGCCTTGGATATTAACAACAATGCTGTGGGCATCTGGATCGAGCATCCCGAGGAACACGCCCACACATTCTCCTGCAACAACCCGGGCAGTGCCAACGCTAATGAGCAGGACTCAGTGACCCATGACAACACTGTAGCCAAGCCCACTGACTTGCTCTTCACCTGGATGGCTCTGAATGACTATGGACTCGTTGCTTTTCAGTAAGATGTAGACTTGTATACAAAAAAAAATCCACGCAGCAGTTATAAAATCTTTGTGGGATTTCCCAAGTTTTTAGTCAAGATTGTTAGATAGGAAGCTTGCATTCGCTGCTATGTTCAAAGTCAAAGAATTGGAATACACTTTTATCTATGCGAGCCAATAAGAGAAATTCCTTTGACTTCAGCGAGGGCGCCCTTTGGGCCTGTGACACACTGATCTCTATACTAACTGGATAGGAGATCGTGCCGATTGGCTGAAGCTCGTTGTTCGCCATCTTTGTTCCCCCAAGAAAGAAGGCGCATGCGTGACGGCCGGACAGGTTTACTGCTACCCGACTGGTGTCAATGCCGAGTGCTGCTGAACCAGTTGTTGTTATTGTCTGTATGCTAATATGACATCTGACTGTTGACCTTAGTTTGGGGGAACCAACATGGCGACCGGTTACTTCAACTTTTTATAGGCCAATCAGCGCCCATCTCCTATCCAGTTAGTATAGAGATCAGTGCTGTGACATCATATATGCAATTTCTAAGGACGACAATTCCTGAGGACGATCAGAGCTTACTGATCGAAACGTCGAGTTGTACCCCAGTTCTTTTCAGAACTAATTACTACTCAATTGAGATTCCACATGGTGTCACCGCAATTAGTCTTACTTATGCAATTTCTATTACCTTGTTTTATTAATGTATTAAAAGTGTCATTTGTGCCACTACACACTTTTTACACACTTTTGATAAAATGTCTGTAAATGCATACTTTATAAAACCTACTGTGAAAGTTTCAGGTAATTTTGTAAAGAAAAAAAGTGAAAATTATTACAGATTGTTTGTAATAAGGGTGACGATATTGATTTGTTGATATCGGCGATATCGGCGATTATTGTCACAATACGCAAAAAAAAACAAATGTATGTATCGTACATTAACGACATTGGACACCGAAATAACTACATTTACATACAAGTTCTACAGGGAAGTTGCGTAGGTAATAAACAGTTACTCAAAACAATCGCTCCAAAACGAGCCGAGTTCTTAGATTTTTGCCTCTCGTTGCGACAAACATTTCATAGTCACGCGGCAACCAGTAGTTAGCACAATGTACGAAAAAAGACCACGCACGCACTTGATCACAGGCATTTGATCGCAGGCATTTGATCACATAGACCACACAATCGCAATTTCCAAGCTTCTCAAACTGGGAGTTCCATCATACTTAGTGGCATGGATAGGTGATTTCTTGTCAAATCGTGAACAATGCGTTAGATATGGTGACAGTCATTCTGAATGGACTTATGTCCACGCAGGTGTCCCACAAGGCACTAAGCTAGGTCCGATAATCTTTCTAGCAATTATCAACGACGCTGGTATCAACGAGAAGAATACAAATATAAGACATTTCAAATATGTTGATGACATGACTGTCATCGAAACCCGCGATGTTAGTGTCAGATCCAACCTTCCAGCTGCAATCACTGAATTGCATACTTGGTCATCGGACAACAAAATGCGACTTAACGCAAAAAAGTGTTTCACCATGGACATTTGTTTCTCGCGACACCCCCCAGGCCCTCTTTCATTGACTCTAATAGACACAACAATTACTCAATGTGCTGCGGTTAAGCTTTTGGGTGTTTACATTCAATCTGACTTAAAGTGGCAAACGCACGTAAACTCAATGATCAAGCGTGCAAATTCCCGCCTTTTCATGCTTCGTAAATTGAAATACCACTATCTCAACACAAGTGATCTTGTCAGCATATATACCTCTTTTGTTCGCCCAATTCTAGAGTACGCTGCCCCAGCATGGTCAGGTGCAATATCAAGTAAGCAGTGCAATGATCTGGAAAGGGTGCAGAAGCGAGCATGCAGAATTATTCTTGCCGATATCTATAAGCGCTACTCAGACGCTCTGCAAGTGTGCAATATTGAAACACTGCAATGCCGCCGAAAACACCTGTGCCAATCTTTTGCTAAAACTCTTCCTGAGTCAGTTCTGCAGGGAATTCTACCCCGGAAGTCTAATTCTGGGTACCAACTGAGGAAATCAGGACTTCTGGGTGAATTCCATTGCAGAACTGAACGCTTCAGAAAAAGCCCTCTCCCTCATCTCACCCGTCTCTTGAACAACTCATATTGAAATTTTTCATGTGGCATTTTTATGTTTTATCTTTTTTAAATTTGCTCTCGGGGTTTCGCTGGGCTGCGTCTAACTGTTTTTATGTCTTTGTATTTTAATTAATTTTCTTGTTCAATCAATTTTTTTTTCATTTTTATTGTAATTTTTGTTTTGTTGTTTTTTAACTTTGTATTAATTTGTATGCATTTTATATTTTGTATATTCCTCCGCAATTCGACCTTTGGTCGCCATGGGAGAACTGTTTTTAAAGAATAAACCATTAATGAATGAATGAAAAAAAAGTAGTGGCAACATGAGCAGCATCGCATTTGGAGACAATTTATTACTCCGGCGATACTAAAAGAGCGATATAAATTTGACATCGGCGATAATTTTGGAATATCGGCGATATTTTTGGAATATCGTCAATATAGCGATATTTCCATATCTTCAAAACCATAGCCGATTTAGCCGATAATTTTTTGAATATCGTATTGTGACGATATTATGATTTTTATTTATTTATTTTTTTATTTTTTTAATTATTAAAAATTGGCCTTTATATTTATTATGACTACATGTAATTCGTACATTTATAATGATTTTTTTTTTAATGTTCTTTATTTATCTCCTTAAAACCAATTTTTTTTTCCCCCTATATTTTATTTGTATTAGTGTAAAGCGCCTTGAGTGTCAATTTGACGGAGATGGCGCTATATAAGATTTTTATTATTATTATTATTATTTATCGTCCACCCCTAGTTTGTATTCATTCCAACATGGAATGTCTGTTTGGAATGTCGTTTTGGAAATTATTTCACTAATTTTACTGAAACGATAGCACCTTAACTCTTTCTTAATTTATTTTTATTCAGTGGTATAGCTGCAGAGGCTTTTTCAACCTTCTGGACTATCCAATCAAATACGCCGCTTAGTTTTGAAGGTGAGTGTGATTTCAGTGTAAGCAATCGGGGGTATGTTTTTTCCTTCCTTCATATTTTTGTCGAAAAATCAAATTGTATAAATTTGTCAAGATTCAGCATTTATCAAAGTTGTTATTATCTGGCTGTGTCTGCATTGATAAGGAATTAGGATTTGGAAATAGGAGTGTCCAGAATTGTTATTCTTTGAAAAATAGGTTGTCTGAATATTTAACAATACTTTTTGCGTGCTTAGCAAATATTTTTGTTTAGCATTTTTGAACAGACAACCAGCCAACGTGTACACATTTTTTATGAAAGTTTGGCTGGTAAAAATCATCACATCACATCACAATCACATTTAAAAAACAAAACATACTTAGTGTTCTGTTATTTATGAAAGCTGGTTAACACTGACTATTGGGGGGTGATAAATTTACAAAAATTGGGGGTTGGTTAAAGGGATAAAGTCATCATGATCAGAGCAGACATTTAACAGGGCATAGAATCGGTGTCTTACCGATGCTAACCCTCCTACACATGGAGGCCACTCTGATCCACAAAATTCTGCTCTTGAGCAACCTGCAGTACATACATGTACAAGACTGCTGTCCTTTCCAATTAATCTTACAAAATCAACTGTGTGCCACCCAAGGCCACTGTAAATGTTTGAACATATCAGTATGGCCTGCAATGTATCAATGGGAGACCACTTTACCCTGCAATCTCAGTGGTGTGACAGTGCACAGAAGGGTAACCATAGGAGGCCACTGGCAACAGCTAATGGCTTGGAGTGGCCTGAATGGGTTGTTTCAAAAATTGCACTGATTGTAGGAGGGTTCTAATTAGTATAAGATGAACACAGTGACTGAAAATTCCCGGTTCATTTATGCAGCAGCAACGGTAATACATAGAGAAAGGACACAGATGTCCTTTCTCTATGGGTAATATGACCTTATCAATGTGGGTTATTATTTTCAGTCACTGAGTTAAATCTAAAACTAGCACTCCGATTCCATGCCTTGTTAATCGTGATGATATTGTAACATTTAAGTATCCTCCTTTGCCCAATCATTTGGATCCATCAAGAGCTATGCTTCCCATTCAGAAAAGACAATATAAATGCTTCCCATTTGTCTGTAATATACCAATGCTCACTATCCTTACACTATGAATAACTTTACCCTGAAAATCTGTTTTACCGTGAAGTAAATAGTTCACGATAATTTCATGACGACACAACACCGTGAAATTGCCATGAAATACTCTTGGAATTCCTTCGCCGTGAAAATGCCATGAACTCCTCGTGGCAGTTTTGGGGCAGCTCATTAAAACGGATTTTCAGGGTATTTTCAAGGTGAAGTTGTTCATAGTGTTAGCACCTCATTGAGACTAATCCCCTTGTGTGTGTTTGTTCTTCCTAGCCAATACTGCCTGCTTCGGCCACGCATGTCAGAACGGAGCCCCGTGTGTACCCATTGCCTTTGACATTTATCCATACTCATGTATCTGCAGTGACCTGTGGACTGGCAGTTACTGTGATATTCCAAGTAAGTTGTAAGACGAAAAACGTTACTGTACATTGACATAATGCTAGGGAGACAATTCTGGGGGTTGCCCATAAACAAACATTTCACTAGCCGGACGGCCCACTAAGTTTGACTTTTAGTTATTCTGCACGCATTTTCACTGGTCCACACGTTTTTAAAGTACTTTTTATCATGGTCCACAATTGTCATTATTTTTGAAGTGGGACAAAGAGTCAGAGACTTTTCATATTGAAAATTCCTTGTTTATGGGAGAATATTTCTTTGAAAAGATTAAATTATGGCCCATTCGAATAAAATGTGTTATATAAAAAATATAAGGACTACAGTTTTGACTGGTCCAATGCCCTTTTCACTGGCATTTGCCCAGCGGACCACTGGCAAGTTCGAACCCTGGACTATTGATAAACGTGCACAATCACCTCCATGTACACTAGTTCATGCATCCCAGTTTGAATCCTGATAAAAAGTCTTGAATCTTCAAAGTCAAGGTGGAACCTATATGAGATAAAATGGAATACAGATTTACCACTGGTATTTAAAAGTACTTGACTTGACAGGAAAAATATTTCAGTTTCCCAACAGTGAATAAATTGATAAATTGTCCTGTTTTTGCTTTATTATGTATCCTTTTAACTCGTCAAATATTTCCTCACATAATTTATTCTACTGATATTATTATGGAATATGTTCCAAAGATATCTCTCTATAGTTGTTCCACCAAACCGTACCTCTGAGCGCACTCCATGCTTCCCTCTCTGTTCACATCCCTATAGTGTTTCTGTCCCAAATGCCAATACTGTGAGGTATGCTATCAGTTTCTTCACTCACACTGCCTCATTCTGGAACTCCCTGCCTGCATCCTGTGTCCCCCACCATCTGTAATCTCCCTCAGCTCAAAAACGAATATTATAAGGGACAGTATTGTCACAATCATAGTAGACTTTCAACACGGCATTCAGTCGGTGTCTTAGTTTAAAAAGAACACAGTGACTGAAATTTACTGGCTCATTTATGCAGCAGCAATGATAATATGATCTGATCTATAAAGGGGTATTATTTTCAGTCACTCGGTTAACCCTCCTAGTATAGCTGCAAGTAGCAAGTAGCTATAGAGATCAAAATCAGTCAACTGCCCGTTTTGACTGTGACCCAAATGTGCACACATGGGCATTTTTGACTGTTTTTGACTGTCATTTTGACCACCCTGAACAACACCAGACAATACTTTTACCAGTCAAAAACGGTCGACTCATTTTGACCTGCTAATATACTTACTACACGTAAAGGTTTTGACAGTGTTTGACTTTTAACTGCACTAGATATACCTCGGCAAGTATATCAACATTTTGACTGGTTTTGACCCTTGTAGTAGTAGGAGGGTTAATCTAAAACAATCACTCCAATTTCATGCCCTGTTGATCGTGACGATATTGTCTTTTGTGTGACTTATTGTTTATTTCTCTTTTGTAGCCCCCACCCTGACTGACCTTGTTGGCCTTGTGACAGGCGACTTTCATAACAATTATATCAAAGGCAATATTGTACATTGATTTATTTTGGAAATAAATGTGGAATTGAATGGAATTGAATGAAATTGAACATTCCATTTCAATATCTAGATTTCATCTGATTGCTTTCTGTTTCTTCTGAGCCGGAATACCCTTGATTAAATTCCTGGTATTGCTTTCTTTCATTTCAGTTAGCCAGTCAGCCTGTACCGCCAATACGTGTAAAAATGGTGGCTACTGTGAGGATTTTGGATCAGAGGGCTATGAGTGTCACTGCTTAGAATCGTGGAGTGGGTCAGAATGCACCCTATGTAAGTCACAATCAGGCATGTGATTTTTCAGGATTTTTCCTGATTTTGCCTCAAAGTGTTCTTGAAGAAGAGAGGTACCCACTAAGGAAAGAAAGAAGTAGCCTGTATTGTGTCCAAACCTCTTGAAGAAGAGAGGTACCCACTAAGGAAAGAAAGAAGTAGCCTGTATTGTGTCCAAACCTCTTGAAGAAGAGAGGTACCCACTAAGGAAAGAAAGAAGTAGCCTGTATTGTGTCCAAACCTCTTGAAGAAGAGAGGTACCCACTAAGGAAAGAAAGAAGTATAGCCTGTATTGTGTCCAAACCTCTTGAAGAAGAGAGGTACCCACTAAGGAAAGAAAGAAGTAGCCTGTATTGTGTCCAAACCTCTTGAAGAAGAGGTACCCACTAAGGAAAGAAAGAAGTAGCCTGTATTGTGTCCAAACCTCTTGAAGAAGAGAGGTACCCACTAAGGAAAGAAAGAAGTAGCCTGTATTGTGTCCAAACCTCTTGAAGAAGAGGTACCCACTAAGGAAAGAAAGAAGTATAGCCTGTATTGTGTCCAAACCTCTTGAAGAAGAGAGGTACCCACTAAGGAAAGAAAGAAGTATAGCCTGTATTGTGTCCAAACCTCTTGAAGAAGAGAGGTACCCACTAAGGAAAGAAAGAAGTAGCCTGTATTGTGTCCAAACCTCTTGAAGAAGAGAGGTACCCACTAAGGAAAGAAAGAAGTAGCCTGTATTGTGTCCAAACCTCTTGAAGAAGAGAGGTACCCACTAAGGAAAGAAAGAAGTAGCCTGTATTGTGTCCAAACCTCTTGAAGAAGAGAGGTACCCACTAAGGAAAGAAAGAAGTAGCCTGTATTGTGTCCAAACCTCTTGAAGAAGAGAGGTACCCACAAAGGAAAGAAAGAAGTATAGCCTGTATTGTGTCCAAACCTCTTGAAGAAGAGAGGTACCCACTAAGGAAAGAAAGAAGTAGCCTGTATTGTGTCCAAACCTCTTGAAGAAGAGAGGTACCCACTAAGGAAAGAAAGAAGTAGCCTGTATTGTGTCCAAACCTCTTGAAGAAGAGAGGTACCCACTAAGGAAAGAAAGAAGTAGCCTGTATTGTGTCCAAACCTCTTGAAGAAGAGAGGTACCCACTAAGGAAAGAAAGAAGTAGCCTGTATTGTGTCCAAACCTCTTGAAGAAGAGGTACCCACTAAGGAAAGAAAGAAGTAGCCTGTATTGTGTCCAAACCTCCAGTTTGAGGTACCCAAACCTCTGAAGGATACTAAGGAAAGAAAGTAGCCTGTATTGTGTCCAAACCTCTTGAAGAAGAGAGGTACCCACTAAAGAAAGAAAGAAGTAGCCTGTATTGTGTCCAAACCTCTTGAAGAAGAGGTACCCACTAAGGAAAGAAAGAAGTAGCCTGTATTGTGTCCAAACCTCCAGTTTGTTGTTTGAGACCAAATTTCCCATACACAAAGTATGGTGGCTAAGAGAGGCCTCACATATCGGCCAAACGTTCATACCCCTATGTGAAAACAGTTGTTTAAAACACGGCACGGCAGAATTCCAATCCAGTAATTTTGGCTGCAATTGGACATTGTTTCAGAGCGATAAAAAATAGAAAACTAAAAATGCCCACATGTGGGTCTGAGGCGACGCGTGTGGAGACCAGAAACAGGAGACTTTTTTTTTTCCTTTTTTTTTTGGCTTGAATGACCGATCAGTGAAAGTCTCACCTTGTTACGTTGTGTCGTTAATGTGAAAAATGCATTCAGATATTTTGATATGCAAACATGAACTTCATGCTCTGGAATTTTGATCTGGTATTACATATTTATGATATCTGTAATTGGGAATTGTTTTAACAAAATGATAATACATTATATTGACAGAGACGGACAGATTTAACCATTGTATAGTTTGATCCCTCAAAACACTATGAAAAATGAATGGTTTTGAGAATAGGAGGGATTTGCTCCCATGGCATCAAGCAAACTTAAAAACTCAATTTTTTTTTGTTTTGTTTTTTTGTCATTGTCAAACAACTTTTTTGTTTCACCTTTTCCGATTCACCAGAAGTATATTAGGCCCCCCCCAAAAAAGTCTCCGGTTTCTGGTCTCCGTGCTTGTCACCTCAGACACACCCGTCGGCATTTTTAATTTTCTTTTTTTTTTGCTATGAAACAAAGTCCAATTACAGCCAAATTTGCTGGATTGATTGGAATTCTACTGTGCTGTGATTTAATCGACTTTTTCACACAGGGGTATGAACGTTTGCCCGATCTTTGATGCCTCTCTTAGCCACCATACTTTGTGTATGGGAAATTTGGTCCCCGCGTGTACAATGTATCACGTATTTCCCTGTTGGCAAAAAAAAAAAAAAATTTAAAAAAATGCGTCCCCACACTGATTTTGAAGCCGACTGATGACCAGAAACCAAAGACTTTTTTTTTTTGGCCTTATCTGGGTTTTTTTTTTTTTTTTTATGTGAAAAGGTTTTTACAAAAATGTTCTTCTTTACAGTTCACCCCTGCGGAAGTAACCCCTGTCTGAACAATGGTGTATGCAGCCACTTGGCCACAGACTTAGGCGAACTGTACTATGCGTGCACATGCACTGCACTATATTCAGGAACTCACTGTGAAATTTTAAGTAAGTTTATTCTGTTTCTATTATTGTGTGAAGAGCAGATGTGCACACCAGTGCATGACTTCATACGTAGTACATTGAGGAATGCTTGATATTTGAAGGAGTACAGCCCATGCCTGCAAATGTTTGTGTAAAATCAGAACATTGCAAAGTTCCTTTTTGAAAGGAAATCAAGCACTTTGAAATGAGATATTACACAAAATGATTGTCAGACACTTGGATTAATAGCAATTAAGTGTCTAAATAAATTTATGAAAGGATCCACTGTAAGTAACAGGACTAACTTAGGCTTCTTGACCTGACCGGATTTATTTGTCTTTTTTCTGAAATTTCTCCGAAAATTGCTGAAATAGAAATCGTCTATTTTGATACACCCTTCTATGTATTTTGTTTCTCCCAAATCTATTTTCAATTGGAGCATTATTTTTAATAAATTTTTTTTTGGTCAACACCTGTATAAAGAAATGTTTGTCGCAAACGTCATCTCCAGCACTGACATGGTCGTGAGCTTAAAACATGCTCAGACTGTAACGCAGAGCAGAGAGTTCCTTTCTCTATGCACAGAGTGTCTATAGAGTATTTAAATTAGTCAGTTCTGTTCGCCTCGTGCACATCGTAGCCCTCTAGCAGTGAAATGTACTTCAGCTGCGAGCTCCGGGCTGTACGCGGTTCCAGTTACAGCCACTTTACTGTACATACATATCACAACAGTACGGTCGCGGCGTCGCCTGAATGATTAAATAAAGTCTTTTTTTTTTAATGCAAACTGGAAATTCTCACTGCTGAATTCCACCCTCTTATCCACGACCTTCCACACATCATACCCTTTGCTATGTTTTTTAACCTCTTGCTGCACTTATCATTAAATATGGGGAATTTTTCTACCTGAAAAAAAGGAGATCTCAGCGGCCACTTTGTTAGGAAATTTCCCTGGTAACATTTAATACTAGAATGGAGCCAGTGCACATGCGAACCGGTTAAACAATGATATGCTAACTTTCTTGCATGATGGCGCCCTCATGGCCATGGACGGGGCGAATATGCTGCCACTCTTTGTACAGTGTGTATCAAAATAAAGGAAACCCAAAGGAAACCCAAATTTAATCATCAATTATAGGAAAACTGCAGAATTATAGATAAAGCGTGATATGTCTTAAGAAAGAACTGGATGTCCTCTTTCCAATGACACCCTGACCATGAATCCATTGTCACGGCTGAATGAGTAACAATGCATTGTTACTCATTCAGCCGTGACACGCTTTATCTATAATTCTGCAGTTTTCCTATAATTGATGATTAAATTTGGGTTTCCTTTATTTTGATATACACTGTATAGGTACATGTAATAGACTGTTGGTATTGTTGCAATGCTTCAGGGTACCAAAGCACACAGTTAGTTAAATGGAAGGTACAACATTGGTAATGATGACAAAACTGCTTCTATGAGTACGCTTATTCTCTTTGAATCGAGATATACATTGAAGGGAAGGTGGTACAACATTGGTAATGTTGGCAAAACTGCTTCTATGCTTATACTCTCTTTGAATATATGAGTCTGCTTACTCTCTTTGAATCAAGATATACATTGAAGGGAAGGTACAACATTGGTAATGTTAGCTAAACTGCTTTTATGAGTACGCTTAACTCTCTTTGAATCGAGATATACATTGAAGGGAAGGTACAACATTGGTAATGTTGGCTAAACTGCTTCTATGAGTACGCTTAACTCTCTTTGAATCAAGATATACATTGAAGGGAAGGTACAACATTGGTAATGTTGGCAAAATTGTCTTTAAGAGAATGCGTACTCTCTTTGAATCAAGGTATACATTGAAGGGAAGGTACAACATTGGTAATGTTGGCAAAATTGTCTTATAAGAGAATGCGTACTCTCTTTGAATCAAGGTATACATTAAGTAAAACTTGTAGCTTTGTATGGTGAGGATGATAAGTAAGACTAATTGCGGTGACACCATGTGGAATCTCAATTGAGTAGTAATTAGTTCTGAAAAGAACTGGGGGTACAACTCGACGTTTCGATCAGTATATACTCTGATCGTCCTTCCTGAGGACAATCGGAGCATACTGATCGAAACGTTGAGTTGTACCTCCAGTTCTTTTCAGAACTAATTACTACTCAATTGAGATTCCACATTGTGTCACCGCAATTAGTCTTACTCAAGGTATACATTAAACAACAAACTTGTGACAATTTGACCTCATTACGTTGTAAATAGAGAATTAGCTGTTGCAAACTGCTTACCAACTTAAAGGACTCGTAGTATAAAATGCAAAATAGTAGTTAAAATGCTACTAAGAACTGTAAAGGTTGACTGGTAAAATCAGTTGTCCTGCTGGCTACCATGAAATTCAAGTTAATTTCAACCCCTAAGATAGACTGATCCCCTGTCTTTATCCTATCAAAGATAGAGACAGGCTTCAGGCGTACCAATCAAGTAAAGCTACTGCGTGCGTGCGCGCGCGTACTACATTATTTTGTCATCCAAATAATTATCGCTGGAGATATTGTGCGTGGACGCCCATCATCGAGCGCAAGGTCGAAGTTGAATATCCCCCAAACTGAGAGGCCAGTATCTGGCGTAATTCATGAGCCTCATAGTGTGACCTCAGATTTTCAGGCTACCCCTAAGACTGCTTTACAAAATTTATAATGTCCTTTTAGAAGGGGAAAAAATACTTTGATGAATTGCGGGACCCACCATTAAATCATTTTTTGGGACATATTTATATAAATCCGTTTGAAGTCAAATATTGAGTCTTACTCATCATGCATATGTTTTCTTCCCCCAAGATGTTGATAACTGTTTAGGCAACACGTGTCGGAACGGAGCAACTTGCATCCCTGTCCCTTTTGACATTGATCAGTATTCATGTCGCTGCACCAACCAGTATTTAGGCGTCTACTGTGATGTCCACGGTAAGTTGAACTTACACACAAAAATAATATGAATTTGTGTTCAAAGTCAGTTTCCGTTGTGATTTATTAAATTCAATTAATTTTAGTTCAATCTTGATCTCATTTTATCACAGTATTAGGACCCCCCCCAAAAAAAGGTCATAGGTCGGCTTCAAAAATTGTTTTTGGTATTCCTTTTTTTTTGCCAACCAGTGAAATATGTGATACATGTATATATGTGGTTATTGGAACCAGACCAAATTTCCCATACGAAGTATGGTGGCTAAGAGAGGCCTCACAAATCAGGCAAACGTTCATACCCCTATGTGAAAAAAATGTTCAAAACACCGCACAGGATTTTGCATGTTTAGAATTCTTCAGAGATATAGATATCTTTCATTGCCAGAAAGAGATACAGTAAAATTCAATGCCTTTAAAACCTCGACCATCTCAAATGATACAAGCATTAATACGCACAGTGTTATTTTCTGTTATTGACTTACAAAGTAAAAGTTTCATAAATCAATTTGTTAATAGGTGTGACTTTTTTGAACATTCACAGATTTTAAGTACCCCCAGAATTAGGAAACATCTCAATTTTGAACTAGAGCTCAAGTGTTTGTTAGAACAAACACACGTTGTTCGTGTCAACTTCCGGTTCAATCAAATTATCATCGATGATGTCAATCGTATTTTACAAAGGTGTATCATCTTTTATTATAACAATATCAATTTCATATTCGAAAGTCCTATCAATTTTGCTTTAGAATGTGTTGAATTTGAACTTTCTGTTTGGACCAGAAGTAAAGGTCAGATCAGGTGATTTGAAGGTCAGATCAGGTGATTTGAAGGTCATATATATGACACAATAAAACTTCCTCATGATCATGAAAAGATAACGTTAGTACCTGCTTTGGTTCAATATCTGAGATTGGAAATTATTCCCTTTTTAAAAATGCCGCTAGGGGGCGCTCTGAACTTTGATGACATCATCAAACATTTTTTTAAAGGATAAGATGTCACTAATCATTTTATTCACAGAAGTCATATTCAAATTTCGTATGATTTTGAGATAGAAAATAATTATTTTTCTAAACCCGCTGCCAGAGGGCGCTGTGACAGGTGATGACATCATCAGTCACATTTTTGAAAAGGTCACATGTCAATAGTAATATCGTGTTGGCTGCAGACCCTATAAAAGTGCTTCAGAATATTTTTTTTCACTTAAACTTCCGGTTTCGACCGGAAGGAGAGGTCAGATTGGGTCATGTCTGTGTATGAAATGTCACATAATTCACGATCTGTAAGATGATGCAAAGATTGTGTAAATATCTTTTGTAGTTCATGAGATATGATTTTTTGAAATATTTAAATTGGATTTTAGTGTATTTTGATATCTGATGACATCACCATGACGTCTCAAGTTTACCTAAAACTATGTCATCAATTTATTGACAACTACATGTTATGGTCTAAGTATGTGCCAAGTTTGAAGGCTCTGTGAACTTTGGAACTATGTTTTTTTTTGTTAGATTAAGTCTCATCGAGAAGAATGAAAAAAAAAAACGAACAATTTCAAGAGGTGTTCGCGCTGTCACACGAACACCTAAAAAATGCTGACCAAACTCTCATTTTATAGGGGTGGGTTACATATTGGAGTGCTTCGTGGAGTGCCTCGTGGAGTGCCATGGTCGATCGGTTTAGTGTATCAAATTTGTGTTCTGATGACCGAGTTATCAGAATGTGGGTTTGAATCCTGGCCGCGACCATGGTGCGTGTGTATTATGGCCCAGTCCAGCAGATGCGCTCTTGTATCCGAATTCCTTCTCAGTTGTGACATTATAGGACCTTTTGTGTCCATTTTCTGAAATGTTTAATTTATGAATCAACGATAACTAGGAAGTAAGGTTTACCAAGTAATCAACCTCTTGCAGATGTAATAATTGTTGGTTCTGAACCAGTAGAAGAACCAGTAGTGAGAAACTCACCGTTTCGATCAGAATCTTCAGGAGAATATACTGATTGAAACATTGAGTTTCTCAGTTCTCACCACTGGTTCTTCCCAGAGACCAACAATTACTACATCTCCTAAGAGACTGTTTATATGGTGTTACAGCCAACCTTACCTATACTGTACTCGCACCATGCAAAGCTTCAAATCCTACTCAAATATAACTATACTTGTCCTTCAGTCGACGACTCAACGTGTACGGCTAATACGTGCAAAAATGGCGGTACCTGTACTGATCGTGAAGTGGATGGCTTTGAGTGTCAATGTATCGAGCCGTGGAGTGGTCTTCAGTGCGAGATGTGTAAGTCACTTCTTACTGGTACAATTCTCAATAGTTACATGCAGAAATAGACCGGTTGGCATCCAAAGGTTACAGAATTACCCAAATTATTACCCAAAAGCTAACTTGATGTGAAGTTGGTACCAAACATACTGAAATAATATTGTCTGTTCTCATTTCTTAAAAAAAAAAACACAAACAAAATATGCACATTTACAAAAAGTAAATGCCAACCTTTTTGCTCAATTTGTTTCCTGAAGAAAACGGAAGTGGATGCTTTTTCTTACTTTTCTCATGACTTAGACTCCACATTGATCTGATATATCCACAGGTTGGTTGTCTAATGCCAATTTCGATTCAAAGAAAGTGATAATAATAATGAAGTGCCATGGTCGAGCGGTTTAGTGCATCGGATTTGTGTTCTGATGGCTGAGTCATCAGAATGTGGGTTCGAATCCCGACCGCGACCATGGTGCTTGTGTCATTGAGCAAGACACTTTACCATAATTGCTTCTCTCCACCCAGGGGTAAATGGGTACCTGTGAGGGCAGAGTTGGTTAATGTGTTTGATTAGCCCATATGCGCTGAAATGGCAGCAATTGAGCTGTATACTCCCCAGTGAGCTGAGATGGTTACAGGAATGATTTATGCGCCTGATGAGCAGGGGTAATAATGTAATGCGCCTTGAGCACCAGTTTGGTGGATACATGCGCCATATAAGTCTACATTATTATTATTATTATTATAATATAGTGCATAATACCTTTGAATAAAAGTCTCTATGCACATCCCAACTGACTCTCAAAATCATATTACAATATTTTACAATAACTGACTATATTTACTTTTAAACAAGTACGTTTAACCTGGGACTTAAATTTATTGATAGTGTTTGAACTCTTAATTACATCAGGGATGTTGTTCCACAGTTCAGGAGCAGCATACGCAAAACTACGTTCACCGTAGGACCTAGTTATTACAGAAGGGATAGTCAAAAGATAGCTATCAGCTGACCTAAGATTTCGTGTAGTCCTATATTCTCTAATCAAATCTGTTAGGTATGCAGGAGCTAGTCCGTGCTGACAGTAGAATGTTAACAATAATATTTTGTACACTATGCGAGATCGAATAGGCAGCCAATGAAGGCTACATATTATGGATACATATTTATTTGAACGTGTCACTAACCGAGCTGCTGAGTTCTGTATCACCTGAAGCTTCCGTAGTTGGGAATCAGGCAAGCAATACAAGAGACTATTACAATACCCACAGAAGCAGTTTTGCCAAACATTATTAACCAATGTTGTACCCATTTCTGAATTTTTTTTATTCTGTATATCAGTTCCCCCATGTGGAAGCAGCCCATGTCAGAATGGTGGAATTTGTCAACATGGTTTCAATACTGAGACTGGTACCTTGTACTATGAATGCATATGCCTACCCTTATTTTCAGGACTTCATTGTGAGATTGAAGGTAAGCTAATTTACGTTTTTAGATCAGACTTCTTCAATAATGCTTGTTGTCGAGAACTTTTTCATGAGTACGAATACGAGTACAGAAAAATATACACGAGTACTCTAACTCTGTAATTGTAATCAAGTACTTTTTCATGAGTACAAATATGATTACGAGCACAGAAAAATATACACAAGTACGAGTACTCTAACTCTATAATTGTAATCAAGTACTTTTTCATGAGTACAAATATGATTACGAGCACAGAAAAATATACACAAGTACGAGTACTCTAACTCTATAATTGTAATCAAGTACTTTTTCATGAGTACAAATATGATTACGAGTACAGAAAAATATACACAAGTACGAGTACTCTAACTCTGTAATTGTAATCAAGTACTTTTTCATGAGTACAAATATGATTACGAGTACAGAAAAATATACACAAGTACGAGTACTCTAACTCTGTAATTGTAATCAAGTACTTTTTCATGAGTACAAATATGATTACGAGTACAGAAAAATATACACAAGTACGAGTACTCTAACTCTGTAATTGTAATCAAGTACTTTTTCATGAGTACAAATATGATTACGAGTACAGAAAAATATACACAAGTACGAGTACTCTAACTCTGTAATTGTAATCAAGTACTTTTTCATGAGTACAAATATGATTACGAGTACAGAAAAATATACACAAGTACGAGTACTCTAACTCTGTAATTGTAATCAAGTACTTTTTCATGAGTACAAATATGATTACGAGTACAGAAAAATATACACAAGTACAAAGTCCAAGTATGTGTAACATACCTAACCGGCTTTTTGTTTGCTCTGCAGCCAAACAGCAAATAAACGATCTAAATTTTTTCCTAAATTCCACACAACTGGCTTTTATTTCACAGCGGCATGCAACATGTCCTCACATTAACACATTAACACATGTCCTCACATCTGACATGACTGCTTTAATGCAACACTGCAATTGTCAATTTTAAATCCAAGCTTCCGGATTCTTGTTCCAGGCGACCGCGCCCACAGCCAGTCAGAGCTGACTTGGCCTGGGTGTTTTGAGGTCCTTCAGAGTTTGTTGCAGTTGAATTCAAACCAAAAGTTAGCCCTTCCGAAAAATTCAAATCATTTCCAGGTGAAAATCTTCTG
Organism: Zoroaster sp. YZ-2022; assembly: GCA_029582265.1. Lineage (NCBI taxonomy): Eukaryota > Metazoa > Echinodermata > Asteroidea > Forcipulatida > Zoroasteridae > Zoroaster > Zoroaster sp. YZ-2022. The sequence continues at coordinate 26,586,149 of CM055828.1, read as the reverse complement.
AAAGCTGCTTTTTTTTCCCCAAAAAAATTGGTCGCCGCCCTTCCTTCAACAAATTTCTTGCTATGAATCTGCATTCAAGTTTATTGTTTAAAGGCCTCCCATGGGTCCAGGAGCTTCGGCGGAGAACCCTCCCATGTACTTTAGTCCATAGAATTTTTACAAATGTGCAACTCTTGCTTTCATTTTTTTTTTAAATTGTTGATGATCCAGGTTGGTGATATGATTTGTCTTGTAGGTTATATTTTAAAATATAAATTCTAATTTGAATGGAAAATAAACTGTCTAAAGGTACCATCATTTTAGTAAAATAAGTCGTGTGTAGTCATCATTTATTGATTAAAAAAAAACTCTGACCACAGATAAATATTTGCATGTTGGAAGGATTATGAAGTCTGTGTTTGTCAATCAAAGTAATATTCACTATTTTCTTGTTTAACATGTATCACCCATGTTTTCCATTATTTTTCTGGCAATTTTTCTGGCAATTATCGAAAAAATTGATAATATCCTTCTGGAAAGGAAAACAAATACTTTGAAATGGAGATATTCCACAAAATAATTGTCAGATTGTTGGTCTAACAGAAACTAAGTGTCTAAATTACTTAATTGCTGAGCCCACCATTAACCCCTAACCACCCCCAAACCATTCAAATGCCAACGGCAGGGCTTGTTGGATTTTGATGGACTCGGTACTGTATACCCCAGACAGGGATACTTTACATGGGGCAGGGTGTCCAAATTCCAGCTAAGTCCAACAGTTGGGGTGGTAGTGTTTGTGCATGGTGTTGGATTTTGGCAGATTCAGAAGGTTTTTTTTTTTTTTACTTGTTTATAACTTTTTATGGTATTTTTAACTGTAAATTTGACTGTTTTCAGCCCACGGGCTGCTTTAATAATAATAATAATAATGTGTGGATTTATATAGCGCACGTATCCACCAACTAAGTGGTGCTCAAGGCGCATTATATTATTATCCCTGCTCATAAGGCTCATAAGGCTCATAAATCATTCCTGAAACCATCTCAGCTCCCTGGGGAGTATACAGCTCAATTGCTGCCATTTCTAGCGCATATAGAGCAAACCAACTCTGCCTTCACAGGTACCCATTTAACCCCTGGGTGGAGAGAAGCAATTATGATTAAGTATCTTGCTCAAGGACACAAGTGTCACGGCCGTGATTCGAACCCACATTATGTTGCTAACACCAGAACTTGAATCCGGTAAGCTAGACCGCTCGGCCACGATTTTAATAAACCATCAATAATAATAATAATAATAATAACATTTATTTAGCCAAATGAGCTAGGCGGTTAGGATTAAATCAATTTTGGGGGACACGGTTACTGTAAAATGATGCTTCTCACAGTTAATGTATGAAATGTATCATTTTAAATTATTTATTTTCCTTTCTAAAAAATTGTTCAGGATGATTGCTATGTTAAACACCAAGTAAACTTTTAAATTCGTTAATCAGGGTCCAAATTCATACAGTTGCTAAGCAGAGAATTTTGCTAAGCAGATATTTTTGCTAAGCAATATAAAACAGACTACCAGCCAAAATGCATTACATTTTGTATGGAAGTTTGGCCGGTAACCAAAGAAATCTGCTAAGCAATTTTTTCTCGTAAGCAATTTTATCTGCTCAACAGCTCTCTGAAATTTTAAATTATTTATTTTCCTTTCTAAAAATAAAAATGGTTCAGGATGATTGCTATGTTAAACACCAAGTAAGCTTTTAAATTCGATAGTCAGGGCCCAAATTCATAGAGCTGCTAAGCAGATATTTTTGCTAAGCAATATAAAACGGACTACCAGCGGAAATGCATACATTTTGTATGGAAGTTTGGCCGGTAACTAAAGGAATCCGCTAAGCAATTTTTTTCTGGTAAGCAATTTTATCTGCTCAACAGCTCTATGACATTGGCCCCTGGTAATGTTGCATCTTTTCTGTTTAACCAGATGATCTTTGTAGGACCCTAACTCCCTGTCTGAACGGAGGTACCTGCATAAAGACGAGTACCAATAATCAGGCCAGCTACTTTTGTTCTTGTACCAGTGCTTGGACTGGGGTGAACTGTGAAGTCTCAGGTAATTGAATTCTGATTGCTATATTTAGCTAAATGGGCTAAAAACATATATCTGTCTGAAAATAAATTTGGACAAATGCATGTTGTAATGCCAGCTGTGCACAGGTATGCCATGTTTGTAGCGATTGTGTAATGACAACTTTTTACTGATTTGTAAAAAATTCCTTGACGTGATTAGGCCTACTTGACTTGAACATAAAATTACTTGTAACCTGACTTGACATGCAAAGAAATGACTTTTAATTTGACTTAACTGGTAAACACAAAATTTCTTGTAACTTGACTTGACACGCAAAGAAATAACTTAGTGACTCAACTTGACTTGGAAACAAAAATGACTTGTGACTTGACTTGACTTGCAAAGAAATGACTTTGTTGCAACTCTATTAAATATGGATATTTTTTGGGGGGCCTTTGTTTTGTCTATCAGTTAATCTATGTACCAGCACAGTTCCTTGTAAGAATGGAGGAATCTGCATTCCTAATAATGTTAACAATGAGGCTGGTTTCTTCTGTTCTTGCACTTCTGCCTGGACTGGCACCACCTGTGAAGTATCAGGTAAGATCACAATGTTCTCTAACCAGCTTACTTGTGCAAAAGTGATGATGATTTTATGGACATTTTAGCTTGGAATAAAGGTTTGCTGAAATATACTACTCAAAACAATTTAGGGAACACCGGAATAATCTCAGTTAAAGCAAGATCATTTATTTCAGATAAATACAATGTTTCACAGAATTGATGAGAAACAACTGCACAATGAAACAGATGATAAAGGATGCATGTAGTGATTACACATTTCATGACATGACTACTGAAAGAGACAGGGGGTTGCAAATGAAAAATCCCGGTTCATGGAACATTTCAAACCTATTTGATGTTAAAAATCCGGTGTTCCCTAAATTGTTTTGAGTAGTATAGAAACTCCTGATACAATTTTTGATAGATTTACAACGTTGGTATATAGTAAGGCTGTGCCGGGTACCCGTATACCCGACCAAAACTGTCATTACCCAGTCCCATTTATCAGTTCCAATTACCCGTAAATGACTTTTTAAAATTCCGACATTTTAGCCACACAAATGGAAGTCTCCAATTTTTGTTAACAAAATGAAAAGAAAAAAAACTTTGATAAAGGCTTAAGAACTAACATTTGCTGACAGCCTTTCACAGACTTGCCGGCTTTTGTTTGATGTATCTAGTTTGTTTGAATTGACTGCCATCATGCCAGTATCATGAGTTGGTATTTGTGCGTATTGATGTATGGATAAAAAAATGCAGAGCTGGTTAGAACGGTCTCCAGAAAAACCTCCGAGACACAGACTCTTCATATGACGTCAGTGACAGAATTCTATGAGATGCTACATGATGTCACATGGCGCTCATGACCATATTCTGTCAATGACGTGTACACCAATTGCTGTTCTGTTTTACTGTGAAAAACAGTAACAACAAATTATAATTTTCTCCAATTGACAATATTTTTCTGGTTATTTTTGCAATAATCATACTGAGGTGTTGTGTCATCACAGTGCAGTGACCATGAAGAAGACCTGGTTAAATTCAATTCCGCTGCCTGTGAAGGCTAACGTTAACGTTCTCAAGGAAATAATTGCAATTAGGGATGGTTTCATTCAATGCCCAAATCTTGACTTTAACCCTAACTCCCTAGGCCCATTTGCTTACACATAACCTGAATCCTTCCTAACTCCCTAGGCCCATTTGCTTACACATAACCTGAATCCTTCCTAACTCCCTAGGCCCATTTGCTTACACATAACCTGAATCCTTCCTAACTCCCTAGGCCCATTTGCTTACACATAACCTGAATCCTTCCTAACTCCCTAGGCCCATTTGCTTGCACATAACCTGAATCCTTCCTAACTCCCTAGGCCCATTTGCTTACACATAACCCGAATCCTTCCTAACTCCCTAGGCCCATTTGCTTACACATAACCTGAATCCTTCCTAACTCCCTAGGCCCATTTGCTTACACATAACCTGAATCCTTCCTAACTCCATAGGCCCATTTGCTTACACATAACCTGAATCCTTCCTAACTCCCTAGGCCCATTTGCTTACACATAACCTGAATCCTTCCTAACTCCCTAGGCCCATTTGCTTACACATAACCTGAATCCTTCCTAACTCCCTAGGCCCATTTACTTACACATAACCTGAATCCTCCAAAATCCTTCAGTAGTAAAGCAAGCACATGACATGTATGCACACATGTGTTTCTAATCTGTGATACATGTACAGTGTCCACTGACCCAAGCACTGACCTTGCAATCACTACAACAAACATGGATGTATATGTACCATGGAAAGGCAAGTATGCCTAATAACCTCAATCCTCCAAAATCCTTCACTTTAGCAAAGAGCATGTAGCATGTAACCTCAATCCTTCAAAATCCTTCACTTTAATGATGTCTAATGTATAATTGAAGACATCTGCCTGAAGTGATTTTTTTTATTGTCTCCGAGTGTATATATTTTGTGTGTTTTATTGTAAATGTTTTTGTAAAGTGCCATGAATTTGTGCGAATAAAGATATTGTTAATATATTTCGGAAAAAACAAAACTCAAAGGAGTTTGTTTGAACACCTTAGGGAGGAGGGCCAAAGTCTTGGTACAGCCAAGCCTTTGAGAAGCCCCGCCAGGCCAAGGCTACCTGGCCTCCTAATCTGTCTTTTGTGAGTCCTAATCCTGTAACAATAGAGTACCTGCCAATCAACATAACCTGGGCTTCTGGAGGGCAAGCAGAGCTCATTATATAGGCCAGTAGGCAGGGGAAAAGCCTGGGCCTGGCCCTGGCCGGGATTCTCAAAGGCTTGGCTGTACCATGACTTTGGCCCTTGTCCCTAATCGATCAATCTACCACAAGAATATTTCTATTTGAGCATTAAATATGGAAATTATTTATCAAGAACGGCTATTAAACAAATTTCTTTCCTTTTGCTGAATTGTTGCCCTCATAAAGAGTCATTTAAGAGATACCATGGGCAGGCCATCTTATCAAAACAAAGACCATCATAGATCTGTCCACAATCCATGGAGATGCATCGTAAGGACAAAAATTAAACAAAATAAAAAATTATAATAACGCACTTGGGAAAGCGACTATTGCCAAATCTGAATGAGCATGTAATCAGAGTCGTTTTTTTTTTTTTTTACACCATTGTCACTTGTTACTTCTCTTTATTAGTTAATTTGTGTGTGGGTGTAACTCGCTGCAGCAACGGAGGTACCTGTCGCCCTAATAACGTCAACAACCAGGCTGGGTTCTTGTGTACTTGTCTTCTTAATTGGGGCGGAACCACCTGCAGTATATCAAGTAAGATTACTCTGTGTATTTCTATAGGCAGATTTCTCGAAATAATTGTTAAATTACATCAGTAATGAGTCAGAGAAATAAATCGCCTGTTTAGCAATCCCCAGTTTGCTTCCATAAGGCCACAAGTTTCCAGTTTCTGGTCATACATGTAGGTCGGCTTCAAAATAGGTGCAGTCGCGCTTTTAAAAACATTTTGGAATCTTTTTTGCCGAGCTTTTAAAGGCGTGATACATGCATGGGCAGATCCAGAACATTTTTTAGGGGGGGGGGGGGGCTGAGAATCAAAAACAATTATTTTTCAGTACTACAAAAATTACAATGAAATAATCAAAGGGAGAGAAAACAAAGCACACTGTGGGAATGGGAGTGCGTTCTCCCCTCTCTCTCTCTCTCTCTCTCTCTCTCTCTCTCTCTCTCTCTCTCTCTCTCTCTCTCTCTCTCTCTCTCTCTCTCTCTCTCTCTCTCTCTCTCTCTCTCTCTCTCTCTCTCTCTCTCTCTCTCTCTCTCTCTCTCTCTCTCTCCTTTTTTAAAACGATTTTAGGGGGCTACAGCCCCCTTAGCGCCCCCCCCCCCCTGGATCCGCCAATAACATGTATAGGCAGTCATTGGAACCCGACCAAATTTCCCATACACAAAGTATGGTGGCTGAGAAAGGCCTCACAAGTCGGGCAAACGTTCATACCCCTGTGTGAAAAAGTCATTTAAAACACAGCGCGGCAGAATTCCAATCGATCCAGCAATATCGTTTCATAGCCAAGAAAAAGGAAACTAAAAAAAAATGCTGATGCACAAGTCTGAGGTGACGCGCGCAGAGACCCTTTTTTTGGCCGAATACAACAAACTAAAAAGTAAATCAATGTTACAGTATTGGACGAGATAAAATGGAAAGAACAGCAAATTGATCAGAAAGTAAGTCCAAATAGGCAATCCCATGGTTACTCACGTTATGTTTTTGAGGTATTAGGCCCACTCTTAATGCCATGATTTCCTTACTTATATATTTCACTCATCGGTTTTTCGAAATGCTTGCATTATACCCAGACCTTATTCAGCATGAAAAAATAATTTCAGAAATTTGTTATACCTACGCTAAATAAGCGAAAAATGCTGGTTACTCACGTTACATTTTTCAGACATGCATAAAATGTTGCTTTTTCTCTGATATAGCGTACATATAACAAATTTCTGAAATTATTTTGTGCCGAGTATACCCAGTGTCTGGGTATAATGCGACTACTGTGAAAACAACTAATGAGTGAAATATATATTATGGCATTAAGAATGGGCCCAAAACCTCCAAAATGTAACGTGAGTAACCATGGAATTGCCCAAATATAGAGGCATATTCAAAAGACGTAGGGTTTATGTAGAAATGTCTGTATAACATTGACGATACAAGGGACAGGAGACTTGGTGGACAAGACAAACGGAAACAAACGACAAAAACTAGGACAGTCAGACAGATGAACGGACTTAAGGACAGTAATGGGACATTTATATTTTGTATATTTATACACAAATATATACATAACAGCAAAAGAAACGTCACCCCTAAAAATATTTATTATTTTCATTTTATAATTAATATAATTTGTTGAATGAAGAATATTATGAGTATGGAGTGTAACACGAACACAATGTGGCAAATTTGATTGACCTGGCAGCCAACCATCCCACAACATTGTATATTTATTATGTTTAATAATATAATTACTTAACAAAATTTAAGGGGTGACGTTTCTTTTGCTGTTATGTATAGAACAGAAATGAAAGTAAGGCTGTGAGTTTTTGGGTTGTGTCGGGAACTGGATACCCAAAATTGGAAATCTTCGGATACCTGGTTACCCGTAAACAATATTGTAAAAACACGTAAATACTCCAATACGAACACAAATTTCTCTAGTTTTATTAGAGTCACACACATGCACGGATTACCGCACGGGCAAACTGGGCACGTGCCCCGGGCCCAGGAGCCAATAGGGGCCCTTGGTTTTCAAAAAAAAAAAAAAAAAGCATAGTACTAGTAGTATTATGCGCGTGTATGGGCCCGTGGTGAATTTGTGCCCAGGGCCTGTGCTCATGATGATCCGTCCATGGTCACACACATACAAATAAATTGTGTTCCACACTCGCACTTATCCAGTAACTGCGAACAATAGGCACAAATTTGTGATACTGCCACAAACCAAACTAGATACATCAAACAAAAGCCGACAAGTCTGTGAAAGGCTGTCCGTCAATGTTACTTCTAAAGCCTTTATCCGATTTTTCTTCTTAACAAAAAAAACGGAATTTAAAAAAAGTCGTTTTGATCGGATATCCGGATACCCGGCAAGGCCTTAAACATAAGTATGGTTTCTGAAGATCTTTCTTGATTCTCATTAAAAGTATCCATGCATTTATAGATAATCTGTCAGAAGTGCTATCATTTGAGTAAATTAAGTAAAATAAGGGAACACATATGTATATTAACCTTAAGTACGCTTAATGTGTGACGCCTTTTTTTTAACCCATCAATCAAAGGTGGTAGATAAAAAACCATGTACTCTCGATGTATGAAATAGATAAGGCTAGATGTTTCTTCTTCTTATTATTTTTCCATCGCAGCTTCTGGGTGTCTACCTGTTAACCCATGCCAGAATGGCGGTATCTGTGTCCCTGTTATTAACTCTCAAGACTTCGCCTGTGATTGCTCTCCAGTGGCTTCTAGGTTTGTCGGAACGTACTGTCAAAATCGTAAGTGACGCCCTCTAGAGATGTGTCGCCCTTATTTTTTTCGCCCATGTTTGGCTGAGACGACCCACAAAATCGAATTTATATAATGAATGAATTTTGAAAAAAATAATATCATTGTTAAATAAAAACAAACAAAATTATGAAATTAAGATGATCGGAAACTGTAAATAAAAGCAATATTACAAAAACGTTTGATTCTGATTGACAGCCACGCTGGGCAATCGGAAGACTGCCCACACCTTCAGTAAATTGTGTGGCCAAATTGTCACATCATATATATTGCTTCTGGCAGGTTCTCATCCAAATTTTTCTTAGCTGATAACTTTGCTATTTAGCAGTATTTTCTGTTTATAAGATCTATTAAATTTGCCCCCTGGTTCCCACTAAAAAAAAAAAAAAAGGATAAAACAGATTTGTTTTTCCACTGTTTTAGCGAATCCATGCTTCAACAATAATCCGTGCCTGAACGGCGGGATTTGTGGTGTGAGTGATCCTAACGGTAATCCAGTGACTGTCTGTAACTGCCCTTCTGATTATACCGGCCCGCTCTGTGAAACTGGTAAGCACGTTTGCCTGATTTCTTTTTTTTACCCTCTCTCTTCGACCCTCTTCTCTTAGCCAACATAGTTTCCAGCCGCTGGTATCTGCCCCTTCGCACCTCCAGACATCCATGCATGTCTGGTATGGTTGTAAGAACACTGGGCTAAATTTAAAAGGATCTTTTGTTTATATACTGGGTACTTAATTCAGAAGGATCCCGTCGGACCTTAATTGATCATTTTTTTGTTTAAAGATCTGATTTGAGACACCTTTCAGTAATGGATCAAAAGGAAGGGTTCCTCCTGCTATACCAAACAAAAAAGATGGGGAAAAATGCTCACAATATTTCTGTACGAAGTGGAAATGGTTGAGGGGGGGGGGGTCATGGGCCGAGTCACCACTTTTTAAAAACAAACAAACAATAAAGAAAATATTGCTGTATGCATTGGAAAGTGAAGCAACAAATTAAAGGGATAGTATCGTCATGATCAGAGTAGACTTTTTATCTGGCATGGAATCACCATCTTCGTTTAAGATCAACACAGAGACTGAAAATTACAGCAACGGTGATATAACCTTATCATGTGGGGTATTATTTTCAGTCACTGCGTTAATCTAAAAGCAGCAATCCGATTCCATGCCCTGTTGATTGTGACGGCATTTTCCCCTGTCACACTTACAGTGGAACTATAATAGTGGAAATAAGGGAATTGTGAAATTTCAGACTTTTTGGAGGTTCCCTTCTGAAATTCTGGATTCACCCCTGCCTTTTGTGTTCAGTAATCTCATATTGACTTACATATACCCATATATGTGTTGGTTGCCTGTAGAGTTTTAGCCTTGCTTCTCAGTTTGTGAAACTAAGTGTGTGTTCGCTTTTCTTTTTATATAAAATGCTGCTTTTATTCCACTTTCTTAGTCAATATCAACAGTAAGTGTATGATTGATTATATCAGATCACTTTCATATTGCTTTGATGTATCGATATCAAATTGTTCATGTAACCTTTGTCTGTATCATTGATCAATGTGTGTAAAGCATATTGATTTTTTATCGATACATGATGCTCTTGATATTGCTCCTGTCGGCATCAACCACCAGTTTATGTTTGATATTGCTTTCATATCACTTTCATACATTAATATTTTTATCGTTATGTAGCTGTTGCCTGTATCATTGACAAGTGTGTGTTAATAATATCAATTTTTTATTGATACTTAATGTCTTTATTGCTCCTGTTGTAGTGTGTTTGCATCAACAACCAGTTTGTGTTTGATAAATAGCATATGGCTTTCATATCACTTTCAAATATCAATATTTTTATTGTTATGTAGCTGTTGCCTGTATCATTGGCAAGGGTGTGTTAATGATATCAATTTTTATTGATACATGATGCTTTTATTGATCCTGTTGTAGTCTGTCTGCATCAACAACCAGTTTGTGTTTGATAATTTAGCATATCGCTTTCAAATATCAATATTTTTTTTGTTATGTAGCTGTTGCCTGTGTCAACAACCGGTGTGTATTCGGCACGTGCATTCCTCTAGGTTCCATTTACGTGTGCCAGTGTGACGTGGGTTACGGGTCACAATATTGTGACAGAGGTACGTAGACTATTTTGCCGCGCATCTCGGGACAAGCATGTGATCACCACTTGCATTTCCCTGTGCGTTACTGCGTAGTTTGTGATCAAGCGATCTGTACGTAGTTGCATGTCTAACCGTTGTTGCATTTGGTTTGTAACGTTGATGGACACTGTCTCAGTCAGAATTTTGAACATTAGGTAGACTGGCATGCGTTATGCAGATCGGCACACTGTGGTATTTACAAAGAGGTCTGTGTGTATACTGACCATAGCATTAGCCAGCATTAGCCTTTGGGTGTCTTTTGGATGTTCTGTTTGCTGACTGGACACCCTGTTTGATATTTGGTACACATGCAAAAGTATTGTAAGTTAAATATTTGGACACCCTGTTTTTCAAAGAATAACAAATTTGGACGCCATGTTTCCAAATCCTGGCTAATACTCTGATGCTGACACAGGGAAAACTTAAGTGCAACACTGCTGTAATGATCACACCACTTTAACCAGCAGCATTCCACTGTATATTATTCAATATGGGCAATTCCCTGGTTACATTTTTGAGGTTTTGGGCCCACTCTTAACCAGTTCGCGTCGGAGGCAGTGTATACACGCAAATTAATTTTTTGGACAGCGGATCGGAGAGCGTCTAAACACGCCACAGGATTCTCGGGAATATTTGTATAGATTCCCGGTCGACGTGGCAACGAGCCATAAGCATACGGTGGAAGACGCGGTCTCCCCGGTCACGCTCTGGTGAGCACCATTGTTCGTGTTTCTGCGGTAAAAATAAACCCGCCACGGGGGTTCGGAAAAACTTTTTTATTCCCGGTGCGAACTGGTTAATGCCGTAATTTCCTTACTTTAGTATATTTCACTCATTAGTTTTTTCACAGTAGTTGCATTATACCCAGACCTTATTCAGCATGAAAAAAAATAATAATAAATCAGAAATTTGTATTTGTACGGTAAAATGCTAGTTACTCACATTACATTTTTGAGGTATTGGTCCCACTCTTAATGCCATAATGTCCTCACTTATATATTTCACTCATTAGTTTTTTCACAGTAGTTGCATTGTACCCAGACCTTATTCAGCATGAAAAAAAATAAAATAAATCAGAAATTTGTATTTGTATGGTAAAATGCTGGTTACTCACGTTACATTTTTGAGGTATTGTGCCCACTCTTAATGCCATAATGTCCTCACTTATATATTTCACTCATTAGTTTTCTCACAGTAGTTGCATTGTACCCAGACCTTATTCAGCATGAAAAAAAAAAAAAAAAATCAGAAATTTGTATTTGTATGGTAAAATGCTGGTTACTCACGTTACATTTTTGAGGTATTGTGCCCACTCTTAATGCCATAATGTCCTCACTTATATATTTCACTCATTAGTTTTCTCACAGTAGTTGCATTGTACCCAGACCTTATTCAGCATGAAAAAAAATAATAAAATCAGAAATTTGTATTTGTATGGTAAAATGCTGGTTACTCACGTTACATTTTTGAGGTATTGTGCCCACTCTTAATGCCATAATGTCCTCACTTATATATTTCACTCATTAGTTTTCTCACAGTAGTTGCATTGTACCCAGACCGTACTCGGCACAAAATAATAATTTCAGATATTTCTTACATGTACGCTGTATAACAGAAAAATGCTGGTTATTCGCGTTTTAACATAAATAAAATGTTGCGTTTTCTTTTGTATAGTGTACATATAATAGATTCTGAAATTATTATTTTGTGCCGAGTAAGGTCTGGGTATGATGTGGGTTCAAATCCTCAGAAATGTAACATGTGTAACCATGGAAAATTGCCCATATGATTTTCCAAAATGTGTATTTTTTCGCAAAAAGTTGAGACGTTTTTTTTTTTTACTGCTGTCCAAAACATTGCTTTCTACTTAGTTTTCATTGATAACATGCTTGGAGTCACCCTAATTTGACCATTTTTGTTTCTGCTTTTCTCCCTTATAAACATGACAGAGTTACAGTGTTTGCAGAATCCTTGCGTGCACGGCACTTGCCAAGAAGTGGGTAACTCATTTGAGTGTTTATGCGAGGAAAACTACTTCGGAACCACCTGCAATGTTTGTAAGTTGTTTGCCGCTAGCATAGCTGCCACCTATTACAAATTTTTAGTTATTATTACGAATTTTTTCAGGAATTACTAAAGTGCAAATTGCTCTTTAAAAATATACGAATTTCAAGTTATTCGCCCATCATTAAAAAAAAACTTGATAAAGTACCATTTTGTGAGCATTCGGGTAAAATCATGTATAGCGATCGTAAAAAATCTTAAAAGAAAATCGTAAAAAAAAACAATAACAACTAGAGAGTTGAAATGAATGTACTTTGCTAAATATCAGTGTTGTACCTTCCCTCTACATTTCAAGCCAATTCACATAAAATTATGGTTAGATAATGGCCACTAAAGGCTGTGAAGACACATTCAAAAAGGCTGAAGCTTGTGGCAAAATACCATTGAACATAAAAACTACATTAATGCTTACAAGGAAGAATGTTATTGACAAGAAAGACAAAGAGAGACAGACAGAAGACATGGACATGAACGAACAAGTCTGATCGAAAAAATGTGTATTTATAAGTAAAATGCAACAACAACAAAAAGACTGAACAACAGGCCTGTGATTTCTCATGATTTTTTTACAAATTTCTATTTTTCTCAAAATATTGTTGAAAGAAGTGAAGTAGCCACCAAGGAAAGAAAGAAGTTCATGAAGCCTGTATTGTGTCCAAACCTCTAGTTTCTTGTTTATGGGGATGTGGAGATCAGTCTGTAAATACACCAAAATTAAACATCTGAAAGGTTCTGCTACCGATATTCAGAATTTTTTACTTTTGTAAAATCTCGCCCCTGGAACAAAAAAAACGTTCAGTGAAAGTGATTCAAACAATATATATCATTCTGTCTCCAAATCCTGTTGGTAAATCGATGCATAATACGCACGTGTATTGGTAGTACATGCATTCTTTTCGCTACTTCAGGTTCCAAATGATAAGATTTTGAGTATTTACAACACATACGTTATAAGCAGGTCCTGAGCTTTCTAATTTCTTGCGTACATCCTTAAAGAAAAGTGTGGTAAATGCATTTCCATTGGGCTTTCTGATGATCGTTGGAGCCAGCACGTGCGAAGTGGGTGTGGTTTATATTGGAATTACATCACACTTACCAACAGGATATTGATTACTTGATCTTGTGTAACCAGCCCCATTGGATTGGTATTGCAGCAATTTTTATTTCTTACTTTATCATAGTCATCATTTCTATTCTGGTCATAATAATAATAATAATATAGTGAGTTTTTATACAGCGGCAACTCCATCACGATGTGATGCTCGAGACGCTTTTTACAGTTATTTGTCATTGTGCTACTGCAACTCATTCCTGGATCGTTCTCGACTTCCTGGGAAGTACACAGCAAACAATTGTGGAATCGACTAATGCTGAGAATCGTTAAACGTTTGTGTTTTTTCAGTGAGCCCGTGTCTGGTATCGCCGTGTTTAAATGCGGGAGTATGTATTGTGACTAACAACGGAGTTTCGTTCATTTGCATCTGTCCAGACCAATGGACTGGACAAATTTGTGACAGTGGTAGGTATTTTTCTCGGATCTCTTTAGATTGGGAAGCCCAAGTACAGTATTTATGTATGTATGAAACACTTATACTCGGTGCTTTCTGAGTGTCTGCGGGGAAAAAACTCCACAGGCGACTGCACTAGCAAGCAGGAGATCTTGGGTTCGAGGTCCCACCCAGGTTGCCTGTGAAATTCTTTCTGCAGACTCTCGAAAAGCACCAAGTATACAGTGTATACGTCGGTTTAGGGTAAAAAAACAACAACAATTGTTTTAAAGAGACAGTATCGTCGCGATCAACAGGGCACGGAATCGGATTGCTAGTTTTAGATAACTGAAAATAATACCCCACATGATAAGGTCATATTACCATTGCTGCTGCATAAATGAGCCAGTAATTTTCAGTCACTGTGTTCATCTTAAACTAGGACGCCGATTCCATGCCCTGTTGAAAGTCTGCTCTGAGCGTGACGATACTGTCTCTTTAAGTTGATTTTATTAACATTCTGTTTTATGAACATTTTGAAGTTGATTTTAATAACGTCTGTTCTGGCTTTTCTCCTGTAGCTTTCAATAATTTGGAATAAAAATGATCATGAATAATGACTTGAGCCAGTTGAATTGAGCCAATCATGTGTGCAACATTCCCTTTTTGCATTCATTTCCTTTTACTTGGATATCTGTTTCTCTCAAATCTTAGCTGTGATCTGCAATCCTAACCCTTGTTTCAATGGGGGAGCATGCATTTCTGCAGCTGATGGTGTATCCTTTGACTGTCAGTGTCTACGAGGCTTCTCTGGAGACCTGTGCCAGATAGGTACGCAATAACCCCTGAATACATTTTGAATATTAACACAAACCCAGGGCTTCTCTATGATTCTTTTCCTGATTTCAGTTATTCTGTACAAATCTCCCCTTAAAGAAAAATAATACAAGCATTTATAGAATGCTTAAAGGGAAAAAAACATAACATAACAAATGACAATTATTAGAAAACAAGTCTTTAGGAGTTCTTTGAACTGTTCTACAGATGAGGAATTAGGAATTGTAATGGGGAGAGAGTTCCGTCCTTGAGGACTATCAATGGGAAATGCACAGTCCCTGTCAGACTTCTTGAAAGTACGAGGGATGGCCAGATTAGCCTGAGAGGGGGGGGGGGGAACTTACATTACGTTTAAGGATATCCCTGATGAAAAAATTCTACCTATTGCCTTTTTGTCTTTCCCTAGCCGACCCGTGTACCAACAACCCTTGTTTGAATAATGGCATTTGTGTACCGGGGGACCAGGGAAGCATCTCCTGTAACTGTCTGCCTGGATTCAATGGCCAGTTGTGTGAACGGAGTAAGTTTGTATCATTGCGGATTCCGTATTATCAGAAGTCCATTGCCCACGGCATTGTACTCCAAACGCGCGAACGCACAACAAGCATGGTAGCAAGTTTTTCTACCCTGCCCGGCCTGCAGCAGGGCGTCATGGGATTAGGCGTTTGACACCAGAAGTTAAGTTCCTAGACCTAGATGCAATTTTAATCTTGACACAGTTTTTTGCATACAGCGCAGAGATTGCACAACATAGGCGCAAATATAAAGCGCACAGAGGGGCGCACAGAGGGGCGCAGAAAGTTTAAGGATTGATATTTAGCCAATGACCAGGGGTAATAATGTAAAAGTGCTTATAGATGATGTGATGCTTACAAAAGATTCCCAACGGTCAAACTGTGCCAGGCACAACATGTACACTGGTCTATGACAAGAAACCATCATATCTGATATATTGAGGTTTCAGCAGAAACAAATCTTAATTTGATTAATGTTTAATAAGGCATTACCATTACATCTCAAATCTTATTCATTTGAAAATTCAAAAAAAAAAATCTTGATGTTATGTGGAGATGTACAAACTCTGCATACAAATACACACACTTTTGCCCGTCGGGAAATCACCCTGGTACTCTAAAGGTCATGCAAAGTGGAAACAAGTCACATGGTCTGCAAACTACAAATGGTGCGCCCTGTGAAAGTCTCAGCTTATTTCATTGTGTCGCTATTTGGCAATAATCTCGATGAAATCTAGATGGTGTCCTCCAAGAGTCAGTTCAGCTTGGTCAAGCCCAACAACCATCTTGAGTAGACTGAATAAATCGAATACTGGAGGCTTACTCATTGCAACTTGGGACGTACGATTCGTTGTATACTGCTGCAGCGCTGAGTACTGCTTTACGGAGGAACGGAGAAAGCTGAAGGATTGATATTGGTCCAATGACTAGGGATAATAATGTAAAAGTGCTTAAGACTTTCACATCATGATATATATTCCGCACATTATCAGGCCTGGAATTTCACCAAGGCCATGGCCTCTGTTGCCCTTGTCTTGGCGCACCTCAAAATGTTCCCATAGGACGGACATTCTGATATTCGAATGGAAGTGCCCTTTACACTGGAAAAGTGGTCCTGCCCCTACAAGACCTACAAATTTTAGGCCTGTAATATTAGTATTATTATGTTGACCTTATTAGTATTATTATGTTGACCTTGTCTCCCTGTTGCAGTTGACCCGTGTATTCCCAATAACCCATGCCAAAATGGTGGCATATGTTCACTGGCTACCAACGGTGTGGGTCTATTGTGTTCCTGTATCAATGGTTTCAATGGAGTTTACTGTGAAATAGGTAAGAATCATATAACAATTAGTGAGCTCATCAGAGCCAAATTTGCTAATTTGACCACCAAAATAAAGTATCCAGTTTCTAGTCAGGTCGGCTTCAAAATCGCGGTGACGCGTTTTTTTTTTTTTTTTTTTTTTTTTTTTTTTTTCTCCAAACTAGTGAAATACGGGATACATACACGGTTATTGGAACCAGACCAAATTTCCCATACACAAAGTATTGTGGCTAAGAGTGTGAAAAAGTTGTTTAAAACACAGCGCGTCAGAATTCCAGTTGATCCAGCAAGAAAAAAAAGAAGGAAAAAAGGGGGGAAAAAATGGCAGATGTGCGGGTCTGAAGCGAGACCAGAAACCGGAAAATATTTTTGGGGGCCTTATAAGCATGTTTATTTTTTGTACATGTTTCTTCCTATGGTGTGGGGGGGTGGGTGGTGTCGATTAACCAATATAAAAGGTTGTAACCAATACTCCCTGCTTGTTGTGATAGTAAACCCAAAGAAGGTAATAAAACCATATACATGAATCAAAATACCTATTTATATTCATTATTTGTTTAACGGACTGGTTTAAAATCCCTTTAAAAAAATGGGTTGTAAAACCACCATTTTGATAGTACTGCCATGTTACTGAATGTGACACTAGCAAACCTCACAAGGATCTCAGAAACCAATTTGATAAACCAAGCTAATGTCAAAGCAGTGGGTATATCAAGCCTGTAATTTCAGAATTTTTTTTACAAAATATTTTGCCTCAATATTTTCTGGAAAGAATTAGAGAAGTAGCCACCATGGAAAGAAACAAGTAGCCTCTATTGTGTCCAAACCTGTAGTTTATTTTGTGTTGGTATGTGGAGATTATGTGAATCCTCCAAAATTAAACATCCAGGAGGTTCAGGGGGCTTTGTCCTCCAGACCAAAGGGAGACCCAGGCCCACTACCCATTTTACAGGATTTTTTACTCATGTCACACACACCCCCCCCCCCCCCTGGTGTATGTCGCATACCATCTGCTGCATTTAGCCACTGTGTGACAGATGATGCTGAATTTGTCACAAAGTTTATTTCACGTCATGCTTACTCAAGCACTTTGTAAATCGTTGCATAAGTGCAACAAGGTCGTATCTAAAAAATGCAACAAGGTCGTCTGTGAAATAGTGCATAAATTTGCATACATTAAAACAATTGAGTGCAACAACGTCGTATCTTCCTCCATAGGTTTTGGGTGTTCATCCTGGAACTCTGTAAAAAGATACGACCTTGATGCACTGATGCGACGAAATGTCCTGTGTGTCCGCAAAGGGTGAATTTGCCCATTTCCATTTGGCTTTTTTTCAAACATTGTGCTTTCAGTTGTTCAATTTTGAAACCAAAAATCGATACATGCATTTATGAATAGGAATACAAGTTTTGGTCTTTATGGCAGGATACATGACTGGTTTTGGTCTTTATGGCAGGATAATGACTGGTTTTGGCCATGGCCACGGGGTGATTATTGACCTCGCATTTGGCTCAGTCCATAATTGCATGTGGCCATGCCAAAAACCGGGATCATTATCCTGCAGTAAATACTACACGACAACTTTGTTACCCTAATCACTGACCGTTAATTGCCAACTCTCATTTGCCTCTCTTGAATATTTTCTAGATTCCTGCTTCAGTAGTCCTTGTCTAAATGGCGGGACTTGTGTCCACAATCAGGATGGTACATATTTTTGTCAGTGTGTTGCTGGATACAATGGAATCGACTGTCGTACAGGTCAGTGCAAGCAGAAGGCAATTTGAACATGCATCGCCCGTGTTTCACCGACCATTTCCGGAAATGTTTTCATTGGAACAGTGATAATTTCCCTTTAGAAAGGAAAACAAATACTTTGAAGTGAGATATTTCAAAAATTAGTTGTCACAAGCTTGGTTTAACAGTAAAAAAAAGTGCCACATTAATTTACGACGGGAACCACCTTACTGTAAATCATGCTTCTGATGATTATTTTGAGAAATTTTAAAGCATTTGTTTTCCTTTCCTCAAGTAAAATAACGATGTTCCGATGAAAACAATTGTTCCAGATAATTGCCGTTAAAAAGTGTAAAACACTGTTGGAAACTGGTACTTTCACCTCTTCAAATGGGTCAAAATTACTACCTGGCAAGAAGTACAGGCCATAAGTGCTGAATATGAAAGATCAACGAAAACGCATGGTGCATTTTGAAGATAGCGGCATGCTTCCAAAAGTGCACTGATGGATTTTGGAGGATTCAAGGAAGGTTCCTAGCCAGAATACCTAGGGGGTTAGGGTTAAACATATGTGACGTGTCCTCCCGAAATCAGACACTTTTGGGCAGAGCTCGGAACTGAGAAACGGGCAAAAATATGCCTGGGGGTGTTTTTTGTGGAATTTGAGTTTCTTGTAAATTATCAATATTTATAATGTTTATAACATCTTGTGAGAGTTTCAGATTAAAAATTCATTGATAAGTACAAGTTTTTACCGATTTAGAAGGGCATGTCAGTTCAGAAAATGATGAATTTGTTCTAATTTGGTTTCAAAATGAAGCAAAATTTACCAACTTTGCGCAGTATGTTTTTTGTTTTCCTCAGCAAGTCATTTCATTAATAGGTAACCCTTAATAAAGCAATTTAAGGCACTATTAATCTGTTGACATGCCTGTTGCTAGGGGAACAGAAGTATCTTTGTAAGAAGTTAATTACTTAAAACATACCAAATGAAACTTGTAACTTTAAAGTCGATTATCTCCATTTGTAATTTTCGTAAAGACAAACCTAAAAATTACGTAACTCCGCTTTGGGGAGTCCAGTTTAAAAAAAAAAAGGTATCATTGTAAAGCTGAGGATCTCTACTTTCATAATCAATAACTAACTCAATTTTGATAACCTGCCCAAAAGTGTCTGATTTCGGGAGAACACGTCACATATATAGTTTACAGTTTATTGCTTTTTAAAGTCATACTCATGAATACTTCATTGGCAAAATCTGGCCTATGCGTGAATACAGTCATACCAAATTTCAGTGAACGATTTCGCGTGTATCAGAAAACAAATTTCATAATTTGCGCTTCTTGATTGCCTTTCTAGATTGGCTAGATTGACTACAACTCTATAGAGTTGGAGTACTCATATATACTACTCAAAACAATTTAGGGAACACCGGATTTTTAACATCAAATAGGTTTGAAATGTTGCATGAACCGGGATTTTTCATTTGCAACCCCCTCTCTCTTTCAGTAGTCATGTCATGAAATGTGTAATCACTACATGCATCCTTTATCATCTGTTTCATTGTGCAGTTGTTTCTCATCAATTCTGTGAAACATTGTGTTTATCTGAAATAAATGATCTTGCTTTAACTGAGATTATTCCGGTGTTACCTAAATTGTTTTGAGTAGTATATATACTCGGGTACATTTGTCTGTAACTCATACTCATACTCATGAAAAAAAATACTGATAGAAAAAGAACTACAAGTCTGCAAACTCACACAAATAAGGCCCGTGATTTCTCAGGATTTTTTCCTGATTTCTGGATTTGTTTTACAAATCTCTTTGCCTCAAAATGTTCCTGATTAGAAGAGAAATATAACCACCAAGGAAAGAAAGAAGTAGCCTGTATTGTGACCAAACCTCTAGTTTCTTGTTTGTGTGGATGTGGAGTCTGTAAATCCTCCAAAATTAAACATCCGGGAGTTTCAGGGGGCTTTGTCCTCTAGACCAAAGGGAGACCCAGGCCCGCTACCCATTTTTCGGGATTTGTTACATTTGTCAAATCAAACCCCTGACAAATATTTCTGCCTGACATGTTTGCTATGCAAAAGTGTTGAATGAAATAGTTTTGAGCAAGTATTCATGAATGCCCAAAGATAGTTTAGACAATTCGATTGGACAAAACAATCATGTTTGGGTGTGTTAATGGATGGTAAAGACATGGCTTATCAAAATCAGAGCAGCGTGTATGTGACGGCTGTTCGCCAGCTGTTTTGTGCGATGCGGATTTGAACCAATCAGAGTGACGAAGGTTGTTTCACATCACGCACCTGACTCATGTACATGTACTTTGAAAGTGTTCGGTGTGTCACTAAAACGTGAATTTGCCCATTTCCATTTGGCTTTATTCAACAAAAATTACACATTTTTTACGTTTTGAAAATAAAATGGATACAGGCATTTATGAATGGGAATAAGAGTTTTAGGCATGGTCAAGGGCGATAAGGACCTCACCTTCGGCTCTGTCCTTATCGCCTGTAAAAAGACCGCACAACAAAATTTTATTCCCTAAATAAGAACCCAGACATTTCACAAAAGTACAAACTACACACACTTCTTGACTGACTGACAATAACATCCACAAAATCCACTAGATCAAATAAAACAATCCAATATGGAACGAACATGGTCCGTAAATGACATACTCTTAAAAATAACCATACTCAGTAGTTAACAAGAAAATACACTTTTTTTTTAAGCATTCCAACATGGAATTTTCATCTCTGGAAGACATCAAAATCACTGTGTTCATCTTAAACTAGGACACCAATTCCATGCCCTGTTGATAGTCTGCTCTGATTCGTAACGATATTGTCCCTTTAATTGTACTGAAAGTATAGCACCTTGGACTCGGAATGAAAATGGACAATTCGCACTACAGTTCTGCTGGTATACTGTAACCTAAATCATTCTGTTCTTGCTTTCCACAGTGGATAACACCTTGTGTGACAGCGGCCCATGTAAGAACAATGGTATATGCTATGAGGATGATGTCTTGGGATATGTCTGCACCTGTAAAGATGGATACTCGGGAAGAGATTGTGAAGTTGGTAAGGATCGGATGCTTTCATGATTTTCAAAATCAGCTGCTTCATGTTCTGTTTCGATTTGAAAAACATGCTTTAAATCAAAAGACCATTTGCACATTTAAATGTGTACGATGACATTGCTACTATCATCAAGACACCATGTTTACAAATAACGGTTCATTTAAAAATGCAACAAAAATTGCCAGACGGATTGGTCTTATTGACTACAAGGGTCAAAATGTTGATATACTTGCCAAGGTATATCTAGTGCATTTTAAAAGTCGAACACTGTCAAACTTTATGTGTATTAAGTACATTTACGGGTCAAAATGAGTCAACCATTTTTCGACTGGTTAAAAGCATCGTCTGGTATTGTTCAGGGTGGTCAAAATGACAGTAAAAACCAGTCATAAATGCCCCTGTGTGCACAGTTGGTTCAACAGCCACAAACAGTCAGTTGACTGAGTTTGATCACTATAGCTACTTGCCACAAAAGTTTGGCTATAGTAGGAGGGGTATGCAGACCCAACAAATCGATCACGTCTATGTCAGCATATTTAAAAAATCTTGTAACATATTTTAAGAAAATAAATCCCGGTCCCAAAAGTAACTTGTCCCACCACTACTCCCGACCAACCTTTCCAATATGTTGAACACACATCATATGTGCGTTCAAGCCCCATTGTCTTTTGCAAGTAATCTTTTAATGTACAACAACTCAGTGCCAATCAAGGCCGTGAGTCAGCATGATGCAAATATACCAACTAAGCACGTGAGTCAGCGTGATGCAAATATATCAGCTAAGCACGTGAGTCAGCGTGATGCAAGTATACCATCTAAGCACGTGAGTCAGCGTGATGCAAGTATACCATCTAAGCACGTGAGTCAGCGTGATGCAAGTATACCATCTAAGCGCGTGAGTCAGCGTGATGCAAATCTACCAACTAAGCACGTGAGTCAGCGTGATGCAAGTATACCATCTAAGCACGTGAGTCAGCGTGATGCAAGTATACCATCTGAGTCAGCGTGAGTGCACGTGAGTCAGCATGCATACCATCAGCACGTGAGTCAGCGTGATGCAAATATATCAGCTAAGCACGTGAGTCAGCGTGATGCAAGTATACCATCTAAGCACGTGAGTCAGCGTGATGCAAATATATCAGCTAAGCACGTGAGTCAGCGTAATGCAAGTATACCAGCTAAGCGCGTGAGTCAGCGTGATGCAAGTATACCATCTAAGCACGTGAGTCAGCGTGATGCAAGTATACCAGCTAAGCACGTGAGTCAGCGTGATGCAAGTATACCATCTAAGCACGTGAGTCAGCGTGATGCAAGTATACCATCTAAGCGCGTGAGTCAGCGTGATGCAAGTATACCAGCTAAGCACGTGAGTCAGCGTGATGCAAGTATACCATCTAAGCACGTGAGTCAGCGTGATGCAAGTATACCATCTAAGCACGTGAGTCAGCGTGATGCAAATATACCAGCTAAGCACGTGAGTCAGCGTGATGCAAATATACCATCTAAGCGCGTGAGTCAGCGTGATGCAAATCTACCAACTAAGCACGTGAGTCAGCGTGATGCAAGTATACCAGCTAAGTGCGTGAGTCAGTGTGATGCAAGTATACCATCTAAGCGCGTGAGTCAGCGTGATGCAAGTATACCATCTAAGCGCGTGAGTCAGCGTGATGCAAATATATCAGCTAAGCACATGAGTCAGCGTAATGCAAGTATACCAGCTAAGCGCGTGAGTCGGCGTGATGCAAGTATACCATCTACATGTAAGCACGTGAGTCAGCGTGATGCAAATATACCAGCTAAGCGCGTGAGTCAGCGTGATGCAAGTATACCAGCTAAGCACGTGAGTCAGCGTGATGCAAATATACCATCTAATCGCGTGAGTCAGCGTGATGCAAGTATACCAGCTAAGCACGTGATTCAGCGTGATGCAAGTATACCAGCTAAGCACGTGAGTGAGCGTGATGCAAGTATACCATCTAAGCGCGTGAGTCAGCGTGATGCAAATCTACCAACTAAGCACGTGAGTCAGCGTGATGCAAGTATACCAGCTAAGGGCGTGAGTCAGCGTGATGCAAGTATACCATCTAAGCGCGTGAGTCAGCGTGATGCAAGTATACCATCTAAGCGCGTGAGTCAGCGTGATGCAAGTATACCATCTAAGCGCGTGAGTCAGCGTGATGCAAGTATACCATCTAAGCACGTGAGTCAGCGTGATGCAAATATATCAGCTAAGCACGTGAGTCAGCGTGATGCAAATATACCATCTAAGTGCGTGAGTCAGCATGCACAAGGTCTATAAGACTATCTCCGACTACACCAACTTAATTTTATAGTGATTTTGTTCATGGACCATTGTTATTTTCTAACACTGTGTGGTATTTCTTGCAGGCGAGTTTAGCTGTGACTCGAGTCCTTGCAAGAATAACGGTGTGTGTACCGCCGCGCCCGGTTCTACTTACAGCTGCACCTGCATGGGTGAATTCACTGGGAGAAACTGTGACGTCCGTAAGCATAAAACCTTTATTGAAATATCTGAGTGACTTCATAACGAGAGCCTTTTTTAGAAATGATTTCTTTAATACACCCAACTAGTTATGGCAGTGAAGGGGTCGTTGTCAACAACAACAACAACAACAACAAACAGGGCTTATATAGCGCACGTATCCACCAACTTCTGGTGCTCAAGACGCATTATATTATTACCCCTGCTCGTCAGGCGCATAAATCATTTCTGAAACCATCTCAGCTCCCTGGGGAGTATACAGCTCAATTGCTGCCATTTCGGCGCATATGGGCTAATCAAACACAACTAACTCTGCCCTCACAGGTACCCATTTACTCCTGGGTGGAGAGAAGCAATTATCGTAAAGTGTCTTGCTCAAGGACACAAGTACCCCAGTCGCGGTTGGGATTCGAACCCGTATTCTGACGACTCAGCCATCAGAACACAAATCTGATGCGCTAATCCGCTCGACCATGGCACTCTATGGCCATATAGACTTGATACTCTTCATTCTAACATGGAATTTCAACTGAAGCTTATTTCACGTGACGGCAAAATAAAAAAAACATGGACAAGAAATATTGATAGGATTGATACGTGCTGGCATTGACCATTTGATTCATTGTTTAATCACAGCCATCGGATCAGTTACGTGCCCATTAATTTACTGTCTTAATGGTGGCACGTGCCGAGTGACATTCCAAGGAGTCCAGACGTGTGATTGTCCATCCGGCTTCTCTGGTAGTACATGCCAAACGAGTAAGTATACCATTGATAGCTTGAGTGATTGCATGATTACTTGACTAACGAACCATACTATATCTTAAAGGGAAGGTACCACATTGGTATTTGGTAAGGTACATTCATTTGTTTAACTCTATCGTTTTCAGGAAATATATAATTAAGCTAACCTATGAAAATCTTTAGGTGCTTATTTTTCTGAGAAAACAACAAAAAAACTGACTTTTTCTCATGTTTTTACAAAAAGAACCACTTTTTGTGAAATTTGACTTAACAATTCCTGTTTTTTTCTGAGATAAAATCACTTCATATAAAATAATTTATCAGGATGATTGACCAACATTACACAAAGTGAACTAAACACAGAGTGGAAATGTGAAGCGAATTGTGACGTCAAAAGCTGAGAGTTACAGCAAATGATCGACAGATGTTGACCACATTTTAATCTGTTGCGAATCATTTTACTGTGGCATTTTTTAACCGGCCTCTAGGATAGATTGACTATAACAACAGTTAGTAAAGGGCCTGATTCAATCAGTACTGCCTGATTGGGAAAGGAAACTGCCCTCTATTGGTCAGTGGGAGAAATTGTCTATAGGTTTACCCACTTTTTCTTGGGGATGCTGTCACGTGCTGTCACCGGGCAAAATGAGCGTAACGGAGCACGACTTTAATTGCCAGCGTTTTACACAAACAAATATTTGTCTTCAATATCTCAACTGTTGACAGATTTTAATGAGATGTAATACATAAATCAGAAATCAAAAGAAAATTCTAAAGTGTGAAATATTAAATAAAGAATTAGCTGCTGTTAACTGCTTACCCACAAAAAATTTCCTGTAAAAAATGCAAATAGTAGTTATCAAAGGCAAACAATGTTGAAAGAATTTTGACTTTATAACTCTTATTTAGTGGGCGGAGGTCACATTTTGTCTCACTCGGAACATATTCATTCCCCAATTCTTCCCAGTGATCCTCCCTGAGATCCACCTCCAATCCTCTTACTCAATCTCCTCCTCATTCAAACCATTTCTCATCCTCTATTTCTCACCCTGCAGGAATCATCGGCCCACCCACGGCTGGCTCAGGCAAGACGTTGGCATCTTGGATCGTCTTGTCAGTGGCTGGACTCCTGACTAGGCTGCTCATGTAAATCAAGGGGGAAAAGAGAGAGAGCGAGAGAGAGTGGGGTCAAAATAAATCACTTGTCACATTGGAGAACGGCTGTTTAATGTAACTCTTAGTTTGAGGCCATTCTGATTTTTTTATTATTGAGATTAACATGTAAATAAGGAAGAGCAAAGAAATTACCCGAGGATGGATTCAAACTAGCTACCGATAGATAAGCATTAAATTACTCTACCAACTGGGCTAACCAGCCATTTATTGAAATGCTGATTTTCTGACAATTAACTTAAGAATTGCTGGATTCGAACCAGCAGTCATTGGATTTAAGCATTTAATTGCTTTACCCACTGCGATATTACCAACCCTATAGTTAGTGGCTGATTTTTCTAATTGAGAAAACGAAATGGTCGCTGGATTTGAACTACCTACCCCTGGATAAGCATTCAAGTGCTCTACCAACTGAGCTAACCAGCCATTTATTGAAATGCTGATTTTCTGACAATTAACTTAAGAATTGCTGGATTCGAACCAGCAGTCATTGGATTTAAGCATTTAATTGCTTTACGCACTGCGATATTACCAACCCTATAGTTAGTGGCTGATTTTTTTCTAATTGAGAAATGGTCGCTGGATTTGAACCACCTACCCCTGGATAAGCGTTCAAGTGCTCTACCAACTGAGCTAACCAGCCCTATAGTTCTTACTAGTGAGACACATTGAAAATAAGGGTTTATCACTGAATGGGCCAACCAGTTTAAATACTAAATAAATAATGTTTTTTCTTTAGTTAACTATCTGATTAGTTAACTGTCAATTTAATTTGAGAAGAGTTGAGATACGAGTTGAGATACGAAGGTTGAGATACGAGTTGTACGATACGGTTCTTTTCAGAACCTGTACCTCAGCTTCACGTTAGTTGAGATAAACACATGGTGTTACCGCAAACCGAAACGATATCGATATTCCACCATGCAAAGCCTCAAAACTTATAAGAGTAGTTTTGAGTGAAACTTTCTCTACGGTGAGTCGGGTTGAATACGATAATAATATTATATTCGCAACACTCACTGGATGCTGAAGTGCCACAAATCCTTGGAGGCATTTTAACTGCTTGATGGCAATGATGTACACAGAGTGGATAGTCCACGGCAGTCCAGTTTGGTTGTGTTTTCTTAGCGTTTTTGCTGTCTTTATCCGAAGTTTTGTAGTCCGGGATCAATCCCTGTTTTAAAAAAAAAAAATACAGCCTGGAATACCGACCGAGAAGCGGGGATCACCAAAGAGGCGAAGGTTCGAATCCCACATATTTCAATTTCTTTGCTCCCCTGAAAACGAAGTTAAATGATAGATAGTGAGAATGATGGTGAGGCTGCAGTAACTATGGCGTTATTAAGCTGGGTTTCTAGATTAAAGATATATGGCCCATGTTTAGCTCAAGAGAACCCCCCCCCAAAAAAATATATATATATATATATAAAGCAAACAAATTTTGAAAGATAACATCGTTATTAAACGAAAAAAAACATTTGAAATTCAGATGTCGGAAACTACAAATTAAAGCGATATATAAAACGCGATTGATTCTGATTGACAGCTGCGCTGGCTTTAGAAAGACTACACACACCCCCAGCCGTTACGTACAATACATTGTGTTGTCATGTGCAAGCTCAGGATTGAAACAGTGTGCCTGTATTTTATTCATTCAAGTTTTTATTTTACTGGTACTAATCCTTGACAGATTTGTTCGTTCAATGTCTCAAATGAAAGCTTATATCTTCCTTAACCCCAGAAAAAAAGCAAATGTATAAAACAACGTGGGAAACTGAGTAAAAATGCAATTTTGAAATACCATTGATAATATGTAAATAACTTTTAAGTGCATTGTTCAACAGGGGGTTGCTTAAATTTTTATACAAATCAAAGGAAACTGAAGTTTAATGTTTGGTTGAAAACAACCTGCTTGCGTATTATGTGTCAAAAGGAATATGAGAAACTCACAGAATGCCTTGCACATTTTTTTTTTAGAAATTATTGTTTTTTGGGTTAAAAAAAAATGCATTTTAATTAGTTTGAAACAACTCTTTGGTAGTTTTTTGGAGATAGAATGACACAACTCATTAAGAATATCGTTTACAACATCTAACCGCAGGTCAACTGAAAAATTGATGATGTTGGTAAACAAATTGCATTGTTTTAGTTTATGGGTGGTGCCACGGCCGAGCGGTCTAGCGCATGGAATGGCCAAGTGATCAGAATGTGGGGTTTGAATCCTGGCGATTGAACAAGGAACTTTACCATACTTGCTTCTCTTCATCCAGCAGTACGAACGGGTAGCTATGAGGAGATGGATGTTGTGTTTGATGGATGTTGCCACTGTAGCGCCGATTTAAGGCAACACAGAGCTGTATACTCCCCAGGGAAGCTGAGAAAGATTAAGGATTGATATTGGCCCAATGACCAGGGGGCAAGTTCACAGAGCTGCTGAGCAGTGAATTTTGCTAAGCAGATATTTTTGCTAAGCACGATAAAACGGACTACCAGCCAAAATTCATACATTTTGTAGGAAAGTTTGGCTGGTAAACAAAGAGATTTGCTAAGCAAATATTTTTCTGCTAAGCAGCTCTTTGAAATTTACCCCATGGGTAATAATATACTACTCAAAACAATTTAGGGAACACCGGAATAATCTCAGTTAAAGCAAGATCATTTATTTCAGACAAACACAATGTTTCACAGAATTGATGAGAAACAACTGCACAATGAAACGGATGATAAAGGATGCATGTAGTGATTACACATTTCATGACATGACTACTGAAAGAGAGAGGGGTTGCAAATGAAAATCCCAGTTCATGGAACATTTCAAACCTATTTGATGTTAAAAATCCGGTGTTTCCTAAATTGTTTTGAGTAGTATATAAAGCAATTAGAATATGACATGATAGATTTACATAATGTCATACTCCATTATATTATGTTGAAATAAAAATGACACAACTCATACAGCAAATTTGACCACAGTTTTAAGTTGAAGCTGTGTTTATTTATGATTTCTTGGTAAATAATTATGGATTGTTTAGTTTAAATACCTGATTTGATAACGATAATTTAACAATGTTTATTGGAATATTTAAAAGAGTGGAGTAGTTTAGTCCTGGAACAATAGAATGCTCCAGGGATCTCCTTGGGAGGCTAGTTTTACTGTACCACTCGTAGCAGTCAATGTTTTATACACCTCATACCATGATACCATGCAGCTGGAAGGTTGCTATGCGCTAGTTCATTTGTTGCCATGTGCTAGCACTTTTGCGGCCGTTGCATAGTCTTTTCGTGTTTGCTTGGCATTACAGTAAAAATAGCGAACATCATGTGACACGCTCTCAACCAATCACAAGACCGTTTCTATGTATGAGGTGTTATAATACACATTGTCATAACATTGTTATAATACACATTGCCAAGGATAGGGAAATGGTTTTTAGTTTGTTCCTTAAAACAAATGATGAAAAAAAGAGGAGATATTCATTTTTGTGCACTAATAGAGATTCTGAAATAATAAAAAAAGAAAGAAAGAAGGAAACAGAATATTCACTTACTATGCAATAAGAAATTCAACAATTGTATCCGTTATTTACTGGACATTTGTAAAAAGGTATTTTAATAAATAAAATGAGGGAAAATTTGTGAATTTTAATCAAGTATGTGTACTTAAACAAATATACTATTTAGCTTTTTATATTTGTAAAATATTTAGAATAATTGTACATTGTGTTAGTTCCGTCTCAAAAGACGGAGATGCATCGCCTGTGGTTTTCAATTATTTCACCTGTGATTCTTTTGTTTTTAATCTGAACATTTATATTTTCCTGAAAGAGAAAGGAAAACGTAGTTTAAAATAAAATATTTCACAAAATAATTGTCAAAAGGGGTTTAACAGTAAGGAAACAAGTATTTTTTTTCAGTTTTAAATGAAAAGCGGTGGGAATCATGGATGAAATACCGATCAAATATTAATACACCTAGGCCTATATTCAGAAACTTATATTTGATAACTGTTATATATTTCTTTTATTCAACGGTGAATAAACGTTTGATTGTATTTGTATTCTTGAGTAACACAATCAATTTTTTGGAGATGGGCATGGGGTGAATTTTTATTAATTTTTTTTTCTAACTGGTATTTTTAATTTTATCACATACTCTCGGAAATCGTTTCGAAATAAAGATACTGGAAATGTCAAGAAAGGTGTATAATTTCGATTCATTTTTGCCTACTATACTTTGAAAGAAAAAGCGCTCATTATGTTACAAGACAGCAAATCTTCAAAGTGAATGAATTCTAAACACAACGTGGGAAAGCATTTCAAAAGTAAAGTTTGAAGTTGCACATTCCGTGTTTTTTTTGTTTTTTTCGCTATTTCACCGGCAAGTTTGGGTTTTTTGATCGGTACACTTTCATTGTCCTTGTAAAATGGAAGTAAATTACTTTCAAATGCTATATTTCACATGATTTGATCAACGCAGTGACCAAAGGGAAGGTACAGTATTGGTTTTTAGAAACGTAAGTATGAAGAATATATAGACCTATCATCAAACTATGTTGTAAAAATTGTATCAAAATAGGTGCCCAGGTTTTTGAGAAAATGACAACAATCATAGGCCTATGTTTAATGTTTTGTTGTAGGTTATTAACCGTATTTTATGTTTGGGGCAGGATTTTCAGGGGGGCATTTGAGGCACCCTTTTTAACAAGCGCTTATGTTTTTCCTTGAGATCCAATTTCTGAACAGGGTTGGGGCACCAGGGGGGACAGGCATCGAGTCTCCCCTCCCCCCCCCCCCCCATAGTTACGCCAATAATGTTCCTTATTGGAAGTAACGATTCTCAAATAAATTTCAATTCCATTTCACATCCACAAGACTCCTGCCAATAAACATTCATTTTAATCTTGAAAAAAAACCAATGTTTTATTTGTGGAGCAACCAAATTCAACTCTGTTCTGTTATGAAGGATGTTTATAAGGGGTGGCAATTGCCACACTTACATAATCTTTAAAGACTGCTTTCATATAGGTACACTGTAAAATTCTGCTGTACAACAAAGAATGTGCTGTGTAATAAAGAAGTCTCCGTAATGCCAATTAACAAAACAACTTACTTACTGTACCTAAATGAATAACAAGTTATTAACAGTATAGTAGGCCCTATGTGTTATGGATTTATCTCTGTTCTGTTATGAAGGAGGTTTATAAGGGGTTCCAAATTGCCACCCCTTACTCAGTTTGCCTCCTTTTCTTATGAAAAACTGCAAATTGATTTATTAAAAACGACTTATTATTTCAAAATCACGAAATTGTACCCAGTGAAAAATGCGATTTGCTTATTTCCAATAAAGGCAAAATGTTTCCAATCGCCTTATAAATGAAATAATGGGAAAGGAAGCATTGGAACCACGGTAGGTAACTATGCATCTCGGTAGATTAAAGCACGTACACACTTTCAGTAAAATGGCTGTAAATGCATCCACACTTAAGAATCAAGATATATGTACGAAAACCTATATGAAAACCTATAGTGGATTTTGTAAGCAAACTGTACACAGAGCAACAGTGGTTCCACACCGGTCGTTATTTCCTCATGGTCCGGTGATGTGGCTGATTGTGCCCGTCCCCGCTAACTTCAAACAAGATTAACGGAACGGTGCTTCCTGGCGCGGTTATTTCAAAGAGCAATTTGGGTTCAGTTCTCAGCAACCGTTACACACTCGACAATGTTTACCCAATTATAACGTTGAATACTACTGGGTTTATCAATGTAACTCAAACTCACTTGGTGTGAAATTGGTTCAAGTATTTATCATCCTGAGAAAATGTTCCGTCTGAAGTCGGCTTAAATTGTGAACTTCCATCTTAAAGATTAAAGAATTATTTAGAATGTCAGAAATCCGGCAACTTTTATGAAAAACCTGTAAACATTTTCGTCGTTTTCTCAAAAACGTGAGAATTTTTTAAAACAAGATTTATGATATAGCATATTTCTTGAAAACTAGAGGGTAGAAATTTGTACCGCCCCTTTGAGGGACTGAATAGATTGCCACATATTATTATGTTCATTATGTCTGTCATGTTATTTCAGAATCGATTAGTATTTTATTTTATGGAAGCCCAGCCTCATTTGTATCGCAATGGACGTTAAATTACTGAGAAAACATTTTTAGCCACTGTGCAATATTTGTAATTTCTTTAAATAAACTAAAAGCAAATTATCAAATTTATACCTCAAAGTTATACTTGATGTAAAGTCAATGAAGGTGGACACAAAAAACCGCACAGAATGGCAATCAAGAAATGGCAAGAGGCAAAGAGGAAGACAGAAGAGAAGGTGGAGTAGTGATATTCATTATTCTATTAAATTTTACTCGAAAAGGTGCCTTTAAACAAATTACAGCTAAATGCCTATGTTTTTCATTTTGGGAAAAAATTGTTTTGTGCATATATCATAAAAACAAAAATCAAATTTGCAGATAAAAATTGTTGAGGCTATTTATGTATAGTTTGATGATCCTATATAAATATGGGGTTTCTTCCCCACTCCCTGTATATTCTTGTTGAAATATACTAGCATCTGATTCCTTACAAATAGTACATCATGATGTGACGCATAAATTAACTTCCCATCATTAAGACGACGCAACAATGGCACAAGTTCAGGGATGTACAAAGATGAGTTCCCTCTCGCGTTACGTAACATGACGTAACACCTCATAAAATATGGCCGCCCGTACGTGGGCTATGGGTAATTATTTTCATGTAAATGTTGCTATACATCTTCTCTATACCCACATATATGTATGTACGTTCTGTGTTCATCAAGTGAATCGAATGCAACGTTCAGACTTGGCTGGCCGGACGGACATGATTAACATGCAAAAGGTCCACCGGTCCCTGACATCCAATAGCGGCTCTTGACCAGGCAGCTTAAGAGGCTCTGAATGCCTTTTGTTGGAATCGGCCTTGCTTCCCAGCTGAGAGGCTTCCTTTACTTTTGTTGTATTGTCATCAAAGTAACCACAAGATAAGAACTGAATTTGTTATCCCCTCTTGTTCGGCGCTGCCCACTCGGGAGCCAAAAACGTACTGGTACTGGTCCACCATTCTTCTATCACCTTTCTCTATGCTGCTATAGAACCAAACAAGAAAACAACCCACCTCTCAAATCTCCGTGCTCTACCAGACACCAATCTCGACTGCAGCGATACATCTGTGAGTATATTCTAACGATTTATGTAGTTAACTGTTTGGTGTGTCCATATAAAAACCATGCAAACATATTTCACCATTTATTTTTGTTTCTACTGTGGTTGATAATGATGGGTAAATTGCTTGTTCAATGTTGACGACAAGGGCCGCAAATGTAGTTATGGTATGTGCTTACAGTAGTAGATTGCATTGGATAGTCATGCCTTTGTCTCGTTGGTCTCGGCAGACATCAGATGGTATTATACCCATTCCCGTTCCATGTTAGGTTGATAGAGAGTAAACTGTAATAGACAACCCGATTTTTACAAAATAATAGAATAACTACAACAATTGCTAACATAGGCGTATGGGGTCAATATTTCTCGGGGGGCAAGATCAATTTTTGCCCGAATATTGTAATTGTAACTGATTTGCCCGAATTTTCATACTGCCTTAGCAGTCGTTTAATAAGTCGTTTTGATCAAACCATAGTGAGGTTAGTGACTTACCTATCTGTACAGGCTCAGAAAAAATAGGATTCCCGTCCCTTCCTTCGTCCGAAGGTATCGATAATTCGAACCATATTGGCTGCGATGCACCTGTTTGAATATGGCCGTTCGATGTTTATCAAAGCAATACTGTTGAGCCGCTCCTGTCCCATAGTAGAGCGAAGATATGTTTTCATTCGACGTAATCCACTGAACGACCTTTCGGCCGAACACGAAGTAGCGGGAATAGTTGCGAATGTTGTCGCTGCTTCGTATAAGACAGGAAGTATGTCTTTCAGTCCGTTGAGGTACATATTCGAAACGACATTTTCTCCCGTTGTCGGATGAGAATCTCCCCTCTCTTCAATTGAGTTCATATAAATGTTTTTTTCGATTTGTAGTAAGTCCCTATCGATGTCATAAAACTGTGATACCGCTTCGAAGCTCTCGTTTGAAGGCGAATCATTCAGTATGATGTCTCCCAATGAGCACAAGATATTTTGATCATTACCTTCGAAGCGACATTTCATTTCAGCCATCACCTTATCCAAGCTGCGATAGAACGTGTTGATGCGGTAGTGAAGTTTCGGTGTCCATAAAAAAAATAATCTCCTGACAAGTGTACAGATAACACGGTTCCGAGCGTAGTCTATAAAAGTAAAACTGGTATCCTGGGATGAGGATAAATGAGGGCACTGGGAAAATTGGCAAGGCCAGTTCTAAACAAGCTAGCTATACCTGTTGTGTGATACATTTTCTATTTCTCAGAAGAGAGATAGACTCAGAGAGTAGTCAGACCAATTGACCGAATATTAATGGCAAAATTTATTCATTTTGGCTGTCTCATTTTGCCCGAATGGATCAACTGTTTTTGCCCGAATTGGGAGGGCGAGTGCCCCTGCCCCCCGCCTCGTACGCCTATGATTGCTAAGTTTTATAAGGAAGCTTTAAAATGTGTATTTTAGTAACTAACGTTCATTGAAACCATCTAGTTTCAAGAAATAAATCCTGAAACTTTTCGTTGAAAGTTTCATTACAAAAGGTCCTGACGTTTTTCAGAAAAAGACAAAAAAAATTATTGGGCCTACATGTTTTGTATGTTTTACAAAAAGTATTAATTTCCAAGTTGTGGAAATTCGACATTAACATTAAAGAGGCCTCACAAACTGGGCAAATGTTCATACCCCCTGTGTAAAAAAAATCGTTTAAAACACAGCACGCCAGAATTCCAATAGATCTAGCTATTTTGGCTGCAATCGTTTCATAGCACATCGTTTCATAGCACACAAAAAATCAAGAAAAAAAAAGAAAACTAAAATTGCAAACATGCATGTCTGAGGCACTTGTTTTGGTTTAATTGTGTAAATAAATTAATTCTGTCACACAAAAGGGTCTTCTTTTTGATAATGGTCTCAATATACAGCCTCAAAATACATCAACCAGATGCACTGTATTACTTCAACACAAATAATAATATATACGCCTAACAACAATAGTAATGAACATATTACACGCCAGTATCCATCAGTATCGACGCTTGGGTTCAACACAACAAATTATGATTTGCATATTACGATTAGATTAGAGCCTACGGGAATTAACGGTCTTGGCAAATAAAATGCAAAATCAAAGATGTGCAGTTGAAAACGCACATAGTTAAGTTTACAACAAATAACTTATTTAAATCTCTATAATCAAATATCTTTGATATCTTAAAGAAATCGTACGTAACATTGTTAAACGAGTATGTAAATGCATTTATAAGAATCAAGAGATGTACAGAAACCCATCAGTAAAAGTTTCTGCTCATTTCATTGTGCCATTAACGAGAACATAACGAAAAAGCATTCAGTTTGTTTTGCGGTCAGGTGGGAAATAAATCACGGGCGTAAATTCACGTTTTCTCAAAGAAAGTCACAGCATGTCAGACGGAATCATTTCTCATGATGTTTGGTATCATCTCCAAGTTAGCTTTTACATTATAAATCGGTAGTAATTTTGTAATCTGGTAATTACCAAAGATGTGCACTCCCTTAGTCAAAAGATATAAATGATCAGAGGTTTACGTATACATACATTTTACCTGGTGTAAATTTGATGGTGGTGAAATGTGTTTGTCTGAGGTCACCTCAGACAGGTGATGTCATTTTAGTGAGATTTGTCAAGCAGGCTAACTATATTTTTACTGAATAAAAACTGATTACAGATTTGACATTGTGTGAATAATCCTACATGAAACATCTATATAATTAAGCCATTTTCACACGACGAAATAAAAACATTTCTTGAGAGATTTTCTCAATGTTTGAGAAATATTACACAATGAGCTTCGTGTGAAAGGGCACCAATGTTTGACATGTCCTACATTCCTTGAGAAATTTTCTCAAACATTGAGAGATTTTAATTTGGCATATTTCTCAGAAATGTGGGGCCGTTTTAGCCGAAAATGTCACAAGTTTGTTTATTGCCATTCACATTATTTGATTTGGAGTATGATATGAATGCGCCTCAAGACGTTCGTGTTCTGTGGTTTAATATTACAACTATCCTCCCCTACAATGCTATCAAAAAGCGTCTTCAAACTGTCAAGAATGGGATTAAAGAAGGCAGGATGAAGAAAGGTGCTATAAACGTTACAGACCGAGCAAAACTTAGTTAGAACTCTTTAATAGAGACATTTCCTTTCTGTCTTCTCTGTCACCTCAAGAATTGAAAGCCATGGTTTATTTCCATGAGAGGAAACTCTTGGGTAGCTGTCTCTATACCCAAGTCTTTGTTTGATAAAACGAAAACTCTCGTCAGTCTTGGGGCTGGTATGTCTTTTATCCCTGGCTTGCTATTCAGACGGGCTTCATTATCAAACCCAGTCTTGGATCAATCTCCTTTGTGGCGGGGCTTAGCCGATGCTGGGAGAAGCGGCCAAGATTTTCAGCTTGGGTTGGCCTAGTGATAGTCGGATGATCGATGAGAAATTCTTTTTTTTTCTTCCCTTTCTGGCGATATAGGAGATGTTCTATTCCCAGCATACATCCTATCATCGTGGATCATTTTATTTTGGGCGTCACATTTTATTTTGTGCGTAGCAAGTGCAGATTTTGAACAAACGTTTTGGGGGATAGATGGGTGGCAACTGCCGAGGGCGGTCTTGCAACTGCGGAGGGGTCCGGGGCCCACCTTGGTACGGAAGCGTGTTTGTTTAATCAGGTTGGCATTAGTACTAGTCTGCAGTGTTGGTTCTTTCCAAATCCTGGCTATACGACCATGCGTTATCTCGTGTTCTTCTGAAAGGGATTGTAACCACTGGTAAAATGTCAGTAAATGCATCCAGTTTAAGCTCAATTCATTCTGTCATTTCACGTTTTCTTTCAAATGACACTATAAACGGAATAAATTCTCAGGATTTTCGGTACCACCACGAAATTCACTCAGGTGTACACTCCCCACAAGTTTTATTTAGGTCTTACACAAAGAACTCTATTTAAAAACATTAATATTTAACTAAACTGGGTTTATTCTTTTCTTTGAGTACTTTTTCCCCTTCTAATACCGCAAGGTCGCTTCTGTGTCATAAGGTCCTGTAAACCGTCACGTTTCATTATTGGAAATTAATTGTTGCCTATAACGAACTTATGAATGGTGTTACCTCAATACAAGAGTTAACCCATCCCGGCCTTGGCACCATTTAGTTAGGTAGGGATTTACAAACGACTGGAAAAACTGGTTTGTGATATGAAAAAACTTGTGAGTAGCATCTTTGTGGTCTTGTAACCTTTTTCAGTTCAAATTCTCCCCTCCCCTCCCCTCGCTCTTTGCTCAACCCTTTATCATTCTGTCACTCAATATTAGACTCTAGTCCCGGGTGTTTATGGTACCGCATCTCGCTCATGCTGGACAGCACAAAACACAATATGTCCCCTAAGCCCGGATCCGTTTCTTCTCTTGCATATGAGCCGAAGACAAGAGGAAACTTAAACGACAGGCAGTATAGGGGCCTAAATACAAAGCCCGAGGAGGTAAATGGGTGGGTTACCGCTGCGAGGGGTGAATGGGCGACGGGGTGTAGAGATTGTTACTTTTGAACACCACGTGGAGTTCATAACTTGCCTTTATTGATTGAATGGCGTCTTATTTGTTTCGCATTGGAAGCGAGTGTGATAACATTCGGACTAAAGCCCTGATCCGTTTCTTCTCTTGCATATGAGCCGAAGACAAGAGGAGACTTAAATGACAGGGATTATAGGGTCCTAAATACAAAGCCTGATGAGGTGAATGACAGAATGGGTGGGTTACCACTGTGAGGGGTCAATAGGGGAC
The DNA here is from genome assembly GCA_029582265.1 of Zoroaster sp. YZ-2022. Taxonomy (NCBI): domain Eukaryota; kingdom Metazoa; phylum Echinodermata; class Asteroidea; order Forcipulatida; family Zoroasteridae; genus Zoroaster; species Zoroaster sp. YZ-2022. The sequence continues at coordinate 26,548,353 of CM055828.1, read as the reverse complement.
AGTGGTGTAGAGAATGCTAGTTTTGAACACCACTAGAGTTCGTGACTCGCCTTTATTGATTGAATGGCGTCTTGTTGTTTCGCGTTGGAAGCGAGTGTGGTAACATTCAGACTCGACCTGCCACTCTAGCAATGTTTTGTGTTTTAGCATGGAGGAAGAAATGTTTTCTTCCTCCATGGTTTTAGTAACCCCTCGTCAAACAAAAAAGTCATTTCTTAATGTACGCATACTGGCACAGGATGACGTATCATGGCATGGATCTTTTTGAAAAACAAGCAGAGTTTTGATGGTGGGGCCGGGGATGATTACTAAAATGTCAAATCCCCGGAATGACTCACTGAACGCCAGCCACGTCCTATCCTCTCAGGAATCTCCCCCCCCAAAAAAAAAAAAAAAAAAAAATTAAAAAAAATTAAAAAAAATAATAAATAAATAAAAATAAAAAAAATAAGTAAATAAATTTTAAAAAATTCGACTTTGAAACATTCCAGTAAACACATATTTACAGCCAGTAACATACAATTTTGGTAAAATGTATGTGAATACACCCATACTTAATATAAAAACTCAAGGTATGTGCCTATACGTGTCTAAAAACCAACATGTGACAATTGCAGCTTATTTCATTCTGTCGTTATTAGAGAAAGTAGTGAAAATGCAATCAGAAATGATTGTTCGTGTTTCATTCCTCCAACGGGGATTTTCGGATGACAGAAATCAATTTTGAAAATTATTTCACTAATTTTGCTGAAATGATAGCACATGAGATAGACATATTTCAAAGGATGTTTGATACTATTATAAAAAATGTACATCATGTAAGTTTTATGAGAAAAAGCGTTCATTTATGTTTTTCGAGATTACCAAAAAAAGATTTAAACAAAAACATAATAATTAATTTTCTGCGGAAAACATTAATTCGTGGGAAATGTTGGCAACATAATCCTTCGTCGTTTCCCAGGACCCGTTGAATTTACAGACGCAAGTAAGGGTGAAACTTTCTGTAAGGCAAGCCAACAAAGAAATGTATGTTACATTATGCTACTGCAGACAATATTGAATAGATGCTAAAATGACAAAACTAAGGCACAGTGTGGTATTTTAGTATCAATTTTGTATTGTGTTGTATATTTTTTAATAATACAAATTCCTGCAAATGACTGGCAGGCAGAACGATTTGCTATAAACTGAGGTATACAATGTAGTTTTAGATTTTCCAGTATATAGATGAGATAGCAGAAAGTTATATTTTGTGGAAGACCTTGAGACAAGCCATTTGTCTAGGTGGCTGAGGGGGTTAGATGCCAAGTGGGTCAGATGCCAAGTGGGTCATGAAGATTCGATGGAAGAGAAGAAATACCTTAGATTCGTTTGTGCTGCTCCAAAAAGGATGCAGGTTTTCCCAATTGGGCCTGTGGTAGACGACTAGTTAAAATGGTGTCGGTAGCTGTGAGGTTATTCACCTTGGTTCTTCGTATCATTCCAGTTCACAGGGGGAATGACCCTGTATAATGAAGACGGGTAGCCATACCCACGGACCCATTCATAATGTGTGGATTGCATGAGACATATGCCTCCATTACGGAAGGATACTGTGTTTGGTTTACCGTGGAAATGAGCTTAAATGGGGCATCACACATAGGCCATCTTTCACAAAACAATGTGTTATTTTTGCTTTCTTCCCTTTCATACAAGATGGTGCCGCGTGAAGTGCCGGGTTTCCCTTACAGTGGGAGGGGCTTTGATATAACACCTCCATCAATATTAGTATCAACATTATACATGTAAATAAGCTTATTAGAACCCTCCTACTACTACAAGGGTCAAAATCAGTCAAAATGCTGATACGGGCCTACTTGCCAAGATATACCAGTATCTATAGTGCACTTAAAAGTCGAACAAGTGTCACAGGTCAAAATGAGTGGACCGTTTTTGACTGGTAAAAGCATTGTCTTGTATTGTTGAGGGTGGTCAAAATGACAGTGAAAACCAGTCAAAAGTGCCCCTGTGTGCACATTTGGGTCAACAGTCAAAACAGGCAGTGACTGGTTTTGACCAGCTAAAGTTCAGCTATTATACTAATATTGGGTGCTCAAAATATAAGCAAGTCTCCGATTTGTGGTCATAGGTCGGCTTCAACGGCGTTTTTTGTATTTTTATTTTTGTATATTTTTTTGGCCAACTAGTGAAATACATGATAATGTATACGCGGTAATTGGAACCAGATCAAATTTCCCATACATAAAGTATGGTGGCTAAGAGAGGCCTCACAAATCGGGCAAACGTTCATACCCCTATGTGAAAAAGTCGTTTAAAACAGTGTGGCAGAATTTTAATCGATCCAGCAATTTTGGCTGTAACTGGACATCATTTCAATGCCCAAAAAATAAGAGAACTAAAAATGCCGACGCGCGGGTCTGAGGCGAGGCGCGAGGAGACCAGAAACCAGAGACTTTTCTGGGGGCCTTAGGTGATCTTCGATGAAAATACGGTTCACATGTTGAATAGTTACCACACATGTGTCAATATGTGCCCAATAATGGGTCAATGTGACCATTTTTTCGCGTGTCCTGTTTCCGCGTGCCCCTTTTTCCGCGTGGATCATTTTCTTGTCCATATTATTGTTCAATCTAAACTATACATAACAGCAAAAGAAACGTCACCCCCTAAATTTTGATAAGTCTGAGAACGTGTTTAGCTTATGTGTCCTCAGACGTCATGCATGACGAATTTTGAGGTCAACCAAATTTGCCACATTGTGTTCGTGTTACACTCCATACTCATAATATTCTTCATTAAACAAATTATATTAATTATAAAATGAAAATAATAAATATTTTTAGGGGTGACGTTTCTTTTGCTGTTATGTATATATAAATGATGTCACTCTGCGATGGACCAAATTTCACTGATGGTAAATTTATGCCAAAAAAACACTTCCACTGTTGTGTCCATCGTGGGTTTCACAGTGTCGCTTAACACGACTGGTTATTCAAAACGTGTTTCCGTCCATCCAATCAGCAGAGCCTGTTTGCCTCAAAGAGCTCGGCAAGTTGATTTATTCTAGTCTAATTACATGAATGAGAAGCGTACGGGTCATCGGTAATACAACCCTGATTTAGCACAACTGAACAGTCCGTGTTATAACAATCACAAGGATGGCGTCCGTGCAGTGGCTAATGAAGACAATCCAACCTAATCAGAGCTCCGTGATTCCCTCATTGCGTCACACAAGATTGCACGGAGTGGGCGAGGTTTCTGTTATTAAGTCTTTGCTTACGGTCTTTAGTGTAACTGCATGGAATGATCAAGCTGTCGTGATGAACTGGTATGTCGCGTCGCGTCTCGTCACGACGCGACGTGGCGTTCCCACTGTGCCGTAATATCTGGGGAGGAGACATGGTCTGCCACTCACGGCTGATTCGTTTTTTGAGCTTGCACGCCACAGCTCTTGCAACCTATGAGTATATGAACACTGTAAATAATGGAGTATTCTCTTTTGATCAATTCCTGCGTGCTTATGATTTCCTGTTCTGGTCGTCATTCAGGAAATGCTGATCAAGAAGACTCGACAGTTTTAGGCCGACTTACATGGGCCTACGTGTACAGCACGCGACGTCATGCAAGTCAAAAGTCGCCTCCTGCAGGTCGATACTGCATCATCATTCATAGTTATGAAACTTGATGTTTTCCTGTCTTTCATAAGCATTCAGAGTGAACCGTGAACTGAACCATTTCTGTGATTTAGCTTTTTAGCTGGACACGTGCGTTTTACAATGACGAGAAAGGTGGAATCACATGGTCGTTAATTATACATACACAGATCATTAGCAGACAGGTGTTATTCATTTCATTTGCCCGTCGGCCTACGTAGAATTATGAATGAATTTACGATCTAAAGCTTTGCATAATGAAGTAGGGAAATACCACTCACTTTTGGACGAAATGTCAAACAAAAACCTAACAAGGTGTGTCATCATGGCGGCAGTTCAGTGTCATATCACATCCTTCATGGGTCATTCAATGCTTGGAGTATTGCCGAGGGCCGGTGGCATTTGGTAACTAGGGAATTTCCCTAACAGATAGTCTCCCCGCTACAATGTATACGGGTGTTTGATAAGTGATTGACGTCCGGTTATTACCACAGGAGGTAATAACAGACTAGGTTGTTCATTTATCATTTCAAAATCCCACTTTTTGGACTGGATAATTTCCTCTTTTAGACCCGTCTTGGTGGGATTACACTATGAGTACTGCACTCCTTTTGCATTGCTATTCGCACGAAGATTATTATTATTATTTAGTCCTGAACAGCTGGTGAATGTCATGAATGTAATTATCGCAAACAATCATATTCAATGTATACATCAAACGGAGTTCAATTTCACCACTCATCAATTCACAAACATTGCTCACATTATCTGCTTTTGATTCTCATAAATTCAGTTTCTTGGTTTTTAATTGAAGTTGGACCCTAATAATCTGAATTTCAGAAGATTTCGAATTCATTTCGTCGAAACGGACACGGCCTTTTTCATCGAAAAATATAGATAGGCTCATTCACTGTTTGAAACAAGTTACAATAATCTACAGCATATTATGCCTATGATTCAAGATAATCATATGGGCGCAGTCATGTGCTTCGATGTGTGACGGGGGCACTGACGAGTGGGTTCATGAAGCACAATTGCACGCACTATATTACAATGTGTAATAGCGTAAAAGACCGTGATAAAGGCAGTTATGGTTAGACCTGTATATTGTACTATCAACTATCAGTGTGAAGACAGCGGTATAACAGCTACACGTGCCCGCCAAAGGTTGGGCTATCATTGCTTCGAGTTGCGAGTCCTTTTTGACTTTCCATCTCACATGTTTCTCATGACTGGGGCATCTTCATATCTCCCTGACCCCACCGTGTCATCTAGCCGCTGCATCAAACACCAGATGTCCGGGGGAGTTTCGAGGCGGTAACTTGATACAGTCCTTATGAGCACTCACGGATCAGTGGAGGTCGAGCGCCGCGGTCGAGTTGAGGATGTCCACGGACAGAAACAAATGAGAACTTGAGCGGGAAACGCGCTCGGCGTATTCATTGTGTTTGGACTCGTCACTTCGCCGAAAACTCGTGAGAAGTCGACTCATGTCGTGTGGAACAAGCTCACGAGTTACCGTAACCACAATGAATACGCGATGGACGTCGGACGGAGGGGATACTGTCTATCCAACACATTTCATCGAACATCCGATGCAATTCAACGGGTGATTCATCGTTAACGTTACATCCATCACGACACGAGGAGAATCTTGATCACACAGAACTATATAGCATATAACAGCGAAATCTTCATTATACCGCATAGTGAATTGTTTCGTGGAAATTAATATCACAGAATAAATTGAACAGAGTATCACAGTGAAAACACACTGTTATGGTGAATGGAGGATGTACGTCGACACAGTAAATGAAGCTTCGTGGGATGTTGTGCGTTTTGTTGTAATGTGCCATTTTTCATCAGGAATAGAAGGTTTGCATTAAGAACGACGGGACGATTTCAACATATTGGTTTCATATGGGTGTTGGTACCTCCAATAACAATAAGGAAACTCTGTTTACCGCGTTCGAATCGTGGAGGCTGACAAACCATCACTCGTCGTCGTCGACCCATGTGTTACGGTATTGGATCACAAATACTGGGACAAGTACAAGTATTTTAATCTCAAACATTTTCTGAAGCAGTCACCATGTACATAATACCGCGGCTTTGTGTGACTTCCATCCAACTTTAGGGTAATTTGTGTCTCTTTTACATTTCATTAATACTTGCATTGTGTTAAGTAGACATTACAACGCAATACAAGTAACAATTAATAAAGGCCTATACAAGTAGGCATACAGTTGGATTCCTTTCAAGTTACCGGTATCATCCAAAGAAGTTACTGAAATTATCCAGATGTTACACCGGCATCGCTGTCGTTATCTTACCGAGCGAGATGACCGTATCTGATTCAATGCGATGGCTCCGTCCTTCAACCCGTTCCACACCGTTACCCTCCTCCATCAGCTCCGTAATGAGATGTCCCGTGTTAACACCTCTGTCCTACGATGTTAGTCACTGCATGACATCTACCGCTGCATGTAGGGTGTAGTTTACCCATCAGAAACCAGCCGAGGCACCTTGAACTACGTCCGGAGGAATAGTACTTCAACCGTTTGGCTGTACTGTTGTAAGTCATCGCCATATATAGTGTAATAAATTTGGGATGTTTCTGTGCTTGCTGTCGATCAAACGATCTGGGATACTTCATTATTGTCGAGGTCTTTGTAATGATTAAAGATAACGTTACTCTTCCCTGTAAAATTATTTCTGTTCATTTTAAAAGGTAATGTTAACAAAATGACAATATGAAATAAGCCGAAACTTTCACATATTGGTTTTTATACATAATCTCTTGATTCGTATAAAGTATGGATGCATTTACATAAATCTTTACAAAAAGTAGGTACTTGCTTTGAAGTATCCCTCTCACGCCACTTGAGGTAGCCATAGAGTAAGAACCTTGCTCTATGATGTAGGAAGCCGGGACATGTTTGAGACGGTCCCAATCCATTCAATGAAGGGAGTATAGCCCCTGGTCCTTGCTGTTACGGTACAAGGATGCTACAATCTTCATTTACTTTCACACAGTTATAGGTAGTGTCACAAGACTCGTGTTCATAGACACCACGAGAGCTCTATGTGGTTTGTTCCAATGGTAAGCTCGGCACTTTACACATAACTATCAGCAAAAAGGTCGTGTGGATGAAAATTCCAACTGAAGTAGTGGAGATATAATGACGAAGTGTTATTGGTTTCTCTTTTTAACAGAAGCTCAACAGGGACATTTTAAGCTTGTCGAACGTGTAAAGGACTATTACGAGTTTAACTACATGATCTTGGCAGTGACAATGCACCACTATATAAGGTATGGAGTTGTTATGTTAATTTATATGATGTGATTCAGTTATTAGCCGAAGTAATGAAGTGTGAAAAAGCAATCACCATATTTACAAAAACACATTTTTAAAAATGTATAAATATTTTATTGTGTTTATCTTAAAGGAGAACACTTTAGTTTCAGGATTATTGAAACCTTTACCAACTTCACATCAAATTTGCCTTGGGATAATAATTTTGTAATCAAGGTAATTACCAAGGTTATACAATCCCTTCCAAACAGAGAAATACGCCTGCATATTCGTTCCAGTGGGTGCACCACCGTTCCATATAATTATTTATTCGCTTTATCTACAACCGTTATCTTTAAAACGTGTACTATTGAGTGTCTTCATTAGTGTAAACCGAACTCATTATATATGTATAATGGTACTGTTTCCTCTATCTAGCCTATATATTGCTCTCTGCGGCTCACGTGAAATCATTTAGCGAGAATTACGGGCAGCGAGACGCTATACAACCTGTTTTAGTTTTCAACCCGGATGGTATCGGGTTCTTATGGGTCAAGTTACCGTCCGCACGCCATGTGCAGTCCACCAGCTACGGGATCCGCGCTCGGACGTCCTGGGTAACATGCTGAATCATGCAAAAGATTCGGGAAACGGACATGAAAAGTATTCAGCACAATTTTTTTTGGGGGGGGGGGGGGTATTGACGTGATTGAGTCACAAACCTTTATGATTGTATCCAAGGAAATGAGGGATACTTTTTGTGATATTTTCTTCATTATGGCCTTCGCACAGTGATCATATCTATAGATCAATGTAATTAAAAACGAATTACTTGAATTATAAAAACAAAACAAAACCCAGTTGTACATGACCATTATATAATTGATCATTAATTAAAGGTCATAGGCTAATTTATGCAAGTTAATATTATTAAACCAAAAAGGCATAAAATTGTCTATTGGAAGACAGAGTTGCGTGTTGACGAGTAATGTCAATGGGAAGTTGGATGACCAGTATAAGAATAGAATTCCAGCGGCAGTCAAGTCAGACAACCGCAGATCGATAGGGAACCATCTTCAGGGTCGCATTGGCATTCTCTCCGGCCGTTTACCCCGGAGACGCCACGATAGACCAGATAAACCCCCCAAAAACACCAAGATTAAATGAGTGAGAGGGGACTCCATTGCCGCATTGCTTGGTGGGAGCTAATGGGTTGAGTATTGATATTTTCACGGCGGAGTGTCCCGTCCATGGACGTACGCACCGAGGCGGAAAGAGAGTAGTGATTAGGACCACTATTTTATGAGGCGTTCTGGCTGTATTTTCCGGACTTGTAGCCCATAAAACCCTACATTGTTGTTGGATTCCCTTTGATTGTATTTTATCCGAGGATGACAATGCTTTGTCTCCGTGGTTTTGTTGATATGTTATCGGGCCTTAAAGTGACCGAGAATGGCCAAGTTAGTGTGATTTGTTTGTCTTCTCTCCGTCGCAGCATCATAACAACATCAATAATAGGATGGGAATTTAAAAAAGAAAATGGCAGACGGACGATTGTCCATTAAGAAGAATTGTGATATATTGATAAAATAGGTTTAAAAACTATTTTCAATTGGAAAAAAGGGTGATTTTATTTTCGTGTTTTTCACGTTGTATTTGTATTGTACACGTCATCAGCAGCACACGGTCGTGTTACCTTTAGTTATTTCGTCTGCCGATGACGTCATATCCAAAGCCAAAGCATCTCTAGGTTGTGATTGGTGTTCTACATCTAAAATAGTCATATTTTTACAGACCAAAAGAAAACACAAACAGTTTAATATTGGGAGTTTCTAATTCATCAAACCTTTAAACTAAACCCAAACTACGATTAAATATGGCAGCAATATCTGTTTTCAGCCTCTGGTGCCCCGTAATCCATATTTATATCTTTTGACAACAGAGTTCAAATTGACTTGAATAATATGATGCACTCAGACACCGGCCAAAGGGGACTCACAAACCCGGCCGCTCCGTCGGTGGCCGGGCAATACCTGAGAGAGAGAGAGAGAGAGAGGGAAAATCGCACATCGACGTGAATGAGTGATTCCTTGTCGAGATGTAAATGCATCATTAAGGATTGTCCCTCTCTCCCCCAGGGAATTGTGGAGGGGGAAAAAGCCGCATCTGTTTCATATGTGATGTTGTCTTCCAAATGAGACCATTTGTCTTTTCCATATTACAGGGAGATTGCTGGACGGCTGTAGGTCGTCCTTTAGGGTGGGCGTACCAAGCATTATTCATGAGAAGATAGTCAATGAGCCGCCTTGGCTTTTGATGATGTGTGTAACAAGGAAAACTCGTGTGGTAAGTCAATGACAATAATTGTATGCATAACAGGTGAACTCGGCCGTCTGCAGGGATATTTACTGAGCCCTATACACTATAATGTAATCCCCCCCCCAAAAAAAACAAACGACATGAAGCTAAAGTCTACTTGGTGAAAGGTTGGTGATGCTTTCAAATATTTCTGTCTGAGGTGCTATTATTTTGGGTTCAATTAATCGAATTATTTCCCCAAATGAATTTCCGGAGAAAATGTAATATTAATGTAATATCATTTTATTTACAAACCAAAAATGTTTCTTGCTAGATGCCTCCCATCATCTTACCCACCGTCTTCCATATATCATATACCTTTACTTATGTTTAAGAACGCATTACTGGACTTATTATAAGTATGCCGTGGTTTCTACCTGAAACACGTTTTTCCCGCCATTTTGTTACAGCTTATCTTCATTGGTAACAGTTAACATTTTAATATGAATGAATGGATCCAAACGCAAAACACAAACCAGCGACCTGTTGGAGACAGCTGATTATTTAAATGGCGCCCTCATGGGGCATCGTTCGTAGCCGATAGTAGGTTCACGTTGGAATATTTCGAAAAATGGTTAAGTCACATTGAGCCTTAGTAAATTCTGCAATCACGATAACTCATTCAAACAAACTGAAAAATTGGTCCTGTTGGTAACATCTTTAATTATTAAAACATATGTTTTTGTGTATTAAAGAGAAGACAACTTTGATTATTACCAGGTAATCAAAATAATAATTATCTAAAAACTTACTAAATGTATGTGTTCAGTTAGTACACGTATCAATCATCATAAGAGTTTATTTCGTCTGTGCTTTAGAGTAAACAACAAATTTCGAATTTACAACAAAATGCCGTCCAGTTTTATGGTATATTTTCTTTTAAAAAAATCGACGTTTGAAGTGAACATTTAATGAACATATGTAACCAAATACAATGTCGTACCTACCCTTTAATATGACAATATCGTCACGACCAACATGGCATGGAATCAGAGTGCTAGTTTTAGATTAACTCGGTGGTGAAAATAATACCCCACATGATAAGGTCATATTACCGTTGTTGCTGCATAAATGAGCCAGTATTTTTCAGTCAATGTTGAACTATACTAATCGTGACGATATTGTCTAGGTATATTACAAACGACTAGAAACGGATTAGGCCTATTTCAATCCAGGATTACCTCATCCCTGTAAACAAGTGGAGTCATGCTTGCGTTTAAACAATTTGATATCTCCGAGTTTCAAATCCTACGCAAACCTGCGTCATTTCATAATTCGGGCCACGGTTATTGCAAAGTTCAGCAACCCATAGCATATTCGATCGTAATGGACTGAACCATATTTAGCATTCATTATTAAAAACGATGCTCATAATAATGGCGCGTCACTTTGGGTATACTTACGATCAGAGCAGATATTCAACAGAGGTATTATTTTCAGTCACTAAAATAGAACTTCCATGCCCTGTTGGTCGTGACAATGTAATTGCTTAAAGTTTTGTTTATCAGTTTCAAGTTGCTTCAACTGTGGTATCATTTACAAGCAAGGCCAAAGCGTTCATAAAAAATGTTGCTATCCGGGTAATATGACTAGGGTCGTACCTTACCCTTTTACCATAAAAGTAACTTTGATAATACAGAGGTGGATTTTTGTCACCATTCGGCACAGTTTTTTAGTGTATTTCCACTCGGCCACTCAATTTGCGTCAGTGTGACGTCAAGAACTGCATCAGAAGCTTAGATTTGCTTTTTTTTATGATCCAGTCTGACTCAAGCAGGCTTTTCATCATGGTTTATAGCGTATCTTTGCCTCATATGAGCTGCATCAACGCTAGACATTAGGCCCCTATGACCAAAAAATTGGGTCAACTACATGCACTGTGAATTAATTTCAGCCTTTTAAAGACGGGGTGGCGAAGCAGAATCTGCGTGCCCTGGCACATGCACATACACTGGCATTACATTTGCAGTCTATCAGAAACAGGGCGTAGCGAAGGCATTTTCTTTGGGGGAAGGTGTGGAAGCCGATTTGCCGACTAACGTAGCCAGGAATTTCATTGACACAACACTATTTTGACCAGACAAATTTACTTTGTTTTCCCCAAAAAAATGGACAATCTCTAAAGTTGCTTGGGGGGGGGGGGGGGGGGGGGGGTGGACGCGGAAAACTGGAGCTAAAAGTTATAACTACTCGGCAAATTTTCAATGCTTAGAAATACGATTCAATTGGGTTCAGCAAACCCATAGCTCTAGGCTTGCCAACTTCAAATTTATTCTGGACCAACCCTTATTCTAGTACCATTGATCATGCTTTGATGCTTCATCTGCCGACTGAAGCTCTAAATGCCGACAGAGAAAAACAATATATATATATATATATATATATATATATATATATATATATATTTTGGGGGGGGGGGGAGGGACCGCTCGCTACGTCCCTGAACAAGCACCGATTGGTTACTAGGCCTACATTCATACCCAGCAAAGACTGGGGTGTTAAAATAACACCAATTGTGTTTATTTTGAGCGAACTTCCCAATATGAACGACACTATTTTAATATGGTGTAGCCTATGTAGTTTCTAACACTCTACTTTGCAGTGTACACAACCATCGCAGACCATTTTATATTTTGGTTTGAAAATTGGGCTAAACATAGAAAGAAAACGAGTAGCATAACAAAACCACGAACAAAAAAATCAACTGACGAACAATAAAAAACGACAATTGCAACATAGAAAGAGACCAGCGTGATTAAAAACAGAAATATTCTGAAGTCTTACTTCCGTGTTCTCTTGCTTGTCTTCTGGAAAGAATTTAGTATATGTAAATGTATTCAAAATCCAAGATATTCGGATATTCGGTCCTAACTTGTTTGCCAGTATATACAATGAACACATGCTTCTCAATAAGGGTACGCCGCGCCGCGCCGACGCCGATCAACTAACCGTGCACTGTACGAGATTCGCCCGCTAACTTGTTAAACGCCACTGGCTGTATGATGACGGTTCCCCGTTCGTCGCAGGGTCCTCTGTGATTAATTAACATCATGGTTTCCCAACAGAATACAGATTATGAATAATTTAAGACGGCAACGGTCACAGAAGGCAAGTCAGGACACGTAATCGAGACACGTAGAGAATACCGTATTACACACATTTTTAGATTTGTTTATGGGGGGAGGGGGAGATTTATGGGGAGGAGCAGAGCAGAGCAGGGCAGGGCAGGTTCAGCAAAAACAAACAAAAGAGAAAAAGAAAAAAGCGATTGACAGCAGAGAAAATGATGTCACTGCCTTGATAATGGCGCGTGGTAATTTTTGGGGTTAAACATTATGATTAGGCTTTGTAGCCATAATACATGGAATATTTTCATGGAATTGATTAACAAAGACCTTAAAATTTGAAGAGCATTGGACTTGTATGCCTTGACATCATGTGTGCAGCGCCCTCTGTTGAAAGCTATACTCCTGCAAATCACTCCGCTCGTACTCGCCGCCTTATCTATGGTGAGGCGGTCGGTGGGGACGCGTGCAGCTCTTTGCTTGTATCGAGTGGGCAGGCAAAACCGAGACTCTCACTGATATTATGAGTGAGTGTGATTGACAAAAACAGCAAGGCTCCGTTAACATCACCAAAACAGTTGAATTCCCTCCCTATTCAACATTGGTTATTTATTACAAATCTTTTAAAGACTTCTTTTAGGTAATAGGTCTGTAAATGCATCTGTACTTTATAAGAATCAAGGTACATGTACAATGTATATGTATATAAACCAACCTGTGAAAGTGTCGGCTTATTTCATTGTCTCGAGAAAACAAAAGTAATAAATGCATTCAGATTATTCGTATTCGTTCCATGTGGAATTCACTATGGAAATAATTTAATTGGGACCTAATTGTTCTTTAATTTAATCCTAACTACCCCCCAAATCCTGCAAAATCCTCCAAGGGAGGGAACAATTTTTTTGGGGGAAAAATTCAGCACTGTTGGAAACTGGTACTTTCACCTCTTCAAATGGGACAAAATTATTACCTGGCAAGAAGTGCTGAATATGAAAGATCAACGAAAATGCATGGTGCATTATGAAGATAAGGGCATGTTTCCAAAAGTGCATTGATGAATTTTGGAGGATTCAGGAATGTTCCTAGCCAGAATACCTAGGGGATTAAAGGTTAATGATAGCACCACAGACAAAAGTAATTCAAGGTCTGTGTGATACAATTATCAACTTGACACCAAGTAAGTTTTATATAAATCTGTGACCATGTATGTTTCATCGTGAATACCCAGTGTACAGGGGTTTAACCTAAAATAAGTTTACTTAAAATATAATTGTGTAAAGTTGATATCAAATCTCCTTTGAAATCCTTGTATTAGGTGCTAACATTATTATAATGATCTTCCATCAAACATTCGTGCAGCCCGCAGCTATGAATCCTTTAAGTCATTGGTTAAAACTCATTTGTTCCGTTCTTATTATGGTAGTCGCTGTTTACTTTAATTACTTTAACTTTTATCTTTTAACTTTTTAACTTTTACTGGAACTGTTTTAATGGAAAGGGCACTTGTACAGGTGTACAGTGTGCTGAGATAATTGTATGTGGTGCACTTAAAACAATAAATGATTAGAATGATTAGATAACATTAGTTAACACATAACATCTGAAAGGCGGAAAAAGAGTCCACGTATAATATCATAACACTGACAAGAGTGTGAATTGTTAATAAACCATGAAGTCCGTTCTTTTTTCTCAGAAATTTGTGGACCAAATTCAGTCGAAAGTTTTACTGGTTGGTTTCTAACCGTTTAACTTAACGGCAAATGGCCTTTACCCAATGTTGAAAAAAAAAATGAAATAGCCCACATTCTAATAATAAAATATTGCATATTGTTTTACTGGTTGGTTTCTAACCGTTTTACTTAATTTATTAAGTTTGAATGGAAAATGGCCTTTCCCAGTGTTGAAAAAACTTTTAAAATCTACATTCTAATAACAAAAAAATATAGTACACAATTGTTTATAAAGAATGGAAAGGAATCAAATGGATAATGGAGAATTGACCCTGTCATCTCCGAGGGTTTGCAGTATAACATGGAAGATACCAGTGAGAATTCAGCAATGTAGGACCTAAATCAGAATGTACCAACGCCTTTGGGTAAGGAGCTGTTGCTTCAAAAGTTCAGTTTATTTTCCCATTAGCCTCACGTCATTAAGTTTGATGAATCTACTGCAAATATAGGATATCAAATTCCAATTACAGATGGTTTTATTATTTTTTTTACAGAAAACTTCATTCCAGAAAGTTAAATATCAATCTCAAGTCGACCTTAATTGGTAACACATTAAACAACAGTTCCGTCGCATTCTAATCTGGGAATATGTGCAAGTTTTGAACACCGATAGTAAGGCTCATCAGATATTCTGAGTGCCAGTTAATGAACTGCACGCTGATTGGTCAGCTGCGCGCAGTATCACGCAGTTTCTTAACGATGGACCAATCACAATGCGTCTTCTTTGCATTATCTACAAAAGTAAAGTTCACGTCCATCGCGCTGAAAAAGGCGTAGGCAGTCTAACTGTCAAAATGTTATCTGATATGGTTGACTTTGGCCGTGTTGAATGTCTCTCTTTATCTCTAAAATGATACCAACAACTTCTATTCTGTCTTATAAAAGTCGCATTCAAGCCCAGACAACCCATTGCATATTGTTTTACCGATATGGGCCCTTAAGGTAAGTACAGCAGGATACAATATTGTGACCGGCTCTATGAAGATCGGGAATAAGATTTGAGCTTTAAAACGCACTGGAAATGATGTTTCATAAGTTGTTTTTTCTGATCCCAGACTCATGTAGCTTTTTAATGGTGGTAATTTTATATTCTGATAAAGGGGGACAGTGAATTCTTGAAACCTGTTTCTGGGATAAACGGCTTTGAAGTTGACGTTTTGCAACATAGCAATACAAACTTAATCTATGTTTACGTTCATTGTTATATTTGTCAGAAGATGATTAAATAGGTTACATATAAGCATAACAAATCCAATTGGTTTTGATTTGTCATTCCCTTGTATATTAAATGATTAAATCAACCCCATCAGCGACTTATTCCAGATTTTCACATATTAACGAACATTTGGTTACAACGAAACATGACTCTTGGCTCCCGGTTTATGTACAATTATTAGCATTGTAGCCATGATTCACTAACTGCTAACTGAACTTACTAACGGCAGGTATTGTGAAAATTATAGGATTAGACCCCGTTAAAACGATGTATCGCTGTAAACCAAACACTTCCCTTACCAATAATCTTCACAACGTCATCTACATCGACTTTGTCGAGTTCCTTATTTCGTGTATGGCACTGCAGAATTCACTGTTCCAGTGCAACCAACATCAGTGAATTCTTAGGTGCTGTGCAGTGAAGTGATGGACAATCTACTTTGGTGTCGAGTACACCCAACCTGATCCCCCCCCCCCCCCCAGCTGTCGAAATTAAACTTACGTGAATTGGTTATTATCAATATTAAATTAAACATTTATTATTTTAAAGTATAGTTAATGTAACTGGTATAAGTATCAATCGGCCTGAGAAAGTATTTCGTCTGAAGTGCTGTCCTCTATAGAGAAAAACAAGAATTGTTATTCTACAAATACATCGGAGTATCCCAGAACAGAAAATCAACAAGATTCACTCGATTTCTGTTATTATTTTATACATTATATAGACCTACATTCCTTTGTTTTAAAGGTCAGCAAGGTTAATTATGATGGAACGGTTATGTGGACAATTGGCTGATAAAAGTCAACCTGTTGACTGTAGAGTCTGCGAGGTGCTAAAATATTTTTCGGCACACCTTGCTCCTTGAAGGTTTTTGTAATGAGACTTTGAAAGTTGCCAGACGACAGGACATTCAAAACGGTTTAGTTTTGGAGCTTGACAGTTCCACGAGTTGCGTTGTTATCCAAACCTATCGTTGTGGCCATTAATTTTGGATTCAGTTCTCATGACGTCGTGGTTTACGAAGTGATTACAAAACAGTTTGTGTACGGGCCGACATTTTTTCTTTTAGTTGTGCATACATTATATACCGTAGTGTTATAAATGTGTAATTCCCTGCTGGGCAGTGGATTCTACAAGCCTCTTCTTTGCAGCGTCTTATTTCGCTCACGCCCTGTTTGGCACTAGCACATTTTGCTGTCGACAGTATCCAGCAATTTCTGCTAGTGGCAAACACGGCGTTGGCTGACGACCGACCGGGATCATTTCTCTCACCTTGGCTATAGGAGAGTCGCCTTGCACGCTGGGAAAAGAGTCGACGGACTCGCTGTGTTGCCGGTTATGCAAGTGGAACGAGAGGGGAAAACGGTACAAACTCATTAGTGAAGGTGGGTAAATGAACGGGGAATACTATTACAACCGGCTATGAGCAATGTACTATTACTCTTTGTTACGTAATCTATTTAGGCTCAGGTGGGGGTAGGGAGATACGGTTTTTCTTCTTCGTGTAGGACTTTGTAAGTGTTGATTTGCATGTAATTATACTTTAGTTAATTAATCGGGTGTGGTTGTGAAATACAGATGGTTTCTTATTCATAATGTTTGTTCTTAGTCGAGTTCATACAGTATGCATGTTAAACGATAGGCGTTATCTTAAAGGTGTACAGGTTACTTATAAAAATGACTACCATTGAAGGCCTTTAATAGTAATACACGAAAGGCCCATTATGTGTTTGCAACGTTTTTTGTCTTGAAAGGAAAAATGTATTATTGATGGTGAATGTGTTCGATACATATGGGCCAAACACCATGAATATTATAGCCTATAATGTGGTCCCCCCCCCCCTGTAAAACTTGGATTTGGGAATTGATGTTGTCAAGTCTTTATAGGTTCTGTCTTTCGATATAAGAATGCTATTGAAATCGTCACTAGCTGTGACACAAACTTTTGTTCCATGTCAAGGGAAAGTACAATATTGGTAATTACTCGATAACAAAATTACCGAACTGTTATCATAAAAAACCCGACTGGCAATTACTGGATAATTAGAGCAAGATTATAATTACAGAACAGCTTGTCTATACATGTCCATATGAGTCTAATGGCTTTTGCATGGTGTCTATGTTTTTCTTTGTTTTTCTTGTACTGGTGTGTCGCTGCGCCATGAGCATCGTTTTTATGATGGATACCGGCGCATTACAAATGTTCATTATTATTATTATTATTTACAGTAATTGCATTTAACTTCATAGTGTGGATCTTTTATTCGGACACATTAATGATCTTGATTTCAGGATTTTGTACCAATCTCCCTTTGCCTCAAAATTTTCTTGAAAGAAGAGAAGTAGCCACCAAGGAAAGAAAGAAGTAGCCTGTATTGTGTTCAAAGTGTTCAGGGGGGGCTTTGTCCTCTAGAGCAAAGGGAGACCTAGGCCCGTATTTTAGAACGTTCCTTTACTGCAAAGGACGCCTTTATGCCTATTGTTCTCTTAAGAGAACAATAGGCATAAAGGCGTCCTTTGCAGTAAAGGAACGTTCTAAAATACGGGCCCTAGGCTCGCTACTCATATTTCAGGATTTTTTACTTTTATCAAATCACATCCCTGGTTTATGGCAACTCTGTTGGCTCTAATCATACGAAATGTTGGTTGAAAATTCGGTCGACAGTAAATATACAAAAAAGTCTCAATACTTTCAAGTGGAAGCTTAAAGCAAATATTTGGGAACACATGTGGAAACATGGACTTTATTTTGTTTGGATTTTTGTTTTTTAAGGACAGATACAAAATTTGCGTTCTCACAAAACAGACCATGATAGCATTACATAAAACTGATGTTACTTGATGTAATGCTGACTATGGTATCAAACATCCCTTGGTTTATTATTTTTTTGTCTGAGGCGCTATTATTTTAGTAAAATCTGTGAAATTAATTGTAAATGTGCATAATTATGTGTTCACGTATTCTATAAAATGAGACCACTTCAGACAGAATAATTTGTTTAGGATTATTGATACCTTTACAAACTTCACATCAACTTAGCTTATGGAATATAAAGGGAAGCTACAACGTTGGTATTTTGGTTAACGTGCGTCAATTTCAATCCTTTAGTTGTCGAGATAATACATGTAGGCTATGTATATCAAAAGGAGCAGGAGGTTTGCTCACAATAGCTGTTCACGTTTTTGGGAAAAAAGGACGAAAAGCTCACGTTTTGTATGTTTGCGTGTTTAAAAAAAGTTATTGTGAATTTGACAATTACTATTTTCTCCAAGATGAAAGAAATTCAGGATGATTCATTTGAATACTATAGTACAATCTTGACACAAGTAAGGTTTTAGATAATAAGTATTTGATAATCTGGTAATTACCAATGTTTCACATAGCCTTTAAGCTATGGTATAGACCTAGTGGTATCAGATATCAAGTGAAATTATTCTGCTAGAGGTGTCGCACACATATTAAACGAAAATCCAAACGGATTTCAACACCTGTGTCTATCAGACATGTACATCAATAAGGGAAGAACACGGCGTGTGTACAGACAATGTGTGAGTAATAGTAAGTGAACTTCTGAACTGTTCTTAGAACGCGTGGACCATTGAGATGAAATTTTCATGGGCTGGTTTTCTAATCAACGCCAGTGCACAGCAGTGGATCCAGAATTTTAGAGGTGGGGGGGGGGGGGGGTAGGGTTGGAGGGTCCGACGTTCAAATGTTCAATATAGCTAAAAGTGTATGATTATTCGGATTTTAATATTAAAGGTAGAGTTGTAACCTCCAGTTCTTTTCAGAACTAATTATTACTCAATAGAGAATTTTACATGGTGTCACCGCAATTAGTCTTAGTTAATATGGCTTTCATTAGTAAAATGTTTCACCCATAATGCCAATAGCAATATTGTGCTCATTTTGTCTTCATTTTCCCCATGGGTGGGGAACATTGTCCGTTAGGCCAATCCTGCATCTGCCACTGATGCACATATACTAAACTGTCTCTAAAAGTGTATGATTATTCGGGTTTTAATATTAAAGGTAGCTTTTTCTCCCTAAGAATGTTGACGTCAAGACGAAGACACAACCACATGAGGAGGAAGTAAGAATGAACGAGCACTTAACTCTATTTTTGGCAATAGATAGAATTCACTGTTGTGTTTTTACCAGTGGTTCTACTATTGCCAAACGTAGAGAAAAGACGTAACATCGAAGGGAACTAACGAGTGTCGTCATCCTTTCCAGAGTACGAAGTATTACGCAGGTTTACATGACACTTACTTGGTGTAAAAGTTAATGATGGTATCAATCATCCCTTGAAATATTTCTGTATAAGGTGCTATAATTTAAGTAGGCCTACATGAATTAATAAAAAAAAGACTCATTTGTTTTTGTTTTCGATATACGTGGTTCGTAAGCATGTAGGATTTCATTTTGTGGAAGATCTATCGGTAAGCACGTGCTTCCCAAGAACCTTTTGCTTGTTTGGAAAATACTTTTATCACACGGCGGCCATCTTTGTCTGATTCCCTGTATACGCAATAACGAGTTCAGTGCCGATTCTCATAAATATAAGGTTCCTGACTATTTTCCCTTCGAGCCTCGGTTAGGGTTATGTGTATTCTTGATGAAAGTTAAATGGCGGCACCGTGATATAAGTCTACTGGATGTGAAGAGTCATCATCATCGATAGCCTGTTGTGTCCCACTGCTGGGCGAAAGTCTCTCCACGCCGCTTCCATTTGTCTCTATCCCATCTCTATCACTTGTCTCGTCCATCCAGGTGTCCCCAGTGCTTCAGCAATTTCGTCCCGCCATCTTGCCCTTGGTCTGCCTTTTATGTAGCCTTGGTCTGCCTTGTATGTAGCCATGGTCTGCCTTGTAGTTTAGTTTATTGAATTTCCATACATCAATAAATACAACAATTTTACTAATATGAAATTAACAACAAGGAAGTATGGAGGTGCCTGGGAGAAAGCCGGGGCTTATACGAGACCAGGCACCTGGTATATATATAGAAACATTATAGCAAAAATACATTAACAATTTAATTGTAAAAACATGATGTTTTGGTAAATTATTAATTACAATCGAATTACACAGTATTATTATAAATATGAGGTATTACTGATAGTTATAAATAATAATTACTAGTGAGTAACAACCTTTTCATGTATTTTTTAAAGCTCTGTATGTAGCCATGTATTCTTTTACCATAGAGTGGTTGTCATTTGGTTGTCCATCTCTCGTCATCTAATCACCCAATGTGACCTGCCCACCTCCATTTGTATTCTTTGACTGTTCTAATGATGTCTTTAACTCCTGTTTTTTTTTCTCTCAACCAGGTGTTTCTTTTTCGATCTTTTCTTGTGACACCAATCATCAGTCTCTCCATACTACTTTGTGTAGTGAGCAACTTGTTTTCCATGGTTTTCGTTAGTGTCCAGGTTTCACTATACCGTAGGTCATTGCTGGTAGGATACATTGATTGAAAAGTTTTCTTTTCAGGTTTATGGGGCCTGTTAGGCCCTCGGAGTGGTTTTTGAATGCTGCCCAGCCGGCTTGAGTTCTTCTTTTGATTTCCTTCATTTGGTCACCATCTTTTTTTTCATTGTTTATTTAGATATCTTTCTTATTGGCTGTTTTCTCATACATCAACTTTGTTTTTGTCAGATTAATTTTGAGTCCAATTTTTGGCTTTCTCTGTTTAGGGTCTTAAGCATTTCTTCAATTTCTTTACTGCACTCTGATATCAGAACTATATCGTCCGCAAACCGAAGGTGGTTTAGCTTTTTTCCATTGACGTTTATTCCATAGTCATGCCAGTCAACTTTTCGGAACATGTTTTCTAACGCAGTTGTGAATAGCTTTGGTGGTGTGGTATCACCTTGTCTTACTCCTCTGTGAATAATGACTGGTTTTGTTTCAGTCTCGTCGCCCGCCTGTTCTACTGGTTGGTTTTCGTCCAGTTTCTTTGTTATTCTATTTGTGATAACTTTTGTGAAGAGTTTGTATGGGTGAGACAAAAGGCTGATTGGTCTGTAGTTTTTGAGATCTTTTGCGTCTCATTTTTTGTGGAGAATGATGACATCTGCGCTCTTCCAGTTTGATGGTATGCTATTCTGTTTAACCCTAACTCCCTAGACAACAAAGGCAGTTGGAGGATTTTGAAGGATTTTTATTGTTCACTAACAATGCTTAGGGAGTTAGGGTTAATGTATCTGATGAACAGTTTGGTTATTTCTTTGAACAGCTTTGTCACCAGCGCATTTGATGATTTCTGCTGTTAGATTGTCAGGTCCGGGTGCTTTGCCATTTTTCATTCTCTTCAGTGCGTGGTAGACTTCTTGCTCTGGGATGTCTTCTATTTGTTCATCATTCCTATTGGTTTGGATGTCTGGTATTGTTTCTTTGCTCTTATAGAGGTCTTGATATAAGTCATGGATTCGCTTGAGGATATCGTTCTTGTCGGATATCAGTGCGCCATTTTTTCATCTTTCAGTTGGATAATGTGATCTTTGCCAATTTGCAGTTTCTTGTTTCCTTTGTTGATGTTTTCATTGTTCTCGAGAGTGTTTCTTATGAGTTTTAGATCTGTATTGTGTTTTCAGGGATCTGCTTTCATTTTCTTGCTGATAGTCTTGCACAGCTCAACATATTCAATTTGTTTTCTTGAGGAATCTTTCCTTGAGGAATCTTTCTTCAGTTCTCGTCTTCCTTTGAGTAGGTTTTGCGTTTGCACGGATATTTTTCTGTTTTTGTTGCGTCTTTTCTTACCGCCAACTTCGACTACAGTGTCAAATATTGTTGTGCTGATTTTGCTGAATTGATTCTCGATTTCTTCATCTTCCGTGTCTAAAGTTCTCAAATTTGTTGTCTAGCTTGATCCGGAATTCTTTCACGTTGTCATTTAGGTTTTGTGTGTCTAGGTTTTTGGGTGCCCTCGTTTTTTTTCTTTCCTGTTAGATATTGAATTTGTTTTTGCACCTTACGAGTCTGTGGTCTGAGTCGATGTCGAATTTGTTGAGAACGGAGAGCTAGAAGTCTGACACATTTTGACGGCTATCCGCTAGGACGAAATCAATTTCATTTTTGTGTTGCCAGTTGGGGCTCCTCCAAGTCAAGGTGAACAAGGTGAACACGCACGCAACGCTCTCAATTTGCTATCCTGTGAAATACGGTTATGCTTAAGCAATTTTTTTTCTGTTATAGTTAGCGCGAAAGTTTGCTCACCGGCATTAAGAACACACTTTCGTAAATATTGTCCTCTATTACAGTGTATGTGACAACCCCATATGAGTGGGGTTTGTAAAGAAAAAGTTAAGCAAGTTAATCGCCCTTCAATTCGCACCTTCACCCAAGGTTTGTTTAAAGGCGAATTAGTTTGAATCTCGCTCAGTAGCCAACACAGCGTGAGGTCACTGCCTGTAATCCAATGCAATACATGTGTGTGTGAGTTGGTTTTGTGTATAAGAGTGTACAGTGTATATGTAAGGGGGTATAGAGTCATGTGCATGCTCAGATGAAAATCCTATAGGAAAGAAAGAACAGTGAATCCATCCCAGATCCTGTTATACTGTTAAAATAATCTAATCCTCCTAAATAATAATAAATCAATCATTGAAAAGAAAACTAACATAACATTCATTTTATCATGGAGGAATGTTCTTCCTCCGTGATTTTACAGAGTGTATTGTTCCAGATAAGTACATGTAGCGTTGTAGCGGGGTAAGCTGCACAGATTTGTTTTGGCCGCATATTCAAAGGAAACGGTGAATTTGCGGAAAAGGGGTTCAGAGAAAAAGAAAGATTCCCTAAAGTTTGAAGACTGAAAGCGATTTCAGTTAATTTGTTTCCTGATTTCCTTTTCCTTTTTGATTATTTATATTTTAAAGAAGTTAGTTGCTTTAGAACCCATCGCTGGCTCTTACTTGGCTGTGAACACTAATTTTTATGGGGTATACTATAGACGCATATTTTGGAAATGCAACACAGACATGTAGGCGTGAAAGAAAAAAGTGCAGATCCTTTCTTGTATTTTTAGTCATATGAAACGTATTGAAATAAGTCACGATGAGGGAATTGCGGTCTGCATATTCTATTTAAAAAACCAGACATATTCAAAGTTATTCATCCGTCCGTTCATCCGTGCAGTTGCAGTTTGAAAGCTATAGCTATGCTTTTTGCAAATCATCTGAGCGCAACCCTCATTGTGACTTATTTCAATACGTTTCATATGACTATAAATACAAGAAAGGATCTGTTCTTTCCTATATGATTTTCATCTGAGCATGCGCATGACTATATACCCCTTACATATACACTGTACACTCTTATACACAAAACCAACTCACACACACACACATGTATTGCATTGGATTACAGGCAGTGACCTCACGCTGTGTTGGCTACTGAGCGAGATTCAAACTAATTCGCCTTCAAACAAACCTTGGGTGAAGGTGCGAATTGAAGGGTGATTAACTTGCTTAACCTTTTCTTTACAAACCCCACTCATATGGGGTTGTCACATACACTGTAATAGAGGACAATATTTACACAAGTGTTCTTAAAATGCCGGTGAGCAAACTTTCGCGCTAACTATAACAGAAAAAAATTGCTAAAGCATAACCGTATTTCACAGGATAGCAAATTGAGAGCGTTTGTATTGTTGCACCACTCATCTGCTAGCAGTAAAGTTAGCGTGCCTTTCTCTGTGCTTAATGGTTTGCAGTGCTATGAAATGAAAAACATCGGTTACTTAGCGACTCTATGAAATTGGGCCCTGGTGATAACCAAAGATTAACACTGGTCATTCGAAAATAACCCAAATGGTCGAATTTTAATGCAAAACTGATGATCGTAGACTAGATCTTCCCTAGAAATAATTTAGTCTGAGTTGCTGTCATGTTTAAGAAAAGGTAAATCATTTTTGGTTCGACGTAAGGAAAGAGTACTGTTTCTTAAATTCCATATTAGGATGAACACGACAAATCTGAATGCATTTTCACAATATTTCCTCACAATAAAACGTAGTAACCTGAAACTTTCACATAGTGGATGTTTAATAGTACATACCTGTAATCTTTTAAAGTGCGCATCTCACTGATGTCCCGATGCGCATCTCACTGATGTCCCGATGCGCATCTCACTGATGTCCCAATGCGCATCTCACTGATGTCCCGATGCGCATCTCACTGATGTCCCGATGCGCATCTCACTGATGTCCCGATGCGCATCTCACTGATGTCTCGATGCGCATCTCACTGATGTCCCGATGCGCATCTCACTGATGTCCCGATGCGCATCTCACTGATGTCCCGATGCGCATCTCACTGATGTCCCGATGCGCTTTACACATACAATAATGCAAACAGTTTATGCAGAAAATTATAATTATACATGATATACATAAACCTAATAAACCTAAAACTATTTAATTAAATGAGTTTTTAGAAGAAATTTAAACTCATTTCCCCCCCCCCCCCCCCCACAAAGATTACCGGTATGCCTTTGCTACAGCCCTGCTGATCTTGGTTCAACGACACTAAACGTCACATCAGTTGTCGCACTTAATTGATTTAAAATGGCGGACCCGGAAGACAACCAGTGCAGATTCCTTTTTTACAATGCCGCCAGATGATGAAGATTAATGGCACAATGATATGTGTCATAACATTAATAAATTGTGCTTTGTGCCATTACTCTTCTGATATTTTCCTCGCGGAAAAATGCCACCATTCCCGAACATCCAAGATCATGCCGATGATTGAAAAGAAATGAAGGCTGGTTTGATCTTGTCGAATCATATTCATATCAGAGATTAAACAAATTGTTTGGGTTTCAAAGGCTACCTTCAACTATATCCTGAATAACATAGGCCTAAAACATGACCTACAGCGTCAAACTGTCGCTGAAAACCCAATTTCCCCAGAGATGAGACTTGGAATATGTTTGTATCGTCTTGGCAGAGTGATTACAACTAGACAACAGCGGAAATAGCTGAAGTTGTGGTGTCAACTGTCTCAGCCATTGTTCGAGAAGTTTCCAAGTGATTCATTTGTTGGAAGTTGTTTCCTCATGATGGGAAAAATTATGACTAACGTACGGAAGCGTATTTAGGACATGGCAGAAAAAAAATTCCCGGATTACTATTTCGCCCGGGCGAATTACTAATCCGCCCGGGCGAAATAGGTTTATGTTACTGTAGTTCTTATATTTTGTATTAATTTTTTAAATATTTACTATATTTTATTGTCATATATACAGTGTACATGCTGTTAAAAACGCCCCTAATGTAATGGTCAGTTTCTACTGTCCAGACCCTTTTGGCCGGGCACTGTTAGGTATCAATGTAAAGAGGATGACCCAAGGATGACCTCAATGGTCACCTTGACCCGGCCAATGGGGTCCTTATATTTTTTATTAATTTTTTAAATATTTACTATTTTATTGTCATATATACAGTGTACATGTTGTTAAAAACGCCCCAAATGTAATGGTCAGTTTCTAGTGGTCAGACCCTTTTGGCCGGGCACTGTTATGTATCAATGTATAGAGGATGACCCAAGGATGACCTCAAAGGTCACCTTGACCCGGCCATTGGGGTCCTTATATTTTTTATTAATTTTTAAATATTTTTATTGTCATATATACAGTGTACATGCTGTTAAAAACGCCCCAATTAAATGTAATGGTCAGTTTCTAGTGGTCAGACCCTTTTGACCGGGCACTGTTAGGTATCAAATTACTATTTCGCCCGGGCGAAATAGTAATTCGCCCTGGCGGATTACTAATTCGCCCGGGCGAAATAGTGGAAGCTCTTTTTTTTAATTCTCTTTTTTTGGGGGTGGGGGTCTGCAGTCCGCAGTAGTAATTATTAACTTAGAAAACGTGTACTGAAACGTGTGAACTAAGATATTATCTGATCAGTGATTACAGACTTGATGTGGGCAATGCATGTTCCATCATCTAAGGGGTGGAACATGCCAATATCAAGGCTTTTGACCTCCGGCATTGATATGAAATTATACTTATTCTACTGCTGTATTGGACCAGAATGAGTGGATCCAGAAATTTGTCCCAGATATCAAAGAAATACATGTTCTGCAAGTTGTTGGAAGTGCGAAGACAATTGGACTTTTCCCCAGCTCAAAGCCATATTATACGGCCTGGGAACCTGGTCTAAAGAACCCTACATTTGTTTCCTACAAATCACAACTGGGTAATTCTCGTAGTTGTTCCCCCAACAAATACCCCTGATGATGAAGGTGGTGGTGGTGGTGGTGATGATGATAATAAAAAAAAGGCGTGTAGTTTACCCAAAATACTGTAATGAATATGAAGGGGTAAGCCTAGTATTTTATATATAATAAGGGATAAGTATACGCCTTGTAGTTTTCCCCAAAATATCTAAACAAATCTCAGGGGAGTGTAGGCCTAGTATTTTTTCCTAAAATAAAAAGGGGGTATACTTTTTAGTATTCCCCCAAAAAATATTACAAAGATTTACAAGGGGTAGCCTTGTTGTTTTCCAAAAATATATAAAGAAAATCACAAGTGTAGTTTTTCCCCCCAAATTTAAAAAGAATCACAAGGGTCTTGTAGTTTTCCTCATAAAAAAAAGAAAAAAAGGGGGTGATCCCAAATAAATCACAATCCCAGGGATAGGCCAAACACAGAGGTAAGCATTGTACTTTTCCCCAAAAAAACCTAGCAATATAAAAAAAAATCACAAGCTTTGTAACTTTCCCAAAAATATAAAAGATCACAAGTGGTATCCCTTGGAATTTAAATGTATATATAAAACATCAGGAAGGGTTACTCTTGTAGTTTCCCCCTCAAAAATACACAAAATCACAAGGGGGTAAGCATTGTAGTTTTTCTCAAAAATACACAAAATCACAAGGGGTAAGCTGTGTAGTTTTCCCTCAAAAAATGATAAAAAGTCATTGCTTAGGCTTTTATTTTTTCCCTAAAATATAACAAAATCACAGACTTGTAATTGTCCCCCAAAATATAAAAATTCACAAGGGGTAAGCCATGTAGCTTTTCCCCAAAATATAACAAAATCACAAGCGGCAACCCTTGTAGTCTTTCCCAAAAATCACAAGGGGTATAGCCAAGGGGGTAAACTTTGTAGTTTTTCCCCCCAAAAATAACAAATTCACAAGGGGTAAGCCTTGTAGTTTTCCCTCAAAATAACATAAAATCACAAGGGGTAATCCTTGTAGTTTTCCCTCAAAATAACACAAAACCACAAGGGGTAAGCCTTGTAGTTTTTCCCAAACATCACAAGGGGTATAGTGTGGTAGATTTTCCTCAAAATAACACACAAAATCACAAGTGTTGAGCCTCATAGTTTTTCGGAAAACAAGTCAAAAACAAGTCAAATACATCACAAGGGGTAAGCCTTGTAGTTTTCCCCAAAAATCAGATGGGGGTATAGTCTGATATTTTTTCTTGTTTCTAAAATCACAAGGGGTAAGTCTTGTAGTTTTCCCTCAAAATAACACAATATCACAAGAGGGTAAGCCTTGTAGTTTTTCCCCAAAATATTACAAAATCACAAGCGGTAAGCCTTGTAGTTTTCCCTCAAAATAACACAAAATCACAAGGGGTAAGCCATGTAGATTTTCATCAAAATAACACACAATTACAAGCGTTGAGCCTCATAGTTTTTCGCGAAACAAGTCAGAAACAAGTCAAATACATCACAAGGGGTAAGCCTTGTAGTTTTCCCTCAAAATAACACAAAATCACAAGGGGTAAGCCTTGTAGTTTTCCCTCAAAATAACACAAAATCACAAGGGATATAAGCCTTGTAGTTTTCCCTCAAAATAACACAAAGTCACAAGGGGGTAAACTTTGTCGTTTTTCCTCAAAATAACACAAAATCACAAGGGGTAAACCTTATAGTTTTCCCTCAAAATAACACAAGGTCACAAGGGGGCAAACATTGTCGTTTTTCCTCAAAATAACACAAAATCACAAGGGGTTAGCCTTGTAGTTTTTTTTCCTCAAAATAACACAAAATCACAAGGGGGCAAGCCTGGTAGTTTTTCCCCAAAATATTACAAAATCACAAGGGGTAAACCTTGTATTTTTCCCACAAAATCACAAGGGGTAAACCTTGTAGATTTTCATCAAAATAACACAAAATCACAACCGTTGAGCCTCATAGTTTTTCGCAAAACAAGTCAGTAACAAGTCAAATACATCACAAGGGGTAAGCCTTGTAGTTTTCCCTCAAAATAACACAATATCACAAGGGATATAAGCCTTGTAGTTTTCCCTCAAAATAACACAAAGTCACAAGGGGGCAAACATTGTCGTTTTTCCTCAAAATAACACAAAATCACAAGAGGTAAGCCTTGTAGTTTCCCCAAAAATCTGATGGGGGTATAGTCTGATATTTTTTCTTGTTTCTAAAATCACAAGGGGTAAGCCTTGTAGGTTTTCCTCAAAATAACACAAAATCACAAGGGGGTAAACTTTGTAGTTTTTCCTCAAAATAACATAAAATCACAAGGGGGCAAGCCTTGTAGTTTTCCCTCAAAATAACACAAAGTCACAAGGGGGACAAGCCTGGTAGTTTTTCCCTCAAAATAACACAAAATCACAAGGGGTAATCCTTGTATTTCTTCCTCAAAATAACACAAAATCACAATGGGTTAGCCTTGTAGTTTTCCCCAAAAGTCAGATGGGGGTATAGTCTGATATTTTTTCTTGTTTCTAAAATCACAAGGGGTAAGTCTTGTAGTTTTCCCTCAAAATAACACAATATCACAAGGGGCAAGCCTGATAGTTTTTCCCCAAAATATTACAAAATCACAAGGGGGTAAACCTTGTAGTTTTCCCAAAAAATCAGATGGGGGTATAGTCTGATATTTTTTCTTGTTTCTAAAATCACAAGGGGTAAGCTTTGTAGTTTTCCCCAAAAATCACATGGGGGTATAGTCTGGTATTTTTTCTTGTTTCTAAAATCACAAGGGGTAAGCCTTGTTGTTTTCCCTCAAAATAACACAAAATCACAAGGGGTAAGCCTTGTAGTTTTTCCTCAAAATAACACAAAATCACAAGGGGTAAGCCTTGTAGTTTTCCCCAAAAATCAGATGGGGGTATAGTCTGATATTTTTTCTTGTTTCTAAAATCACAAGTGGTAAGCCTTGTAGTTTTTACTCAAAATAACACAAAATCACAATTGGTTAGACTTGTAGTTTTCCCAAAAAGTCAGATGGGGGTATAGTCTGATATTTTTTCTTGTTTCTAAAATCACAAGGGGTAAGCCTTGTAGTTTTCCCTCAAAATATAACAAAATCACAAGGGGTAAGCTTTGTAGTTTTCCCCAAAAATCACATGGGGGTATAGTCTGGTATTTTTTCTTGTTTCTAAAATCACAAGGGGTAAGCCTTGTAGTTTTCCCTCAAAATAACACAAAATCACAAGGGGTAAGCCTTGTAGATTTTCCTCAAAATGACACAAAATCACAAGGGGTAAGCCTTGTACATTTTCCTCAAAATAACACAAAATCACAAGGGGTAAGCCGTGTAGTTTTTCCTCAAAATAACACAAAATCACAAGGAGTAAACCTTGTAGATTTTCATCAAAATAACACAAAATCAGAAGGGGTAAGCCTTGTAGTCTTTCCCAAATATCACAAGGGATGAGTCTGTATTTTTTCTTGTTTCTAAAATCACAAGTGGTAAGCCTTGTAGTTTTTCCTCAAAATAACACAAAGTCACAAGGGGGTAAGCCTTGTAGTTTCCCCTCAAAATAACACAAAATCACAAGGGGTAAGCCTTGTAGTTTCCCCTCAAAATAACACAAAATCACAAGGGATATAAGCCTTGTAGTTTTTCCTCAAAATAACACAAAATCACAATGGGTTAGCCTTGTAGTTTTCCCCAAAAGTCAGATGGGGGTATAGTCTGATATTTTTTCTTGTTTCTAAAATCACAAGGGGTAAGTCTTGTAGTTTTCCCTCAAAATAACACAATATCACAAGGGGTAAGCCTTGTAGTTTTTCCCCAAAATATTACAAAATCACAAGGGGGTAAACCTTGTAGTTTTCCCAAAAAATCAGATGGGGGTATAGTCTGATATTTTTTCTTGTTTCTAAAATCACAAGGGGTAAACCTTGTAGTTTTCCCTCAAAATATAACAAAATCACAAGGGGTAAGCTTTGTAGTTTTCCCCAAAAATCACATGGGGGTATAGTCTGGTATTTTTTCTTGTTTCTAAAATCACAAGGGGTAAGCCTTGTAGTTTTCCCTCAAAATATAACAAAATCACAAGGGGTAAGCTTTGTAGTTTTCACCAAAAATCACATGGGGGTATAGTCTGGTATTTTTTCTTGTTTCTAAAATCACAAGGGGTAAGCCTTGTAGTTTTCCCTCAAAATAACACAAAATCACAAGGGGTAAGCCTTGTAGATTTTCCTCAAAATAACACAAAATCACAAGGGGTAAGCCGTGTAGTTTTTCCTCAAAATAACACAAAATCACAAGGGGTAAACCTTGTAGATTTTCATCAAAATAACACAAAATCAGAAGGGGTAAGCCTTGTAGTCTTTCCCAAATATCACAAGGGATGAGTCTGTATTTTTTCTTGTTTCTAAAATCACAAGTGGTAAGCCTTGTAGTTTTTCCTCAAAATAACACAAAATCACAAGGGGTAAGCCTTGTAGTTTCCCCTCAAAATAACACAAAATCACAAGGGATATAAGCCTTGTAGTTTTTCCTCAAAATGACACAAAATCACAATGGGTTAGCCTTGTACATTTTCCTCAAAATAACACAAAATCACAAGGGGTAAAACTTGTAGTTTTCCTCAAAATAACACAAAGTCACATGGGGTCAAACTTTGTTGTTTTTCCTCAAAATTACATAAAATCACAAGGGGTAAGCCTTGTAGTTTTTCCTAAAAATAACACAAAATCACAAGGGGTAAGCCTTGTAGTTTTCCCATCAAAATAACACAAAATCACAAGGGATAATCCTTGTAGTTTTTCCTTAAAATCAGATGGGGGTATAGTCTGATATTTTTTCTTGTTTCTAAAATCACAAGTGGTAAGTCTTGTAGTTTTTCCTCAAAATAACACAAAGTCACAAGGGGTAAGCCTTGTAGATTTTCCTCAAAATAACACAAAATCACAAGGGATATAAGCCTTGTAGTTTTTCCTCAAAATAACACAAAATCACAATGGGTTAGCCTTGTAGTTTTCCCCAAAAGTCAGATGGGGGTATAGTCTAATATTTTTTCTTGTTTCTAAAATCACAAGGGGTAAGCCTTGTAGTTTTCCCTCAAAATAACACAAAGTCACAAGGGGGCAAGCCTGATAGTTTTTCCCCAAAATATTACAAAATCACAAGGGGGTAAACCTTGTAGTTTTCCCAAAAAATCAGATGGGGGTATAGTCTGATATTTTTTCTTGTTTCTAAAATCACAAGGGGTAAACCTTGTAGTTTTCCCTCAAAATATAACAAAATCACAAGGGGTAAGCTTTGTAGTTTTCCCCAAAAATCACATGGGGGTATAGTCTGGTATTTTTTCTTGTTTCTAAAATCACAAGGGGTAAGCCTTGTTGTTTTCCCTCAAAATAACACAAAATCACAAGGGGTAAGCCTTGTAGTTTTTCCTCAAAATAACACAAAATCACAAGGGGTAAGCCTTGTAGTTTTCCCCAAAAATCAGATGGGGGTATAGTCTGATATTTTTTCTTGTTTCTAAAATCACAAGTGGTAAGCCTTGTAGTTTCCCCTCAAAATAACACAAAATCACAAGGGGTAAGCCTTGTAGTTTCCCCTCAAAATAACACAAAATCACAAGGGATATAAGCCTTGTAGTTTTTCCTCAAAATGACACAAAATCACAATGGGTTAGCCTTGTACATTTTCCTCAAAATAACACAAAATCACAAGGGGTAAGCCGTGTAGTTTTTCCTCAAAATAACACAAAATCACAAGGGGTAAACCTTGTAGATTTTCATCAAAATAACACAAAATCAGAAGGGGTAAGCCTTGTAGTCTTTCCCAAATATCACAAGGGATGAGTCTGTATTTTTTCTTGTTTCTAAAATCACAAGTGGTAAGCCTTGTAGTTTTTCCTCAAAATAACACAAAGTCACAAGGGGGTAAGCCTTGTAGTTTCCCCTCAAAATAACACAAAATCACAAGGGGTAAGCCTTGTAGTTTCCCCTCAAAATAACACAAAATCACAAGGGATATAAGCCTTGTAGTTTTTCCTCAAAATGACACAAAATCACAATGGGTTAGCCTTGTACATTTTCCTCAAAATAACACAAAATCACAAGGGGTAAACCTTGTATAGTTTTCCCTCAAAATAACACAAAGTCACAAGGGGGCAAACTTTGTCGTTTTTCCTCAAAATAACATAAAATCACAAGGGGTAAGCCTTGTAGTTTTTCCTAAAAATAACACAAAATCACAAGGGGTAAGCCTTGTAGTTTTCCCATCAAAATAACACAAAATCACAAGGGATAATCCTTGTAGTTTTTCCTTAAAATCAGATGGGGGTATAGTCTGATATTTTTTCTTGTTTCTAAAATCACAAGTGGTAAGTCTTGTAGTTTTTCCTCAAAATAACACAAAGTCACAAGGGGGTAAGCCTTGTAGTTTTCCCTCAAAATAACACAAAGTCACAAGGGGGTAAGCCTTGCAGTTTTCCCTCAAAATAACACAAAATCACAAGGGGTAAACCAAGGGGTAATCCTTGTAGATTTTCATCAAAATAACACAAAGTCACAAGGGGGTAAGCCTTGTAGTTTCCCCCTCAAAATAACACAAAATCACAAGGGGTAAGCCTTGTAGTTTCCCCTCAAAATAACACAAAATCACAAGGGATATAAGCCTTGTAGTTTTCCCTCAAAATAACACAAAGTCACAAGGGGGCAAGCCTGATAGTTTTTCCCCAAAATATTACAAAATCACAAGGGGGTAAACCTTGTAGTTTTCCCAAAAAATCAGATGGGGGTATAGTCTGATATTTTTTCTTGTTTCTAAAATCACAAGGGGTAAACCTTGTAGTTTTCCCTCAAAATATAACAAAATCACAAGGGGTAAGCTTTGTAGTTTTCCCCAAAAATCACATGGGGGTATAGTCTGGTATTTTTTCTTGTTTCTAAAATCACAAGGGGTAAGCCTTGTTGTTTTCCCTCAAAATAACACAAAATCACAAGGGGTAAGCCTTGTAGTTTTTCCTCAAAATAACACAAAATCACAAGGGGTAAGCCTTGTAGGTTTCCCCAAAAATCAGATGGGGGTATAGTCTGATATTTTTTCTTGTTTCTAAAATCACAAGTGGTAAGCCTTGTAGTTTTTACTCAAAATAACACAAAATCACAATGGGTTAGACTTGTAGTTTTCCCAAAAAGTCAGATGGGGGTATAGTCTGATATTTTTTCTTGTTTCTAAAATCACAAGGGGTAAGCCTTGTAGTTTTCCCTCAAAATATAACAAAATCACAAGGGGTAAGCTTTGTAGTTTTCACCAAAAATCACATGGGGGTATAGTCTGGTATTTTTTCTTGTTTCTAAAATCACAAGGGGTAAGCCTTGTAGTTTTCCCTCAAAATAACACAAAATCACAAGGGGTAAGCCTTGTAGATTTTCCTCAAAATGACACAAAATCACAAGGGGTAAGCCTTGTACATTTTCCTCAAAATAACACAAAATCACAAGGGGTAAGCCGTGTAGTTTTTCCTCAAAATAACACAAAATCACAAGGGGTAAACCTTGTAGATTTTCATCAAAATAACACAAAATCAGAAGGGGTAAGCCTTGTAGTCTTTCCCAAATATCACAAGGGATGAGTCTGTATTTTTTCTTGTTTCTAAAATCACAAGTGGTAAGCCTTGTAGTTTTTCCTCAAAATAACACAAAGTCACAAGGGGGTAAGCCTTGTAGTTTCCCCTCAAAATAACACAAAATCACAAGGGGTAAGCCTTGTAGTTTCCCCTCAAAATAACACAAAATCACAAGGGATATAAGCCTTGTAGTTTTTCCTCAAAATGACACAAAATCACAATGGGTTAGCCTTGTACATTTTCCTCAAAATAACACAAAATCACAAGGGGTAAGCCGTGTAGTTTTTCCTCAAAATAACACAAAATCACAAGGGGTAAACCTTGTAGATTTTCATCAAAATAACACAAAATCAGAAGGGGTAAGCCTTGTAGTCTTTCCCAAATATCACAAGGGATGAGTCTGATATTTTTTCTTGTTTCTAAAATCACAAGGGGTAAACCTTGTAGTTTTCCCTCAAAATATAACAAAATCACAAGGGGTAAGCTTTGTAGTTTTCCCCAAAAATCACATGGGGGTATAGTCTGGTATTTTTTCTTGTTTCTAAAATCACAAGGGGTAAGCCTTGTAGTTTCCCCTCAAAATAACACAAAATCACAAGGGATATAAGCCTTGTAGTTTTTCCTCAAAATAACACAAAATCACAATGGGTTAGCCTTGTAGTTTTCCCCAAAAGTCAGATGGGGGTATAGTCTGATATTTTTTCTTGTTTCTAAAATCACAAGGGGTAAGCCTTGTAGTTTTTCCTCAAAATAACACAAAGTCACAAGGGGGCAAACTTTGTCGTTTGTCCTCAAAATAACACAAAATCACAAGGGGTAAACCTTGTATAGTTTTCCCTCAAAATAACACAAAGTCACAAGGGGGCAAACTTTGTAGTTTTTCCCCAAAATATTACAAAATCACAAGGGGTAAGCCTTGTAGTTTTCCCCAAAAATCAGATGGGGGTATAGTCTGATATTTTTTCTTGTTTCTAAAATCACAAGTGGTAAGCCTTGTAGTTTTTCCTCAAAATAACACAAAGTCACAAGGGGGTAAGCCTTGTAGTTTTCCCTCAAAATAACACAAAGTCACAAGGGGGTAAGCCTTGCAGTTTTCCCTCAAAATAACACTAAATCACAAGGGGTAATCCTTATATTTCTTCCTCAAAATAACACAAAATCACAAGGGGTAAACCAAGGGGTAATCCTTGTAGATTTTCATCCAAATAACACAAAATCACAAGGGGGTAGCCTTGTAGTTTTCCCCAAAAGTCAGATGGAGGTATAGTCTGATATTTTTTCTTGTTTCTAAAATCACAAGGGGTAAGTCTTGTAGTTTTCCCTCAAAATAACACAATATCACAAGGGGTAAGCCTTGTAGTTTTTCCTCAAAAAAACCCACAAAATCACAAGGGGGCAAGCCTGATAGTTTTTCCCCAAAATATTACAAAATCACAAGGGGGTAAGCCTTGTAGTTTTTCCTCAAAATAACACAAAATCACAAGGGGTAAGCCTTGTAGTTTTTCCTCAAAATAACACAAAATCACAAGGGGTAAGCCTTGTAGTTTTCCCTCAAAATAACACAAAGTCACAAGTGGGCAAACTTTGTCGTTTGTCCTCAAAATAACACAAAATCACAAGGGGTAAGCCTTGTAGTTTTTCCTCAAAATAACACAAAATCACAAGGGGGACAAGCCTGGTAGTTTTTCCCCAAAATATTACAAAATCACAAGGGGTAAGCCTTGTAGTTTTTCCTCAAAATAACACAAAATCACAAGGGGTAAGCCTTGTAGTTTTCGCCAAAAATCTGATGGGGGTATAGTCTGATATTTTTTCTTGTTTCTAAAATCACAAGTGGTAAGCCTTGTAGTTTTTCCTCAAAATAACACAAAGTTACAAGGGGGTAAGCCTTGTAGTTTTCCCTCAAAATAACACAAAGTCACAAGGGGGTAAGCCTTGCAGTTTTCCCTCAAAATAACACAAAATCACAAGGGGTAATCCTTGTAGATTTTCATCAAAATAACACAAAATCACAAGGGGTAAGCCTTGTAGTGTTTCCTCAAAATAACACAAAATCACAAGGGATAATCCTTGTAGTTTCCCTCAAAATAACACAAAATCACAAGGGGTAAGCCTTGTAGTTTTTCCTCAAAATAACACAAAATTACAAGTGATAATCCTTGTAGTTTTTCCTCAAAATAACACAAAATCACAAGGGGTAGCCTGGTAGTATTCCCCCAAAATATACTCTCCAACAAAAGAAACTGTGCATCACTAAAATGTTTGTAAGTTTGCATCTATGATTTAAACATTGACCAAATGAAGTTTTTATGGAAGTCCAAGACTGAATTCACATGATGGGATAAAAAGAAGTGACTGAATATGCACGATAATGTCCTGTGGGTGGGGCCGGAATCACGGATTCAAATTTGAGAGTCACAATGTCAGTATCGAGTGTACCCCCCCCCCCCCTTCAGCATTAATGACGACTGTGCATCTCCTCCTCATTGAAGCAACGACATTGGCGTGAAAGTTTTGTGGGATATCGTTCCATATGTTGACAAGGTCTCGAGCCAATTCCTGCAGGTTTGACGGTTGCTGAGGCAGTCGACGTAGGCGCAGTTCCATCTCATCCCAAACATGCTCGATGGGATTCAAATCCGGTGAGTTTGCAGGCCATGGCAGTAACTCGACGACGGTCATTTTCATTCATAAACTGTCGAACAACACGTGCGGTATGTGGACGAACATTATCCTGCTGAAACGTAAGGCCTGGACCGTGTTAACGCAGGAACGGTACCACAACTGGCTCCATGATCTCATCACGATACCTCTCCCCCGTAAGATTGCCTTCCACATTGATCACATTGGTGGGATGTTTTGCCATATAATGCCACCCCAAATCATGACAGATCCACCGCCATATAAAAAAATCACGCTCTACGCTACGACGCAGCATTGCGCATAACGTTCACCCCTGCGTCGATAAACGCGTATACAGCCGTCACTGCGTGATAACTGGAACCGGTAAACATAACGTTTCTCCACCAGCGTTATGGATGTCGTACGTGTGTCCTGCACCACCCCATGCCCAGTCCCCAGACGTGCTTGGCGGTGACGTATACCGGTACCGTCAAAATGGGACGTACAGCAGGTCTACATGGGCGTAGCCCTATTTCACGTAATCGCCTTCGAACCGTTATGAGGTGAATTCGCCTGTTGTCAGGGATCCTCTGTGCAGTATCAGCAGCAGTTTGACGTCGGTTCCTCAGATGCGTTACTTGAATCCAGCGGTCTTGACGTTGTGTTGTGACGCGTGGGCGACCAGTCCATGGGCGGTCAGCAGCATCATTTCTTTCTCGATATCGTCTCACTAGAGCCGAAATGGTGTTACGATGGCAGTTGAAGCGTTCTCCAACGTCATGCTGGATCACGCCAGCTTCCAACATTCCAATGGCCTGATGACGCTCATGAAGTGACAAACGCGGTATGGCGTTGTGCCTTCTGTGCTCAATGAAGGCAAGTTTTCGTTTGACTTTTTGGTAGGCCTTACACACAACTTTAAACAAAACTTAGTTAAACGTAACCGAATTCCGATTACGCAATAGCCTGCAGCATGCCATTTGTGAAATTGTCACATGCCTGCTTTCCACCCCTGCATTACTCAATATTCACGTTATGGAAGAAGTGTCTTATTCCTAACATGTCAGAGGCTCATTCCTGTGAATTTGACGTGTTTGTGATTCCTAGTCACAAAATTATGGCATTTTTTGGTATACACAGTTTCTTTTGTTGGAGAGTATATAACAAAATAACAACAAAATCACCTCGTAGTTTCCCCCAAAAATCACAAGGGGTATAGTCCGGCATTTTTTCTTGTTTCTAAAATCACAAGGGTAGGCCTAAGCCTTGTAGTTTTCCCTCAAAATAACACAAAATCACAAGGGGGTAAGCTTTGTAGTTTCCCTCAAAATAACACAAAATGACAAGGGGGTAAGCCTGTAGTTTTCCATCAAAATAACACAAAATCACAATGGGGTAAGCCTTGTAGTTTTCCATCAAAATAACACAAAATCACAAGGGGTAATCCTTGTATTTTTTCCTCAAAATAACACAAAGTCACAAGGGGTAATCCTTGTAGTTTTCCCTCACAAAATCACAAGGGGGTAAGCCTTGTAGTTTTCCCTCAAAATAACACAAACTCACAAGGGGTAATCCTTGTATTTTTTCCTCAAAATAACATAAAATCACAAGGGATAAACCTTGTAGATTTTCATCAAAATAACACAAAATCACAAGGGGGTAAACTTTGTAGTTTTTCCTCAAAATAACACAAAACGACAAGGGGTAAGCCTCGTAGTTTTTCCCAAACATCACAAAGCGTATAGTGTGGTATTTTTTCTTGTTTCTAAAATCACAAGGGGTAAGCCTTGTAGTTTTCCCTCAAAATAACACAAAATCACAAGGGGGTAAGCCTTGTACTTTTCCCTCAAAATAACACAAAATCACAAGGGGGTAAGCCTTGTAGTTTTTCCTCAAAATAACACAAAATCACATCACAAGGGGTATATTGTAGTTTCCCAAAAAAACTAGTCAGAAACAAGTGGTGAGCAATGTAGCCCCCCCCCCCCTCCCCCGCCAAAAAAAAAAAAAATTAATTAATTAAATAAAGAAGTAAATATAACAAAATCACAAGGAGTAAGCCTCGTAGTTTTCCCAAAAAATCACAACGGGTATAGTCTGGTATTTTTTCTTGTTTCTAAAATCACAAGGGGTAAGCCTTGTAGTTTTCCCTCAAAATAACATAAAATCACAACGGGTAAGCCTTGTAGTTTTTCCTCAAAGTAACACAAAATCACAAGGGGTAAGCCTTGTAGTTTTCCCCAAAAATATAACAAAATAACAACAAAATCACCTGGTAGTTTTCCCCAAAAAAGTCAGAAACAAGTCAAATACATCAATTTTCCACACAAATATCACAAAATCATAAAGGGGTAAGCCTTGTAGTTCCCCCAAAAAACTACTCAGAAACAAATGATAAGCAATGTAGTCCCCCCAAATAAAATAAAATAAATGAATAAATAAAGAAGTAAATAAAAAAATAAAAACTAAGGGTGTAAGCCTTGTAGTTTCCCCTCAAAATAACACAAAATCACAAGGGGGTAAACCTTGTAGTTTCCCCTCAAAATAACACAAAATCACAAGGGGGTAAACCTTGTAGTTTCCCCTCAAAATAACATAAAATCACAAGGGGTAAGCATTGTAGTTTTCCCACAAAATCACAAGCGTTTAGCCTCATAGTTTTTCCCAAAAACAAGTCAGAAGCAAGTCAAATACATCACAAGGGGTAAGCCTTGTAGCACTCCCCCCCCCCAAAAAAAAAGGGAGTTAAGCCTTGTTGCTTTTCCCAAAAATCACAAGGGGTATAGTGTGGTATTTTTTCTTGTTTCTAAAATCACAAGGGGTAAGCCTTTTAGTTTTTCCCCAAAATATAACAAAATCACAAGGGGTAGCCTTGTAGTTTTCCCCAAAAATATAACAAAATAACAACAAAATCACCTTGTTCCCCCCCCCAAAAAAAACAAGTCAAATACATCAGTTTTCCCAAAAAATATCACAAAATCATAAAGTGGTCAGCCTTGTATTCCCCTAAAAACAAGTCAGAATCAAGTGGTAAGCAATGTAGTCCCCCCCCCCCCGAAAAAAATAAATAAAATAAAATAAATAAATAAGTAAATAAAAAAATAAAAAATAAGTCTTGTAGTTTATCCCAAAAATCACAAGGGGTAAGCCTTGTATTTTTTCCTTAAAATAACACAAAATCACAAGGGGTAAGCCTAGTAGTTTTTCCTTAAAATAACACAAAATTACAAGGGGTAAGCCTTGTAGTTTTTCCTCAAAGTAACACAAAATCACAAGGGGTAAGCCTTGTAGTTTTCCCCAAAAATATAACAAAATAACAACAAAATCACCTGGTAGTTTTCCCCCAAAAAAGTCAGAAACAAGTCAAATACATCAATTTTCCTCAAAGTAACACAAAATCACAAGGGGTAAGTCTTGTAGTTTTTCCTCAAAATAACACAAAATCACAAGGGGTAAGCCTTTCCCCAAAATATAACAAAATAACAACAAAATCACCTGGTAGTTTTCCCCAAAAAAAGTCAGAAACAAGTCAAATACATCAATTTTCCACAAAAATATCACAAAAGGGGTAAGCCTTGTAGTTCCCGCAAAAAACTACTCAGAAACAAGTGATAAGCAATGTAGTCCCCCCAAACAAAATAAATAAATAAATAAAATAAATGAATAAATAAAGAAGTAAATAAAAAAAATAAAAAATAAGGGTGTATGCCTTGTAGTTTCCCCTCAAAATAACACAAAATCACAAGGGGGTCAACCTTGTAGTTTCCCCTCAAAATAACACAAAATCACAAGGGGGTAAACCTTGTAGTTTTCCCTCAAAATAACATAAAATCACAAGGGGGTAAGCCTTGTAGTTTCCCCTCAAAATAACACAAAATCACAAAGGGTCAGCCTTGTAGTTTTCTCTAAAAATCACATGGGGGTATAGTCTGGTATTTTTTTCTTGTTTCTAAAATCACAAGGGGTAAGCCTTGTATTTTTTCCTCAAAATAACACAAAATCACAAGGGGTAAGCCTTATAGTTTTTTCCTCAATATAACACAAAGTCACAAGGGGTAGTCTTGTAGTTTTTCCTCAAAGTACCACAAAATCACAAGGGGTAAGCCTTTCCCCAAAATATAACAAAATAACAAAATCACCTGGTAGTTTTCCCCAAAAAAAGTCAGAAACAAGTCAAATACATCAATTTTCCACAAAAATATCACAAAATCATAAAGGGGTAAGCCTTGTAGTTCCCCCAAAAAACTACTCAGAAACAAATGATAAGCAATGTAGTCCCCCCAATTAAAGTAAATAAATAAATAAAATAAATGAATAAATAAAGAAGTAAATAAAAAAATAAAAACTAAGGGTGTAAGCCTTGTAGTTTCCCCTCAAAATAACACAAAATCACAAGGGGGGTAAACCTTGTAGTTTCTCCTCAAAATAACATAAAATCACAAGGGGTAAGCATTGTAGTTTTCCCTCAAAATAACACAAAATCACAAGCATTTAGCCTCATACTTTTTCCCAAAAACAAGTCAGAAGCAAGTCAAATACATCACAAGGGGTAAGCCTTGTAGCACTCCCCCCCCCCCCAAAAAAAGGGGAAAAAAGGGAGTTAAGCCTTGTTGCTTTTCCCAAAAATCACAAGGGGTATAGTGTGGTATTTTTTCTTGTTTCTAAAATCACAAGGGGTAAGCCTTGTAGTTTTCCCCAAAAATATAACAAAATAACAACAAAATCACCTTGTTCCCCCCCGAAAAAAAACCAAGTCAAATACATCAGTTTTCCCAAACAATATCACAAAATCATAAAGTGGTCAGCCTTGTATTCCCCTAAAAACAAGTCAGAATCAAGTGGTAAGCAATGTAGTCCCCCCCCCCAAAAAAAAAGAAAGAAAATAAATAAATAAATAAGTAAATTAAAAAATAAAAAATAAGTCTTGTAGTTTATCCCAAAAATCACAAGGGGTAAGACTTGTATTTTTCCCTCAAAATAACACAAAATCACAAGCATTTAGCCTCTTTTTCCCAAAAACAAGTCAGAAGCAAGTCAAATACATCACAAGGGGTAAGCCTTGTAGCACTCCCCCCCCCCCAAAAAAAAGGGGAAAAAAAGGGAGTTAAGCCTTGTTGCTTTTCCCAAAAATCACAAGGGGGTGTAGTGTGGTATTTTTCTTGTTTCTAAAATCACAAGGGGTAAACCTGATAGTTTTTCCCAAAAATATAACAAAATCACAAGGGGTATAGTCTGGTATTTTTTCTTCTTTCTAAAATCACAAGGGGGTAAGCCTTGTAGTTTTCCCTCAAAATAACACAAAATCACAAGCATTTAGCCTCATAGTTTTTCCCAAAAACAAGTCAGAAACAAGTCAAATACATCACAAGGGGAAGCCTTGTAGCACTCCCCCCCCCCCCAAAAAAAAGGAGTTAAGCCTTGTTGCTTTTCCCAAATATCACAAAGGGTTAGTCTTATATTTTTTCTTGTTTTTAAAATCACAAAGGGTAAGCCTTGTAGTTTTTCCTCAAAATAACACAAAATCACAAGCGTTTAGCCTTATAGTTTTCCAAAAAACAATTCAGAAACAAGTCAAATACATCACAAGGGGTAAGCCTTGTAGTACCCCCCCAAAGGAAAAAAAATCTTGAGCAATCCCCGTATCAGAATAACAGCACAAACAGCAGCAATATCACTGGGAAAACGTTGTATACACCAGACAAGAGAGAGTCAAGTTTGTAATAAACCATTGTTATTATTTATGTTCATCAATTCAAACTCAATCCATTTGTACAATGTGCACCTATACATCAACTCAACATTTCCATTCATAAAATAGGCACATCCAAATCTCTAACATATTTACACTGTTGTGTTTCCAAAGAATTATACAGTCGTAAGATAAAGGCTAGAAGTGAAATTATTGACGGTGGTGTGTGTGTGTGTGTGTGTGGGCGGGGGGAGGAAGGGGTATTAATGTTGTTTAATACCAGTATACCCACTTGAAAACTTATGCCATAAATATTTTGGCAACACAGAAAACCGGGCAACGTTGTGTTTCAACAACACTATTCACATGTGACACATCCAGTATACCAGTCACTTCAGTTATAAACAACCCTTCACTTCTGGTAGTTTACAAATATTTCATGAAAAGTCCCAATGAAATTGTTGGTGAAACGGTCATCATGAGCATTAATACTAAATTGTCAGCTCAATGTCAGGTCCAACACATTACTGAGTAAAGTGGATTTATAATTCTTACACTTGGCAACGTCGCCTTCAGATTGGATTCAGTTTTGACCAATTCTACTAAAATTTCAGCACTTCAGATTTAAAGGGACAATATCGTCACGATCAACTGGGCATGGAATCGGCGTGCTAGTTTTAGATTAATTCAGTGACTGGAAATAATACCCCACATGATAAGGTCATATTACCATTACTGCTGCATAAATGAGCCAGTCATTTTCAGTCAGTGTTCATCTTAAACTACATTATGTAGGACACCGATTCCATGCCCTGTTAGAAGTCTGCTCTGATCGTGATGATATTGTCCCTGTAATTACCAATGTTGTATATAGGCTTGTTATGATTACTAACACTGTTGGTCGACTTCAGTATTATTTGTTTCTCATTGTTTCTCAAGTTCGTACAAGCAAACAAAAATAAATAATAAATATAACTGTTATTTAACAGATATTATAATGTGTACAGACAATAGGATATGAACATATACTTGAATAAATCATAGTTAACCCTCCTATATACAGTGCATTTGCCATAGAATTGTCAGACCTTTCAAAACCTTTCAAGTTTGCTGTACTGAAGGGTTTTGAAAGGTGAGAAAACTGTCTGACAAAAGGGACCTATGAAAGGTTTCGAAAGGTGTAACAACTCTCTGAACAAACTGGTGTTGAAATGTTTCAATACCTTTCAAAGGGTATTGAAAGGTGTGGTTGTTCAGTAGCAACAAATTCTGGAGGGTTTTAAAGGGTTCATAATATTTGATAGCCATTTTGGCCCGTAAGCAGATTTTGAAAGGTTTTGAAACATCAAACCATAGGAGGGTTAATGTGATTTGTGGATGTCCAAGTAGGTTTTACCGATGTTTCTGTTTCCAGACAATGAC
This sequence comes from Zoroaster sp. YZ-2022, assembly GCA_029582265.1. Lineage (NCBI taxonomy): Eukaryota > Metazoa > Echinodermata > Asteroidea > Forcipulatida > Zoroasteridae > Zoroaster > Zoroaster sp. YZ-2022. Next base: position 26,504,489 of record CM055828.1, on the reverse strand, counting down.
CTGGACTCCATAGTGAATATGTATTAATGTTTTGTATACTGAACCACTGAATTAAGATATTAACTCCATCTCTGACAGCAAATCATATTTCACTGTTATTTTAAACAAAATAAATTAGTCAAGAGATTAGTCTCCCAACGTGCATCTAGTAACAGCAAAAGAACACAGATTTTCTATATACATTAGCTAACAAAAACATGGATGTCTACTTGGTCTGTTCACTGTATCCAATATATATTTTTTTACAATCACACATACAAAAATAGTAAATTATTGTACTTTTCTCAATTTTATGACACTGGATTATACTGTCTTTCTTCACCATAAACCCTAGCTATTTCCTCCAAACTCAACAGTAATTGCAATCATTACGGCGTAGAGTCACAACTTATTCGGCTGATTAGACCGATCCGGCTTTGTCAAATCAACAGCACGGATTGAACAAAAAGGCGCTTTGCACCGTTTATGGCGGCTTCGGTGTTGTGACCCGACAGTTCTCACCGATGTGAAATCCCGACCGGTCTTTCAATTGTGTTGGTAAATACATTCATTGGCCTGCATGTTGTGTGTGTATAATTATATACTTTAAATAAGGGAGGATGGCCAAAGTCATGGTACAGCCAAGCCTTTGAGAAGCCCGGCCAGGCCCAGGCTTTGTCCAGGCCTACAGGCCTATATAATCCCCTATCTGAGCACAAAAGACCCTCTACTAATGAATAGATCTCATATAAACAATTGATTTAATTTTGCCCCAACACCGACGTGTGTATAGCACTGTATACTCGGTGCTTTCCGAGTGTCTGTGAAAAACTACACAAGCGGGACTCGGGTGGGATTCGAAAGCACTGAGTATACAGTGCTATACACACGTCGGTGTTAGGGCAAAATTAAATAAATTGTTTATTTCCCGACGCAAGAATTTCACCAACCTATAGATCTCATATAGCTCAGGTACTGTATTGTTACAGGATTAGGACTCACAAAAGACAGATTAGGCGGCCAGGTAGCCCAGGCCTGGCCAGGCTTCTCAAAGGCTTGGCTGTACCACGACTTTGGCCCTCATCCCTAAAATCACCACAAGTAGTGTAGCCTCTTCTACGACAAAAACATTTTTACAGGAACAAACTAGTGTGCCACTAGTAGTTTCCTGAGCTGCACCTATAACAGATTAGTCAGCTGTGGATCTGGAAAGGAAAGTTGGGGGAGGCAAAAGGGGGAGGGGAGGAGGAAGAAGGGAGGGGGATTTTCCAGGTTTGCTACTCGGCAAAAAAAGAGGTGGCCATATGAAATCATTTTGTACATTTCCATGCACGATAATCAAGGGGGGTGTTGGGTAATTCGAAGCATTTTGAATTCAATCAATACATTTTTGGTCCATGTTCACAATCCTAACACAGTATGGAAGACGAGATCAATAAGTAATGGAACTACCTCAATATACTATTGACTCAAGTAAGTCCGCTCCTTTAAAAACGAGGGGAGGGGGAGGGCAGGGATAGGTTGGAGAAAACATCTACATTTTTTATATCTTTTCTTGAGCGAACAGACTTGCAGATATTGTAGAAAACGAGATGAGGAATACCACCCATGTTCCAACCCAATCAGGGTCGTCGGTAAGGGGTTACCTGTCCATTTCAAGTTTAAAACATTGTTATTCAATATCTAGCATGACAATACCGAATTTCAATTTGATACACAATTTGAGGAGATTAACAAACGGGTCTGAATGAATCTGAACTGGTCTGAACTGAATACATTGTAATTTACTTTTGATGAACTAAACTGCTACTGATCTCGGTTACATTATAATGACAGTCACTGAATGAGTTTGCTGAAAGAAATGAGGGGAACATTAATGTTCTAAATCTAAGGATTTGTATCTAGATTTAACAATTTCTTGTGTAAATAGACAATGCCAATCAAATACCCAGGCTGTATATTTGATGAGGCTGACTAACATAAGAAATTATACCAACTAAAAATAGAAATCCTGTGACCATATCAAAATAAGGAGCTTCAAAACCATTTGATGTTCCTAATACTTTGCGATTAAGTTTTACATAGTACTGAGGTTTAGATACAAATATGTCCCATTATAAATCTTACCCCATGGTTTACCCATATCACATTAAGGCAGGAGGGCCAAAGTCATGGTACAGCCAAGCCTTTGAGAAGCCTGGCCAGGCCTAGGCTACCTGGCCTCCTAATTGTCTTTTGTGAGTCCTAATCCTGTGGAGTGTCGTGGCCGAGCGGTCTAGCTTACCGGACTCAAGTTCTGGTGTTAGCAGCAGAATGTGGGTTTGAATCCCGGCCGTGACACTTGTGTCCTTGAGCAAGACACTTAACCATAATTGCTTCTCTCCACCCAGGGCTTAAATGGGTACCTGTGAGGGCAGAGTTGGTTGATTAGCCCTATATGCGCTGTAATGGCAGCAATTGAGCTGTATACTCCCAGGGAGCCGAGATGGTTTCAGGAATGATTTATGAGCCTTATGGGCAGGGGTAATAATATAATGCGCCTTGAGCACCACTTAGTTGGTGGATACGTGCGCTATATAAGTCCACACATTATTATTATTATTAACAATACAGTACCTGCCAATCAACATAACCTGGGCTTCTGGAGGGCCTAGCCCAGGCAAGCAGAGCTCATTATATAGGCCAGTAGGCAGGGGAAAAGCCTGGGCCTTGCCGGGCTTCTCAAAGGCTTGGCTGTACCATGACTTTGGCCCTTGTCCCTAACAGGGAACAGATGTCATAGCTAATAATAATTCAAATTACCATGCCTGTTCTATAAGTGAAACTAATGTGCCCATTACATAAGGGGTTGCCAATGGCTTTCTCACGATGTCCTATTGATCATGTAACAGACGTTTACGTTCAAAGCACCCTCTATTGACATACTGTCTTTATGGCAGGCACACATCCTGTATACAAATTCTTTATACAAGTTGTACATGTTATACTTTAACATCCAATACAGTTTGGAATTAACAATGAAATATTTGTGGGATATATAACGGCCTTGGTTATTATTATAAAAATCTGATCAAAATATAATATTTTATGGTGCCTGCCGTTAACATCAATACAGCTAGCTTCCTCTTGCCATAGTTAGCCAGAGGGCGCTCTTTTTTTAAACAAGTGGTGTCATCACAAATAATGATCTACTCATACCTGCAGTGAGAAGCTCCGTTTAGTGGTGTTTAGTTATATACTACTCAAAACAATTTAGGGAACACCGGAACAATCTCAGTTAAAGCAAGATCATTTATTTCAGATAAACACAATGTTTCACAGAATTGATGAGAAACAACTGCACAATGAAACAGATGATAAAGGATGCATGTAGTGATTACATATTTCATGACATGACTACTGAAAGAGAGAGGGGGTTGCAAATGAAAATCCCGGTTCATGGAACATTTCAAACCTATTTGATGTTAAAAATCCGGTGTTCCCTAAATTGTTTTGAGTAGTATATTTTGATGGTGCTCTCTCTCTGTTCAAACATACTAAAAATGCCTCAACTACATAAATTACATGCAAATTACAGACAGAATGAGACTTCACTGACACGGTGCCACAGTAACTCAAGGTCCCTTGGATTTTCCACATGCGGGGTGTCTGTATCTTCTCGGACAATAGATTAATCCTGCTTGATTAATTATCTGGGCAAAGGTGAGGCCAGATAGGAAGCTTGTAATGCTTCACTTTGCATTCTACAGAAAGAAGCCGATGGCATAACAGGAATACAGTATAAGAAAAGTAAATTTAATGAGGGTTTTTGCAACCATATGTCAGCAAATTTCACAAGGTTGACTGACACAATTCCTCCATTTAGGCTTAAGATAGCGCCCCCCCCCCCCCCCCCAAAAAAAATGCTGATAGATTTTGAGATCACTATCTACATTTGTCACACAAGGGTTTCCCGATCGGGGCCTGTTGGTACCTTCATTAGGAGAATAGGGTTTCAATCAGGATAAAAGAATATCCCAATCAGGATACTCTAATTGACATTGAGTCATTGATTAGCTCAGTTGGTTGAGCACCAATATGGTAATCAGATTAGAGTGGCAGGTTCAAATCTTGTTTGTTTACTCCAAAAACAAAGATTTCACAAACTCATGTTGCCTCTACTAGTGCTCGGGGGGGGGGGGGGGTCGATGTTAACTATACTATCCCGATTAGAAGATATTTGTATCCTGAATATAACCCTATTCTCCCAATGAGGATACCAATATGCCCCAATTGAGAAACCCATAGGTGACAATGACACCTCGTGCCCTATATTATGGCTCACAGGGGTCTCTGTCAACTATACTATCCTAATTGGGAGATATTTTTTATCCTGATTGAAACTTTTTTCTCCCAATGAGGATACCAATATACCCCAATTGGGAAACCCATAGGTGACAATGACACCTTCTGCTCTTCTAGGGTTAAGTGCACATGGGATGACAAATCATATACAACTGCCGAAGTCAATCAGGCAAACACTGTACTGCTGAACGAACTCCACAAATCATTTCACTATATTTGTTAAATTTTGCATTTTTATTTTGCATTGAATTAGCTCTTTCATTTGCATGTGTAGTTTTTGTAAATGAGGGCCAATATTACCAAACTAGCATGGACCCTGTATTATACAGAACCAAATTTCACGCCAATGCTTGTATTATATTATATATCTTTCTGGTAATGAAACCAAGGGTTCCTCAAAAGTATTCATAGCACTTGTAAACCTCAAAAATCCTCAGAAGACAAGATGACGAAGTGATGCTCAAGTTTTAGATATGTAAGGGAAAACCGTAGCCAAATATTTTGGGAACACCCCAGTCGTAAGGAAGGGACTGAAAAACCCCATCAACATGTCGGTCTCGGGTCCAAGCGGGATTCAAACCCAGGTCCACAGAGGTGAAAGTTGAGGAAAGTACCACTGCACCAACCTGGGGCCAATGGCATTGACCTGCTGAGCAGATAAAATTGCTTACCAGAAAAATTTGCTTAGCGGATTTCCTTGGTTACCGGCCAAACTTGCATCCAAAATGTATGCAATTTGGCTGGTAGGCTGCTTCATTTTGCTTAGCAAAAATATTTGCTGAGAAAAATTCTCTGTTGAGCAGCTTTATGAGCTCGACACCTGATCGTAGAATTACATAACATTTTGTTCTCAATGTTAGAATATTTCACAGTTTAGGTAGAAATTGCTGCTTGTGTGTTTTTGGTTTTTTGCATATCAAAGGATTTGGAATTAACACAGTGCAGACATTGTGCAATCATCCTGTGGGCACAAAACAGTTCCTGTAAGTGCAGAATTTCATCACAATAAGTAGTTCCAATGAAATGGGGCCCTAATGAACAGGATGTGGGTCGGTGATGGATGGCCACCCAGCCACTTAACTACTTATTTTTAGCTTCTTAAACATGTGTATTCCGTATCAATCTTTATTCTGCCATAATTTGTTGTTGAAATCAGTGCACTGCCGTTTATATTTGTGTAGAGAGGAAGTAAATTACATTCAAATGCGATATTTCACACCAAATATTTCTTAAAGCATCGTTAGACGGTCCTGAGGAACCATATTTGACTGGCAAATAATTTATGACACTGCGCTATATAAATGTTCACTTACATGCAGTGGCGTAGCCAAAGGGAGGAGAAGGAGAAGGAGTAGGGGGGTACCCCCCCCCCACTTGTCAGCAAAACAATGTCTGTCAGTAAATTCACAAATTTTTTGAACTTCTGAATTTTGGGATTCAATCTGTATTTTGCGATAATTTGTCTGTTCAATTGAGTTGTGGCTACGACACTGATTACATACACTCGAGTCAATCATTTGGTAAAATGAATTATCTGAAAGTAATCCTTCCTGTCCTCAACGAAAACAGTAATGTACCGAATTAAACCAAAAATGAAGGCATATAAAGATTCATAGTGAATATGCATATGACATAAAACACAATAAAGGGAGCCACTTTGCATCTGTCACGTTAGCAGTTTTTCCAATGGTCGTTATTTATTTTTAAGTACCTGAAACTGACCTTAAAAGTGTTTCAACATGTGAATGGACATGCAGGCTTATACTAGAATTAATTTGAGTTGGTTTATTATTTTTTTTAATTTATTTTTTTACCCTCAAATTTCCATAAAAATTGGATGGAAAAAGTTACCTCACTTTTCCGTCCATTTGTTGATGGAAATTTTAGGCTAATTAAAAAAATAATAGTAATAATCAACTCAAATTATCTTTAGGATAAGCATGCATGTCTATTCAAATGTTGAAATTTTTTTGGGGTGGTTTCAGATATTAAAAAAACAAATTACAACCATAAGAAAAACTGCTAACGTGACGGTAGGAAAGTGGCCCCCTTTATTGTGTTTTATGTCATATATTTGATATAAATATTCGTAGTGAATATGTGACCTATCACCACAAAACCTGGACAAAGTCGCACCGATCCATTTCGAGTAAACAGTGTGCAAAGTCATTTCAGGGTGGAATCGTCCATTTTTGGATTTTGGGATAACCGTATGCTTTACATATTCATCTATCATTTTACTTTAAAAATAAATTAAATCTGTTAAGGTAAAATACTTTTTTACCCTATTTTCGGAGCGATGTTGGTGAACAAGAAGCGTGGACTTCCTGTACAAAAGCCTTCTTTTCTCTGATTGACTTGTTATTGATTGGGCATGTGGGGGGGGCTTAATCCCCTCCTGAGGGGATTACAGGAAAGGGTTACCCCTACAAGTTTATAATCATTCAAAAGCTTATGAACTGGAGAGTATGAAAATACCAAAAACTCAAAATAAAATTTTCCAACTTTGTCCGGGTTTCGTGGTGATAGGTCACATATGCATATTTGACTTACTCGTTTTCAAACAAACTCAAGAAAATCTGTTTTCACCAACATAAAAATCAAGGAAGAGATTCAGAAAGAGAACAGGTTTCAGGTTTCAGTTTCAGGTTAATTCAAGTGAAGTTCTTCGTCTCTAGTATTTACATGATTAGTATTTTCCTGATGTATCAAAAGACGCTTCACAGTATACAAAATTATATGTACAGAACTGTACAAACAAGCTGCACTGTATGGATGTGAACCTTGCCCGGGTCGATTAGGATCACCGCACTTCAACCAACTGTTCCCAACCAATGGGGAATACAAACAGGAGGAAAACAAAACAAACCTCATACTGTCTGGGAGAGCCGTAGAGGTCAAAATGTGAAGAAGAAAAATTACAATTGTGAGCTTGATTTAAGGGTTTAAAATTGAAGGCAGAACATTGGTAATTACCAGATGATTAAATTCACAAATTATCTACAAACGTACCTGTTGGATCGCAAACAGAGAAATTATTTCGTCATTTTGAAGTATTTGTTTTCCTCCGATTGTTTTAATTGAAATTTTGTTTTTAAATGTTGGTAAAATGATCCCCCCCCCAAAAAAAAAAAATTAAAAAAAATAAATAAAAAAAATGAGAGATAAATCTTTAAAATAAGTTTGAGATACAGACTCCATGGGTAAAGAGTAACCAGTACTGGATAAGTGACATTTTGAAGAGGTCATTATTTGGTGTGTGGGTGGGTGAGTGAGTACCAAATCTGATGAACTCTTAGCATGTTGTCTGGAGCAGATAATGGCATTCTTCAGAAGTCATGCAAAATTCTATTAACCTTTTGCGAATGGCGTTACCAATTGCTCTTGGATGTAATTATCCCAATGCTTACATTGAAAACAAAGTTTCATGAGTTTTTAATGCGACTCAATTGATAGGAGAATACAGCCTGCCTGGAATTTGGGCAAACCACCCATATCAACTTGACCCTTTCATTTTTATGCTTACGCCCACCTCACTCACAGAGTCCTAGGTCTCTTAAGGCTTATCAGTAGACATTTGTGAACGATTGTTAGGGGTTGACGTACTGTAACAGTTCAAGGGTGAGGTTAAACCCAAATTATTATGTTTGATTTATAATTGCTTTCTTGACTAAACAACCAAACTATGTCAGTCTAAGTAAACTCACTCTGTAAGCCATGTTCTATTTTGAAAAGCAGAACTCACTTGTTCTCGAGAGAGGGGTGGGTCCTTTGACCTGTTTCAGTTTCAATAAACGTTGGCCTATAATAAGAGTATAGTGCCACTTTAATCTGTTGGAAGAAATGTGGTGATCCCACCCACAGTTTTTATTTTATAACTTTTTATTTGTTTGGGGGGGTGGGAGGGAGATTTTGTTTGCATAATCCATACAGTGCAGCTAGCAAGAGCATTGTCATACAGAGGAAGACATCGCGACGAAGAATTGTACAATGGCTGCAATGATGGCGATGAAGATGACGATGACAGGGACATACCTCATCTGTGCCATCTGAAGAAAAAAACAAGAGAAAACGACGACATGAAAATGTACAAATAGGGACGAGTATGGCCGGTGACAAAATCGGGTTGAAATTTGAGGATGGGGAAATTGAAAGAGAATATCTGGATTTTACATTTTTTTTTTGAATATCAAATAAATAAATAATTACCTATTGAAAACTGCAAACCAGTCATTTATGAACTTGTAGTAGGAATTGTATCCTGGCCCAGATCAGAGTGCTTGAGCAATACACTTTATTGTAATTGCTTCTCTAAACCCGGGAGTGTAAATGGGTACCGGCAGAAGTCTATTGCCTACATGAAGTGTGCCAGCCTGTTGTAAACCATACCACAGCATTGAACTCCAAATGTGCACAAGCACAACAAGCATGGTTATGGGTTTTGCTCCCCTGCCCGGTCATGCCGTAAGGCATGATGGGATTAGGCGATTGATGCGCAAACCTAAGTCCTAGAGCTAGACACAATCTTAAACTAGACGCAGACAAACCATTCTGTGTTGCTTAACGCTAAGGTGCACATGCGAGAGATACAGTTCTCTCACATGCCAGGTATGTCTCCAAGACTGCACTGCTTCTTGTTGAGACCTTGCGTGTCAGTCTGTGGAACAATACGTCATGAATGATCCAAATCCATTGTTCTTGGAGTACTATGCCATGGACTCGGCTAGTACACGAGTGGCACACTTCATGTAGGTAATAGACTTCTGGTACTATGCCGTGGACTAGGTTAGTACACGAGTGGCACACTTCATGTAGGTAATAGACTTCTGGTACTGTGCCGTGGACTAGGTTAGTACACGAGTGGTACACTTCATGTAGGTAACAGACTTCTGGTACTGTGCCGTGGACTAGGTTAGTACACGAGTGGCACACTTCATGTAGGTAATAGACTTCTGGTACTGTGCCGTGGACTAGGTTAATACACGAGTGGCACACTTCATGTAGGTAATAGACTTCTGGTACTGTGCCGTGGACAAGGTTAGTACACGAGTGGCACACTTCATGTAGGTAATAGACTTCTGGTACTATGCCGTGGACTAGGTTAGTACACGAGTGGCACACTTCATGTAGGTAATAGACTTCTGGTACTGTGCCGTGGACTAGGTTAGTACAGAGTGGTACACTTCATGTGGTAACAGACTTCTGGTACTGTGCCGTGGACTAGGTTAGTACAAGAGTGGCACACATCATGTAGGTAATAGACTTCTGGTACTGTGCCGTGGACTAGGTTAATACACGAGTGGCACACTTCATGTAGGTAATAGACTTCTGGTACTGTGCCGTGGACAAGGTTAGTACACGAGTGGCACACTTCATGTAGGTAATAGACTTCTGGTACTATGCCGTGGACTAGGTTAGTACACGAGTGGCACACTTCATGTAGGTAATAGACTTCTGGTACTGTGCCGTGGACTAGGTTAGTACACGAGTGGTACACTTCATGTAGGTAACAGACTTCTGGTACTGTGCCGTGGACTAGGTTAGTACACGAGTGGCACACTTCATGTAGGTAATAGACTTCTGGTACTGTGCCGTGGACTAGGTTAGTACACGAGTGGCACACTTCATGTAGGTAATAGACTTCTGGTACTGTGCCGTGGACTAGGTTAGTACACGAGTGGCACACTTCATGTAGGTAATAGACTTCTGGTACTGTGCCGTGGACTAGGTTAGTACACAAGCGGCACACTTCATGTAGGTAACAGACTTCTGGTACTGTGCCGTGGACTAGGTTAGTACACGAGTGGCACACTTCATGTAGGTAACAGACTTCTGGTACTGTGCCGTGGACTAGGTTAGTACACGAGTGGCACACTTCATGTAGGTAACAGACTTCTGGTACTGTGCCGTGGACTAGGTTAGTACACCAGTGGCACACTTCATGTAGGTAACAGACTTCTGGTACTGTGCCGTGGACTAGGTTAGTACACGAGTGGCACACTTCATGTAGGTAATAGACTTCTGGTACTGTGCCGTGGACTGGGTTAGTACACGAGTGGCACACTTCATGTAGGTAATAGACTTCTGGTACTGTGCCGTGGACTGGGTTAGTACACGAGTGGCACACTTCATGTAGGTAATAGACATCTAGTACTGTGTCGTGGACTAGGTTAGTACACGAGTGGCACACTTCATGTAGGTAATAGACTTCTGGTACTGTGCCGTGGACTAGGTTAGTACACGAGTGGCACACTTCATGTAGGTAATAGACTTCTGGTACTGTGCCGTGGACTAGGTTAGTACACGAGTGGCACACTTCATGTAGGTAATAGACTTCTGGTACTGTGCCGTGGACTAGGTTAGTACACGAGTGGCACACTTCATGTAGGTAATAGACTTCTGGTACTGTGCCGTGGACTAGGTTAGTACATGAGTGGCACACTTCATGTAGGTAATAGACTTCTGGTACTGTGCCGTGGACTAGGTTAGTACACGAGTGGCACACTTCATGTAGGTAATAGACATCTGGTACTGTGCCGTGGACTGGGTTAGTACACCAGTGGCACACTTCATGTAGGTAACAGACTTCTGGTACTGTGCCGTGGACTAGGTTAGTACAGTGGCACACTTCATGTAGGTAATAGACATCTGGTACTGTGCCGTGGACTAGGTTAGTACACGAGTGGCACACTTCATGTAGGTAATAGACATCTGGTACTGTGCCGTGGACTAGGTTAGTACACGAGTGGCACACTTCATGTAGGTAATAGACTTCTGGTACTGTGCCGTGGACTAGGTTAGTACACGAGTGGCACACTTCATGTAGGTAATAGACATCTGGTACTGTGCCGTGGACTAGGTTAGTACACGAGTGGCACACTTCATGTAGGTAATAGACTTCTGGTACTGTGCCGTGGACTGGGTTAGTACACGAGTGGCACACTTCATGTAGGTAATAGACTTCTGGTACTGTGCCGTGGACTGGGTTAGTACACGAGTGGCACACTTCATGTAGGTAATAGACATCTAGTACTGTGTCGTGGACTGGGTTAGTACTGGCACACTTCATGGGTAATAGACTTCTGGTACTATGCCGTGGACTAGGTTAGTACAGTGGCACTTCATGTAGGTAATAGACTTCTGGTACTGTGCCGTGGACTAGTACACGAGTGGCACACTCATGTGGTAATAGACTTCTGGTACTGTGCCGTGGACTGGGTTAGTATACGAGTGGCACACTTCATGTAGGTAATAGACTTCTGGTACTGTGCCGTGGACTAGGTTAATACACGAGTGGCACACTTCATGTAGGTAATAGACTTCTGGTACTGTGCCGTGGACTAGGTTAGTACACGAGTGGCACACTTCATGTAGGTAATAGACTTCTGGTACTGTGCCGTGGACTAGGTTAATACACGAGTGGCACACTTCATGTAGGTAATAGACATCTGGTACTGTGCCGTGGACTAGGTTAGTACACGAGTGGCACACTTCATGTAGGTAATAGACTTCTGGTACTGTGCCGTGGACTAGGTTAATACACGAGTGGCACACTTCATGTAGGTAATAGACATCTGGTAATATGCCATGGACTAGGTTAGTACACGAGTAACAGTCTTCTGGTACCAGCAAAATAGAGGAAGTAACATGTGATCCCATCCAGGGGTAATAGAAATATTCTCAGTCGTTTTATGCTCATGAAACCATAGATAAAAACCAGCCCGAGGAGCCATTGGGCTCAGGAAAGACTTTATTTTAGATTCTTGTTTTGTTTCATGACTTACTGAATTTGCGGCAGCGACACTGTTCTCCAGTTCTCTGGGCATCTCCTTCAGCTCTTGCTGGAGTCTTGCCTTCTCCTCCGATGCTTTCACTCGCTCTTCTAAGACTCTCTTCTCTTCATCCGCCTTTGTCAACTGTGCCGTGGGAAAAAATCAAGATGAATCACAGGATAAAATAAGCTGCTTTGAGGAACACAAGTGCAATTAATTATTTTATATTTCTAGAAAAGACACAAAGGATTCCTTAAAAGTCTCTACAGCGTTGTAGCTCACTTCTTGAAGAATCCTGTGACAAGAATAATGATAAATACCGTTTCTAGATTGTTTTAGAAGGTTTTTTTCACCGATGTGAACAATCACCGACAGTTTGTTCACCTTAAACATTGTGACTCAAGTTGAACTCCAGTCCAATCATGAGTCATACAACAAGAAAAATAAATGCACACAACAAAATGACAAATGGATCACGTTAACGAAGGTCTCGTCAAACAACAATGGAGTGCAATCGTGGAGTGCCATGGTCGAGCGGTTTAGCACATCGGATTTGTGTTCTGATGGCTTGAGTCGTCAGAATGTGGGTTCGAATCCCGACCGCGACCATGGTGCTTGTGTCCTTGAGCAAGACACTTTACCATAATTGCTTCTCTCCACCCAGGGGTAAATGGGTACCTGTGAGGGCAGAGTTGGCTGTTGTGTTTGATTAGCCCTATATGCGCTGTAATGGCAGCAATTGAGCTGTATACTCCCAGGGAGCTGAGATGGTTTCAGGAATGATTTATAAGCCTGATGAGCAGGGGTAATAATATAATGCGCCTTGAGCACCAGTTTGGTGGATACATGCGCTATATTTGTCGTCGTCATTATTATAATAATAATAAACATGTAGAATAAAAACTGACCTGTAGTCTTGCCTTCTCAACCTCCTTAGCTCTTTCTTTGGTGTCTTTCTTCCATCGGAACTCCTCTTCCGACAGTTTCTTCCACTTTGCCTCTGCCTCCCTGAGTAAGATTTGAAGCTTGTTGGTGTCCTGACTCAACTTGCCACTCTCTCTTCTTGTTCTGTATTAAGGCAGAGTGAACACAATTATAGGAGTCCGCCTAAAATTGAAACCCTTATGTAATCCAGCTGTTTGCAACTAAAGTATGAAAATGTATGAGCGGTTTTGAGGTTTAAACAAATCAATGCATCTGGTATATGGTATATTTTATTAACATCATCACATTGTGACCCAAAGGTCAAATTACATGATAATTTACAATATTAAAAACATCAAAACTGTAGTAAACATTAAACAAATAATATATAGAAAGAACATTTAAATTGATTGGTTAAGACACAAGAAATATGGAATTATTATATTGCACATAGATTTGTCTGGCTCTCATCTTTTTAAAAAGCTGCACACAAAGACTACCTATTAAACAAAATGATAAAAAGGTGAAATGGGCTGTTTTGAAAAATAAATTGTCATAGTGTGTGAACTGATGCGCATTACTACACAAGATGCGGGTATGAGACTCCCGTCTGGCAGGAGGGAGAGAATCATTTGTGCATTCTGAAATAGCAAGCCCTTCGGACAATGGCTCTCCCTCCTATCAGCACATAGTTTTGGTTGGCTTAAAACGTAATTAATAAAGAGTTGATCACAGAGATTCTACTTGTTCAACAAGCTAATAAAATAGGGTATTGGGCTGTTTTTGAACCGAGTTGTCCTGGTGCGTAAGTGGGAATAATGGTGTGCATTGCGCAGGTTGCGGGCATGAGACTCCTGTCTGGTAGGAGGGAGGAGATCATTTGTACGTTCTGAATTGGCAAGCCCTTCGGCGAACCTGAGACAATGACTCTCCCTCCTATCAGCAAGAGACTCAAGCCCGCAAAGCTGCATAGCATCCGCATATGAAGTATAGCGCTGTCCCAAAATAGTTCAATGTTTCTATTCAAAACATTCTCTATCCAAGTATCTGCCATGGTCTTCCCTAATGCATCTCAAATTTGTAAAATGTTTGATTTCAGTCATGATTAAATCTATGAAAATTAAACAATGTTGCCTCATCTTGTATAACTTACAGCTTCTTAAACCTCCAACCCAAATCCTAACGCATATCTCAAAGGAAAAGCTCTTTTATTTCGCCTGGGATGTTTCAACAAATTTGTCAACAATTCAGTAAGTTTGTATACAAAAATAAAATAAATAAATAATGCAATATGAAGAAAACCAATTTGCAAATAGCTTTAAGTAGTACATTCAAGTCATTCAAAACAACAGGGTACAGACATGGTAATTAAAAATAACCAAATGATTAGAATTTTGTTAAACTTACTTGGCATCAGTCTTCCCTAGAAACAATTTACTCTAAGGTACTGTCATGGTTCAGTCATCTATGAAAATTAAACAATGTTGCCTCATCTTGGATAACTTACAGCTTCTTAAACCCCAACCAAAATCCTAACGTACATGTATATCTCAAAGGAAAGCTACTGGTACCACCGACACCAACACACCAGTAAATTCTTTCTGCAAAATTTATACGCTTCATATGAGGCCAGAAATTAGCTTCAATTATTATTACCACTAGACAGAGTGGCTGGATAGGCCAGAAATTGCACACCACAGGGGTGTGATTTGACAAAAGTAAATTATCCTGAAAAAATGGGTAGTAGCAGGCCTGGGTCTCCCTTTGGTCTAGAGGACAAAGTCCCCTGAACCTCCTGTGGGTAGCGGGCCTGGGTCTCCCTTTGGTATAGAGGACAAAGCCCCCCTGAACCTCCTGTGGGTAGCAGGCCTGGGTCTCCCTTTGGTCTAGAGGACAAAGCCCCCTGAACCTCCTGTGGGTAGCAGACCTGGGTCTCCCTTTGGTCTAGAGGACAAAGCCCCCTGAACCTCCTGTGGGTAGCAGGCCTGGGTCTCCCTTTGGTCTAGAGGACAAAGTCCCCTGAACCTCCTGTGGGTAGCAGGCCTGTGTCTCCCTTTGGTCTAGAGGACAAAGCCCCCTGAACCTCTTGTGGGTAGCGGGCCTGGGTCTCCCTTTGGTCTAGAGGACAAAGCCCCCTGAACCTCTTGTGGGTAGCGGGCCTGGGTCTCCCTTTGGTCTAGAGGACCCCTGAACCTCCTGTGGGTAGTGGGCCTGGGTCTCCCTTTGGTCTAGAGGACAAAGCCCCCTGAACCTCCTGTGGGTAGCAGACCTGGGTCTCCCTTTGGTCTAGAGGACAAAGCCCCCTGAACCTCCTGTGGGTAGCGGGCCTGGGTCTCCCTTTGGTCTAGAGGACAAAGCCCCCTGAACCTCTTGTGGGTAGCGGGCCTGGGTCTCCCTTTGGTCTAGAGGACCCCTGAACCTCCTGTGGGTAGTGGGCCTGGGTCTCCCTTTGGTCTAGAGGACAAAGCCCCCTGAACCTCCTGTGGGTAGCAGGCCTGGGTCTCCCTTTGGTCTAGAGGACAAAGCCCCCTGAACCTCCTGGATGTTTCATTTTGGAGGATTTACAGACTCTCCACATCCCCATAAGCAAGAAACTAGAGGTTTGGACACAATACAGGCTACTCCTTTCTTTCCTTGGTGGCTACTTCTCTTCCTTCTAGAAAACCTTTGAGACAAAGTGAGATTTGTAAAAAGTCTTGATATCAGGAAAAATCCGGAGAAATCATGAGCCCGATACCAGAGCTGCCAATCGTTTATAACACGGTCTTCTGATTTACAACCAAGTATGTCCATTGCTTGTGGGTGATCGTAAGGTCCATCCAGCAGATCAGATCACTGGAGCAGCTTTGCAGAATGGCTGGGTTTTTTTTTAAAGGCTTACATTGTTTTGTCGAACAACTGATTTGTATAATATACAATCAAAGAGCTGATCTGTTAACTTACGTGTTTAGGTTGTCTTCAGTCTCTGCTAGCTTTGTTTTCAGCTCTCTGCATTCAGTCTGAAGCGCAAGGTTTTCTGGAAATGAAGTAAGACTGGATGAGTATGCGAACAAAGCCGAGTGTCTAAAATCATCACATTGGACACGTATTTAAACATCGACATGGTTTCACCTTAAAGGGACAGTATCATCACGATCAGAGCAGACTTTCAACAGGGTATGGAAATCGGTGTCTTAGTTTAAGATGAGCACAGTGACTGAACATGACTGGCTCATTTATGCAGCAGCAACGGTAATATGACCTTATCATGTGGGGCAATTATTTTCAGTCACTGAGTTAATCTAAAGCTAGCACTCTGATTCCATGCCCTGTTAATCATGATGATATCGCCCCTTTAACTATTGATATATTTAAAGGGGATGTGCAACATTTGAAGAAATATACCAAAAAAAACTAAACTAATTTTTCCATTTTCCCAAAATAATGTACTCCATTATTCTTACACAAATAACTGAAACCCTGAAGCCAAATACTACTACGAAGCATAAATTTTGCTAAGCAACTTTTTTTTGTTAAGCAAACATAACAGTCAACCAATGTTTTGTATGAATGTTTGGCTGGTGACCAACAAATCCTGCACGGTGGGGCATTATGGGGAACATTGGGCCAAAATTGGACCATCTTAAAATGCTTTAAAACTGTTTTTGTTAGATAGGGAAGACTCTGGGGGGCATTTTGCTCTTTAGATCACCTCTCTAGCTCTTCAGGAACCATTTTTATTGCATTTTAAAGATCAGAAAAACAAGACGTCAGGAAATACATACATGTAGTCAAATATCTAAATATTTTGAAATTATTTACAATAGATTTAAAACATTTAAATTAAAATTCTCAAAACAAGCTGTATATCTTTTGATGGTTTCTACTTATCCTTGAGGCATCTACTGGTCATAATATATCAAATTAAACCTAATTTCAAGTACACAATTTTTGGGAATTTTTGAAGATTTTTAGCAATATTCACCCAAAATTCAACTGATTTTTAAGGGCGACCGGATAAAAAGTGACAATACTTTTTTCGACACTCCGCCACAGTTGTGGGTACTTTTAAAATGATTATTGATGTGTTTTGAACTAAATATCAAAGAATTGTTTTGGGCTACCTTGCAGTTTTTGAGAATTTTTTTTTTAAAGTTGCGCCCCTTGGCCGGATTTTGCCAAGAATTGGGGCTGAAAATCGTCAAATCTGGAAAATTTGAAAAACATAGCAATGTCTTATGACTCTTTTTCTAATAGCTAAAAAGAAATTTCATTGTGTTGTGCCTAGTTGACTTTTTGAAAATTAAAATAGAATGAACCAATCATGAATAAGCGGTTTTTAAATAAAATAGAAAAAAAATAATAATAATAATAATAATTCAACCATGAATGCACATTTATTTTTCAAAAATGTTACAATATCTCCAAAATGAGCAGTCTGATGATCTCTAAACATGTTTAAAACAACTCCTGAGGCAAAATTACCCATAGGGGGGCTATCTTAGGCCTAAAATTAAAAATTAGTCTCACGTCCCCCTTTATCCCCTAAACGCCCCACTGTGTCCTGCTAGGCAAATCTATTTGTGCTAAGCAATATTTCCTATACATTTGATCCCCGGTTGACCCCATTTCGAATTGATAACAGAGGGGGATATATCAAAACAACAAACCTGTGGAGAGGTTAGCAGTTTCTCGGGTTCCCAGCGGCTTACCTGTCACAAACAACAGATAAAAAAGATTTCAGGCTTTGTATGATGGAATATCGGTATCAGCTCGGTTTGTGGTATCAACTCGGCTTGTGGTATCAGCTCGGCTTGTGGTATCAGCTCGGTTTGTGGTATCAGCTCGGCTTGTGGTATCAGCTCGGCTTGTGGTATCAGCTCGGCTTGTGGTATCAGCTCGGCTTGTGGTATCAGCTCGGCATGTGGTATCAGCTCGGCATGTGGTATCAGCTCGGCATGTGGTATCAGCTCGGCATGTGGTATCAGCTCGGCTTGTGGTATCAGCTCGGCTTGTGGTATCAGCTCGGCTTGTGGTATCAGCTCGGTTTGTGGTATCAGCTCGGTTTGTGGTATCAGCTCGGCTTGTGGTATCAGCTCGGCTTGTGGTATCAGCTCGGCTTGTGGTATCAGCTCGGCTTGTGGTATCAGCTCGGCTTGTGGTATCAGCTCGGCTTGTGGTATCAGCTCGGCTTGTGGTATCAGCTCGGCTTGTGGTATCAGCTCGGCTTGTGGTATCAGCTCGGCTTGTGGTATCAGCTCGGCTTGTGGTATCAGCTCGGCTTGTGGTATCAGCTCGGCTTGTGGTATCAGCTCGGCTTGTGGTATCAGCTCGGTTTGTGGTATCAGCTCGGTTTGTGGTATCAGCTCGGTTTGTGGTATCAGCTCGGTTTGTGGTATCAGCTCGGTTTGTGGTATCAGCTCGGTATGTGGTATCAGCTCGGTTTGTGGTATCAGCTCGGCTTGTGGTATCAGCTCGGTTTGTGGTATCAGCTCGGTTTGTGGTATCAGCTCGGTTTGTGGTATCAGCTCGGTATGTGGTATCGGCTCGGTTTGTGGTATCGGCTCGGTTTGTGGTATCGGCTCGGTTTGTGGTATCGGCTCGGTTTGTGGTATCGGCTCGGTATGTGGTATCAGCTCGGTATGTGGTATCAACTCGGTATGTGGTATCGGCTCGGTTTGTGGTATCGGCTCGGTTTGTGGTATCGGCTGGGTTTGTGGTATCGGCTGGGTTTGTGGTATCGGCTGGGTTTGTGGTATCGGCTGGGTTGGTGGTATCGGCTCGGTTGGTGGTATCAGCTCGGTTTGTGATAACACCATGTTAAAGCTTGTAGCTTTGCAAGGTGAAGAGGATAAGTAAGGCTAATTGCGGTGACACCATGTGAAATTCTCATTGAGTAGTAATTAGTTCTGAAAAGAACTGGAGGTTACAACTCGACGTTTCGATCAGTATGCTCTGATCCTCATTCTCCTGAGGACGATCAGAGCATACTGATCGAAACGTCGAGTTGTAACCTCCAGTTCTTTTCAGAACTAATTACTACTCAATAGAGAATTTCACATGGTGTCACTGCAATTAGCCTTACTTAACACCATGTTAAATGGTTATCTCTAGTGAGATTGAGGATCCGACTAGAACCGGATCGGAGTTCCCACATGTTTCCACGAGCTTGCTCTAGTTGGTGTCAGGAGACTGTGGAGATGTTCTTCAAGTATTTCATTTCATTTCATTTATTAATTGTACAAGTAAAAATCACAAAGCTACATTCAAATCCATTAAGCCAACAACATTACATAAATAAATATATCACTCAAAAAAAAAAGTCTCAGGTTTCTGGTCATAGGTTGGCTTCAAAATGCACCTTTTAAATTTTTTTTTTGCCAATCTGTTGTTTTGCCAACCAGTGAAATACGTGATACATTGTATACACGGGGACCAAATTTCCCATACACAAAGTATGGTGACTAAAAGAGGCCACACAAATTGGGCAAACGTTCGTAACCCTGTGTGAAAAAACACAGCGTGGCAGAATTCAAATCGATCCAACAATTTTGGCTGCAAGTGGACATCGTTTCAAAACAACAACAAAAAAAGAAAACCAAGAATGCAGACATGTGGGTCAGAGGCGTCACACACGGAGACCAGAAACCAGAGACTTTTTTTGGGGGGGGGGGGGGGCCTTAAGAATGAACCACCTAGAAAAGAGAATCAACAGCCTCAAACCAAACAAAGATAGTACCCCAAAAATCTTTAGAAAAATTCAATTCCTGACTTGTATGGAGCCTACCTTTTCTCTCAGTTTCCAACATCTTACAACGTTTCTGCACTTCCGCAATGGTTTTCTTGGCCACTGTAGACTCCTTTTCCAGCCGTAATCTATCCTGTCTCTCTTTCGCTAGCTTCCCTTTGAGACCCTTTATTTCGCCTAGAATGATTCAACAAATTTGTAAACTATTCAGTATTAGTTTGTATACAAAAATAAAATAAATAATTTGAACAAAAGCTATATATGTAAATGGCATATAATTTATTTTCACTGTTTTCTTGTGAATGATGAAACTACGTAATTAGCCGAAATATACATAACAGCAAAAGAAACGTCACCCCCCTAAATTTTGATAAATCTGAGAACGTGTTTAGCTTATGTGTCCTCAGACGTCATGCATGACGAATTTTGAGGTCAACCAAATTTGCCACATTGTGTTCGTGTTACACCCCATACTCATAATATTCTTCATTAAACAAATTATATTAATTATAAAATGAAAATAAATATTTTTAGGGGTGACGTTTCTTTTGCTGTTATGTATATTTGAAATTCCATGTGAATGAATAGAGTGAATATTCTACATTAGGATGAATACCAACAATCTGAATGCATTTTCACTATTTTCTCGTTAATGACTCAATGAAATAAGCTTAATCCTTCACAGGTTGGTTTGTATACATATATCTTGATTCTTATAAAGTATGGATGCAATTACCTCAACTAACGCAAAGCTGAGGTACAGGTTCTGAAAAGAACCTTATCACACAACTCGTATCTCAACCTTCGTTAAGTGAGAAAGGTTCAAGGGAGAACCAATTTCGGGCAACTCGTTTTTCTCTACTGTCGCTAAGTGAGAAATATGGTTCAGGGAGAACCATGGGGACTTCACGGGTTAATACGGTTCAGGATTTGTCACATTCCCCTCTGCGGCCGTGGGCCTTGTGTTCATTGAGCCTGGTCGCAGAGGGGAATGTGACAAATCTGCGATCATCAAACACTCCACCGATTTAGACCATGTCATTGACTGGCAGAAGGCAGAGATCATAGCACAGGAAAAACACTGGTACACCCGTTGTATCAGAGAGGCTATTGAGATCCATAAACATGACACTGTCCCTCAGGATATCGGCTTTTTCATCAGCAGCATTTGGCATTCAATCGTACCATCCATCAGCACTCACACCCCAGTCAACTGACATGCCTCATCTCAGCGAGCAGGCAACTCACACACAACAGGAAACACACACAACAAGCACAATGCCACAGTGGCAGCCAATCACAACACATCACACAACAGTGGCACCAATCGGAACACTTCCTATTCTACACACAATCCCAGCAAATACTACTTAAGGAGCTGCATCGGCAAACCTCTTCATTCTCCTGACGAAGATTAGAGCAGGCTAATCGAAACGTTGAGAATAACCCGTGAAGTCCCCATGGTTCACCCTGAACCATATTTCTCACTTAGCGACAGTAGAGAAAAACAAGTTGCCCGAAATTGGTTCTCCCTTGAACCTTTCTCACTTAACGAAGGTTGAGATACGAGTTGTGCGATAAGGTTCTTTTCAGAACCTGTACCTCAGCTTTGCGTTAGTTGAGATAAACAGATGGTGTTACCACAAACCGAAACAATATCGATATTCCACCATGCAAAGCCTCAAAACTTATATGGATGAAATTACAGACATTTTACAAAAAGTGGCATTTAAAAATCATTGAAATCATATTCTTTTAGCCTACATAATGACAGATATGAACTCACCTGTGTAATCTTCTATCTGAGTCTCTGTCTGTAAACTCTTCTCTTCCACTGTGGTTAGTTGTTCTGGGTGTGGAGAAAAAGCAAAACAATCGTAATCTGTGAACATAATCTCTCAACCATTATGAGTGGTCTGTCTGGGTTGATGATATGTTTCCACTTCCATGTCTCATCCATGTTCTCGGTCAAATATTCAGAGCTTTGGTGAACCATTTTTTTCTTTTAGCATGCATGAAAAATAGGAACACTGTCGGTGACTTTCAGGGCATAACATTTAGTAACATTTTATAACTCGCACACAGATTCTTGTCATTTAATTGGTGAAATACACATCATGTGTCATCTACATGTATTATTATTCCCACTCTATTACGCTCTGCAGAGTGCAGTCGCACCCATTCAACGCTTATGGAGCAGTCCAGATGTACCCTCATGATAAACGACTGGCTCTGGCAAAACCCTCAATTTGGACCCAATTTTCAAAAGTGAGATTTTGGTATAGTTTGATTCTCTAGATTTGCCTCTCATTTGATACCAGATTTGTAGAAATAAAAAAAAATGGAAAAAAAAATTTATTTTAGAGAATCAAACTGTACCAAAATCTCACTTTTGAAAATTGGGTCCAAGTTTAAGGTTTTGCCGAGCCAGTCACATGTAAATATTGTTCACATTTTCTCCGAGGCACTCAATATTTGTAAACAATCAAATGTTGAGTTTTGCAACCCATATTTATGTGATTTTACACTTTGGGGTCACATGACACACCTAAGAAGTGGGTGAGTCAGTGTGACGTCAAACAAACTTTATCACTCTAAACGTAACAGCTGGTGCACGACAAACATACATACATACACACACACATACATACATACATACATACACACACACACATACATACATACATACATACACACACACATACATACATACATACACACACACACACATACATAATGGCGTGTCGTGGCCGAGCGGTCTAGCGCACCGAACTCAAGTTCTGGTGTTGCCAGCAGCAGGGTGTGGGTTCGAGCCCCGGTCGTGACACTTGTATCCTTGAGCAAGGTACTTAACCATAATTGCTTCGTCCTTCGGATGGGACGAAAGCCGTAGGTCCCGTGTGTTGTATAATGCACGTAAAAGTGGATTGTCGTGGCCGAGCGGTCTAGCGCACTGAACTCAAGTTCTGGTGTTGCCAGCAGCAGAGTGTGGGTTCGAGCCCCAGCCGTGACACCTGTGTCCTTGAGCAAGACACTTAACCATAATTGCTTCTCTCCACCCAGGGGTTAAATGGGTACCTGTGAAGGCAGAGATGGTTTGCTCTCTATGCGCTAGAAATGGCAGCAATTGAGCTGTATACTCCCCAGGGAGCTGAGATGGTTTCAGGAATGATTTATGAGCCTTATGAGCCTTATGAGCAGGGATAATAATATAATGCGCCTTGAGCGCCACTTAGTTGGTGGATACGTGCGCTATATAAATCTATACATTATTATTATTATTATTATTATAATAAAACAGATGATAATGATTAATCCAGTGTATTAATCAAGAATGTAGACTTGTGTTACTGGGAATGACTCACTCTGTATCTGTTCCAGAAGGCTTCTTTGTCTCTTTAATGTTTCTTGTTCTTTGTTTAGCTGCTCTGTACAAAACCAAACGGTAAAAGCCAAAATTGTGAGTGCAATCATGTACAAATACCGAGAAAAGATGAGAACAGGTTGGACATTCACCGCCGTGTACTACGGTCCATTTCAGGGAATAGTGAGATGGAGTTCATAGTTGGACAGACCTTTGTAACACTGCATCATCTTTGTCAGATTCCCTGAATGCAAGACAGTCATCACAGTGCTAATTTTTGTTACATAAGAGGCCAGACTATTTTCCTGCTAGCCTCGTTTTGGTCACATGGACTTTTTTTTTTTTTTTACAATTTCAGACATGATTTTTCCCAAAATGTGAAACAACCAACGAGTCGGTAGTCAAATACAACACAATTTATCATAGACATTTCAAGTCAATTACAATGCAATCGTCAGTTTTTTCACAGTCGTTGCATTATACCCAGACCTTACTCGGCACAAAATAAGAATTTCAGAAATCTGTTATATGTACGATATATATTAAGAGAAAAAGGTACATTTTATGCATGTCTGAAAAATGTAACGTGAGTAACCAGCAATTTTTCTGTTATATAACGTACATGTAAGAAATATCTGAAATTATTATTTTGTGCCGAGTACGGTCTGGGTACAATGCAACTACTGTGAGAAAACTAATGAGTGAAATATATAAGTAAGGAAATTATGGCACTAAGAGTGGGCACAATACCTCAAAAATGTAACGTGAGTAACCAGAATTTTACCGTACAAATACAAATTTCTGATTTATTTATTTTATTTTTTTTCATGCTGAATAAGGTCTGGGTATAATGCAACTACTGTGAAAAAACTAATGAGTGAAATATATAAGTAAGGAAATTACGGCATTAAGAGTGGGCCTAATACCTCAAAATTGTAACATAACCATGGAATTGCCCCAAACGGATTGTATAATTTTGAACCGTCAAAGCCAATAAACCTGCCAAAGTAAGATCAGAGATTAAAAAAGTGCAATGGATAACCTCCACTTTGTAAGATATCAATTCTCATACAGGTTAGATTCGATCAAGGTAGCTGAAAATATGGCATTGACCATGTTGAACACAGCGACAAAGGCACACACACTGTGCTACACTTTTGTTGGACTACCAGCAAATATTGTCAGAAGTGGACCACTTGATCAATATGCTAATTTGGCTTTTGAAGCTATGCTGTGGTGAAATGGGTCTACACAGGCATGCAACTGCAGTTTGTCAAAAAAAAAAAAAAAGAGGAAAATGCCAGGCACAACAAGAATTTATACACTGGTTTTTTTCAGTTTTCAATGGCACAGCTGAAAAACCAAAAAAGAAGAAATCAGCTGATCTGCTGAAAAGCTGCATGCCTGTCTATAAAGATAGCTGATAAAGATCTACTGTCAACCCGACGCACTAGTTTAAGGCCAATTCCAGCGTGACAGACGGGACAAAACATAGCTCTTTTTCAACTCTGAAGTTTATCTGCTGAAAACTTGCAGGAGATCAACCTAAATGAAACATCTCATGTTCAAGTATAATACTCATAGTTCAAAATGAAATGAAAACTTTGAAACATAATTATTTACTAATTACACAGTGAGCATAATTAGTCCAGCGTGACAGATGGGACATTTTTTTACATCCCATTTTCACGCAACTTAGATATCTGCAAAAAGCTATCTGTTCTCATGTGAATAATTATTTTTGTTTTAGTTCACATACATAAGAGATAGTTGTGTTAAAACATAAACATTATCATAAAATATCAACAACCAAAAGACTTCAGGGGTCAGCTTTTTAAGTATTGTGGCAGATGGGATAATAAATTGACAGATGGGACACTATCTCAAACTTGTCAGAGCATGTGATGATTGCCAAGTAATTCTGGCCAAGTTTTATAACAAAAATTTTCATAAGTAGTTCAGAGTACTTTGAACATGTCTGCTTCATCTCTGAAATAAGGTTTGAAGTTTATTGAGATTCTTAGTATTCATTAATATGGGTACTGCCGTGACGACCTCAATTATGCCTGTTTTACCATACCATACTGCATCCCAATCAGGCTAAAATTTGTAAAATTGACCTCCTGCTGACACCTCATTGAATCTTATCTAACATCCAGTTTTCTTTTCTATGATCGACCCATGGTATTTCTTACCCTCATATTCCTCTATATTCACACAATTGAAAATGTATGCAAATCAGACAAATGTTGCAAATCTACTGCACATGTGCAGAAAGTTGATGGAAAAACTTGACTTACTGCCCTACAATGTCCACAGGAGGGATTTTAATAGAAAATATAGTAAACAAATGTGTTTGGCCAAGGCCCATTAGTGTTTTTAATAAATGTTCATCTAGAGTTATATTTGCTGTGAAAATCAAGTATTAAAGGCATCATAAGTTAACATGTTTTACTGTGACAGATGGGACATTTCTGTGACAGACAGGACAATTGTGACAGATAGGACAGAATTTGCACTGAAATATTGGCTTCACCATAAATCAAGAATATTCAATATTATATGCTCTGAGTTAGTCTGTCTAGAAGATAGACAGAAACTTTTGTTACCAAAATATGTTGGAAATATTAAACTTTTTCATCTTTTTCTGTGACAGACGGGACATTTGCTTGGGTCTTTCTAATGATGACCTAGGGCCAAAAATAACATTTCAACTGACACCAGATTGTGTCCTGATATAGAGTGAAGATGCCATTACAGATGATAAACACTGAATGTTGTCATTTGATGCAGTCTAATGCAACTTAAAGGTGCAAGACTTCAAGAGAATTTATTGCACACATTTAACATCACGTTTAACTCTTTGTAACGCTGCTTATAAAAAAAATATATTCAAACATGGCACAGGTAAAAAAAAAAATTGTTCTTGAAAGCTTGACTTATGTACTTCTCAGAAAAAAATTAATTTAATTTAAAAAAATTATTCTTGAATTTGTCACTGGTGGCACCTTTGCATGGAGTTGGCCTTCAGTGAATAGGAAAACGCTTTTTAATTGGTATACTGAGATATAAGATCTGAGGCTTTGAATGGTAGAGTATAGATATCATTTTGGTTTGCGTAAACAACATGTGTTTATCTCAACTATAAGTAAGATACAGGTTCTTAAACTTAAGAACCTTTCTCGGTGCAACTTGTACTTCAGTCAACTTCAGTCTCCTGAACATGATGACAGCATCCTAATCGAGAAGTCCCGAGATGTTAGAGCTGTGCCGGGTATCCGGAAACCCGACCGAAACTGTCATTACCCGGTTCCATTTTTCGGTTCCAATTACCCGTATAAACGACTTTTTAAAATTCGGACTTAACATTTGAGCGGAGTGAACAGAAATCCGTCACTCTTGAGCAATGTAATGTTTACACTTTTACAGACAATTATCTTTAAATTCAAGAGATTACACTCCAATAAAGCCTTTGTAGTATTTTACGGACATTTTTCATACACTTTTCTCCAACTGTTTGTGATAAATTGTATCGAATCGTTAAGACTGCAAAGGGCCTGGCAGCGACTGTTTGGCTAATTGTTTGCCTAATTATTTTAATAAAAACGACACAGTAAAGACAAGATCGATATGAGTATATGATACCTCTGTATTATAAAGGTCAATTTTGTTACCAATTACAGTATAGTACACCACCGGAGGCATGTTTTCAACAAAAATGACAACGGGTATCCGGGTATCCGTAGTTTCCTGATTTCAAGTATCCAGTTCCTAAAATATCCGAAAACGCACACCCCTACGAGAAGTCCCCAATGGTTCTCCCTGAACCATGCTCTCACTTAGCGATAGTTGAGAAATGAGTTGCCCAAGATAAACACATGGTGTTACCACAAACCCGAAACGATATAACTAAAACTAAAACTAAAACCACTGAGAATTCTGAAAGTTATACGCATTCGACACGCAACCATGTCGAAAACCTATGAAATCATTGAGTCACTACTTCAATCAGATTGTTATAAAATCTAAAAAACAAATTGAATATTTCCTGATTGACAAAACTCAAAAAGTGAATGACAACTCAAATTTTCCATGTGGTTTAAAGGGACAATATCGTCACGATCAACAGGACATGGAATCGGAGTGCCAGTTTTAGATTAACTCAGTGACTGAAAATAATACCCCACATGATAAGGTCATATTACCGTTGCTGCTGCATGAATGAGGCAGTAATTTTCAGTCACTGTGCTCATTTTTTTTGTTTTTTTAATTTTTTTTAGTAACATGAAAAGACTATAAGAGAAAAGCTTGTCAACATTAAGGAAAAGAAGAAGCCGGGGCTTTTATTCCTTTCCCTACCCCACCCCCTCCCCTTAATTACAAAATGACAAAGTTACTGGACAAATACAGAAGACTACATTCAACAATAACATTGGCAGGAGATCAGACCAAATAATAAGTCACTGATTCCATGACACTGACTCAATGCCCTGTTAAAAGTCTACTCTGATCGTGATGACACTGTCCCTTTAAATCTCATCTAAATGTATCGCTAATTGTGGTTCTCATAAGAACCACATACAAATAGATCTTTTCTACATTTGGTCTGCCTGATCTAGTCATCATCATCAGGGGGACTGGTTTAGGATTTTCTGAACTATTCTGAACTTACGCTTTGCCTGTGTAGCCTCTGCTATACTGGTTTTAGCCGCATGTTGCTCTTCCATCAATTGATCTGACAGCAAACAATGCACAACATATTACAAAACTGTTATCAGCTGTTACAACCTGAGGAAAACTTAATATGACCTCAGGTTTGTTTATATATACAAATCCAGATTTGGCAATCGTCCTGCCAACCCCCCCCCCCTCCCAAAAAACAACAGACATGTCTAGTCTTTATGAGAAATTTTTTCACAATGCACATAGTATGAGGATATAGCACAATATGAACACATTCACAAAATGTCTGGGCTCAAGACTACGCCATACGTGGGGGTCAAGTTCAATATGCATTCTTAGCGTTACCAGACTAGTGGTAATGAAAGAAATAAACTAAATTAACAAAATGGCTTTCTCCAAACTCGATACGGATACATTTTTTTCCCTTCTTACTGTACTCACCTCTGAGTTCTAAAATCTGATCATTGACTTCTTTTGCAGAATTCTCAACTCTATCAAGTTGTTCTGTTAACACAAGAAACAAGACATTTGCTTAGATATTACGAGAAAAATACCCTACTTGATAATTTTACTTCCCCCAGAATAATTGTCTTTAAAGTGAAATTTCTTCCTTGTTCTCTTCCAATTGGTTATTAAGTGATGTACATGGTGAAAAATTGTTTTTTGTACATTCTCGTACAAGGCCCCCCAACAAAGTCTCTGGTTTCCACGTGCATCGCCTCAGACCCGTCGGCATTTTTAATTTTCTTCTTTTTTTGCTATGAAACGATGTCCAATTACAGCTAAAATTGCTGGATCGATTGGAATTCTGCCGTGCTGTGTTTTAAACGACTTTTTCACATATGGGTATGAACGTTTGCCCGATTTGCGAGGCCTCTCTTAGCCACCA
Organism: Zoroaster sp. YZ-2022; assembly: GCA_029582265.1. NCBI lineage: Eukaryota > Metazoa > Echinodermata > Asteroidea > Forcipulatida > Zoroasteridae > Zoroaster > Zoroaster sp. YZ-2022. Next base: position 26,475,807 of record CM055828.1, on the reverse strand, counting down.
AATTTTTTTATATGGAAAATTTGATCCCCGCGTATACATGTATTATGTATTTCCCTGTTGGCAAAAAAAAAGAACATCAATTTTTTTTTTTTAAAGCGTGTCACTGCACCAATTTTTAAGCTAACCGATGACCAGAAACTGGAGACTTTTTTATTTGGCCTAATGTATATAAATCTTTGATTTTGGACAAATTTGAATCATATTTGATTGTTATTAACTTGTTATTAATAAAAAGCTGGGATAACAGTGACAATCACCCATCAGGTTTCCTCTTGGAAAATATCAAATTCATTTATTTCAATCCAATATGACCAATATCATGGCTAACCTTGCAGGTCCTCCGCCCTCTCCGTTGCCTCCCGTGCATCGTCCTGGCTGTCCATCAACTGCTCCTTTAAGGTGTCGTTTTGCTCTACCAAGACTTTGTGACGCAGCTGCATCTCCTTTAAGTCTCCTGTTGATGAAAAAAAAAATTAAAAATACACCCCAAATCACTACATGTAACTGTTGCAAACAATGACACAAATTGGACGATTCCTAAAACAACATGGATAAAGTGACAGAATATATAGAGAGATGTTTGAGACACTAGAGGGCAGTAGACTCACCAGATTCTTATCCGTTGCTCTCGATATCAAGCCGAAGCTCAGAATTATGTGCACAATGGAAAAGAACCAGTGCACATCACATCCCATGCCTCAAAAGTCTTCCATTGTTATTTCCAAAGTAAGTGACTGTGATCTTCGCCCTATCTAAATGCCTTGTATTAATTTAAAACAATAAATGAACATCTGGGCCCAGTTTCGCAGCGCTGCTTACCGGTGAGCAAATTTTCGTGCTAACCGTATCAGAAAAATTTGCTTAAGGATAAGCGTATTTCACAGATTAGCCAGAGTGGCACGTTCGCGGTCACCGTGGATTTGTATTGTTGTGTCACTCCTTTACTAGCAACAACGGCTGGCAAGTTAGCATGTCTTTCTCTATGCTTAACGGTTAGCAGCGCTATGAAATGGAAAACGTACAGTAAGCAAAAAATCAGCTGCTAAATGGCTCTATGAAATTGGGAACAGGCCTGAAAAAAAAAGTTGCAGGGTCTCAACTGAAAACACACCAGGGCCCAATTGCATAGCGCTGCTTACCGTTAAGCAAATTTCCGTGCTAACTGTATCAGGAAAATTTGCTTAAGTGTAAGCGTATTTCACAGGTTAGCCAGAATGGCCATGGATTTGTGTTGTTGCATCACTCATTTGCTAGCAATAGCGGCCAGCAAGTTAGCATGCCTTTCTCTATTCTTAACAGTTAGCAGTGCTATGAAATGAAAAACATAAGCAAAAAAATCGGCTGCTAAGCATCTCTATGAAATTGGGCTCAGGCAGTATTTTGGTTTTTTTCAACTGAATGAGATTTTCAGTTGATTTAATTTTGCCCTACACCGACGTGTGTATAGCACTGTATACTCAGTGCTTTCCGAGTGTCTGTGAAAAAACTACACAGGCGACATTCGAACCCACGACCTCCTGCTTACTAGTGCAGACGTCTTAACCTCTCGACCACCGAGCTTGCCCGATGACAATTGGCCAGCTAGAATCCCATATAGCAGCAGGTTCCGCGATATATATAGGTTGGTGAATGAGATTTTCTATAGGTAAAACTTGTAGCTTTGCATGGTGAGGAGGATAAGTACGACTAATTGCGGTGACACCATGTGAAATGCTCAATTGAGTAGTAATTAGTTCTGAAAAGAGGACGATCAGAGCATACTGATCGAAACGTCGAGTTGTACCTCCAGTTCTTTTCAGAACTAATTACTACTCAATTGAGCATTTCACATGGTGTCACCGCAATTAGTCGTATTGAGATTTTCTATGATTCTTTATTTTCACCAATCAATTCAAATCAATTTTACCAATCTTATGAAGCTATGCCTACATGCAAACGAAACATAAAAGTAGTGCAACTTCCTCTAAGACTTACTTCTCAATTTGTCCAGTTGCTCTTCATATGACTTGTGCTTGCTCTGTGAAACCTGAAGTTTCTCTGCGTATCAAATCACCATGCGGAAAGTAACAATGACTGAAATGTTTTTAAAAATAGCTCCCTAGACTTCAATTTCCCCTCATAGGAAATGCTTAATGTATCACAATGATCATGTTAGGATATGACCAATTAACAGTGTGGCTGACTACACGCATCAATGGCACATCAGAGGGAGGCGGGGGGAAAATTAAAACAGTTACATTTAATCTGAATTTTTCACCAAATAAAAAATATAATGAAGAATATTTCCATATCCCATAATATGAGCAAACTGTTAAACCCACTTTACACAATTGGTTACTTTGAAAACATAAATGATCACATCGTTTCGGTTTGCGGTAACACCATGTGTTTATCTCAACTAACGTGAAGCTGAGGTACAGGTTCTGAAAAGAACCGTATCGCACAATTCGTATCTCAACCTTCGTTAAGTGAGAAAGGTTCAAGGGAGAACCAATTTCGGGCAACTCGTTTTTCTCTACTGTCGCTAAGTGAGAAATATGGTTCAGGGAGAACCATGGGGACTTCACGGATTAATATGGTTCAGGGAGAACCATGGGGACTTCACGGGTTATTCTCAACGTTTCGATTAGCCTGCTCTAATCTTCGTCACTTAATGAAAGTTGAGATACGAGTTGTTCGATACGGTTCTTTTCAGAACCTGTACCTCAGCTTCACGTTAGTTGAGATAAACACATGGTGTTACCGCAAACCGAAACGATATCGATATTCCACCATGCAAAGCCTCAAAACTTCTATAAATGATCACACTTTTGCATAAAAATTACTTGGTGTAATATTGATGTTGGTATCAAACATCCCATGAAATCTTTCTTTCTAAGGTTTTATCATTTTAGTAAAATTAGTCAAACATTTTTGCAACTGATTTGTGATCCTCCAGGGATAAAAAAAATTCATCATTAGAATAAAAATCTGAATGTGTTTTAAATGTATTCTCTATAATGCACAATGTAATAAATTAACACTTTCACAGGTTGGTTGTTTTATCTTGATTCAAAGAAAAGTAAGGATACTTTTCTGTCAACATTATCAATGTTGAATAATGGCTTACTGGAGAGAAAATTAACATCAGAACGTTCTAGTACTCTCTCTGAACTTGAATGAAATACAGTTACGTCATTTATACCAGCTGCTAATCTTACTATAATTCCATCACTCTCACGATACTGGCGCAATTTCGCTAAACTAGGTGAAATTAAATCAAGGACAGTAGCTCTGCGCCTAATAACATAATCAACCACAACTTGACATCCAACAGGAGTAGTATAAATTGAACAGTGATTGTCAGGAGCATGTGTAGTCTAAGATGTTGTACTCTCTTGTGTCCTAACAAGCACTGCCTGTAAGATCTAACTTGGCATGCTAAACCTATAGTGACCAGTGAGGCATAAAACTAACAATAGGCATTGTAACTATTCTAAAGAGGCTATTTGCATAAAATGTGCATCCAGCTCAAGCCTGGGCTAATCCATTTAAGTACGTAGGTGTGTAAGTAAAAACTTAGAAATAATCCACTTACAAATATGGAGGTGTATAAATAGAATTGAACACTACAGATCCAAACAAGGTTTTGCATTAGCTGACCTACCATTCAAAACCATTTTGGGGGAATCAATACTGTACAGTTATTTCACCATTCAAAACCACAAAAGCGAATGGTTTCAAATGGTGCATCAACTTGTATGAAAAAGGTAGCAGAAGTATGAGGGTTAAACAATGAAGTTGTGAGTAGAGACTGTTCTTGTACCAGAAAATGTGTTGTTTTGTACGAACCTGAGAAGTAATACAATCATTAGTTCCTTTTTTTTTTACCCAGAAAACGATTTTTCAATCGTTTTGTTGTATGATATTTTTGATAACAAAGTCCATGTGACCTTTGACATTCTTCACATCGCATTAAAGACCACAAGAGGGTGAATGTTGGACAGGATGCTCGTTCGATTAGCTCGTGCTCGGGGTTCACCCGTGTGACTTACTTGGGTTACCTCAGGGAAGCTACTCAAATGCACCCTCTATTATACTAATAGGATAGGATAAGGTCAGGCACAAACATTGAAGCCACTGGACTGCCATGTTGCTACTCTCTGTTGCAATGCAACAGGGAGAGTTGGCCTGAACAATTTATGCGTGTTCCTTTTGTATAGGAATCAGTAAAATGGCCGTGTGGGTGCTTCACTTGTGTTTTTATGCATCAATAGAGGTTGGTAAACGGTCGACCACTCTTTGACAATGCGCTCGATCAGTACATTAACATTCGAACGACCATGGTCGAAAAACCAACAACTTGTCAATGGTACCCTGCTGTGCTTTACTTTGACAAAACATGAGACCAGGGAAGCAACCATACCCAGTAGGGTGGTTCCAGACAGTCACTGACTAGACAGAGTTTGGCTCAAGTTAGTCCAACTATAATTCATCATAGTTCCCAGTCGAACTTGCCCTAGGCTGACCCTCTATCCACTAACACCCATTATGACCCATTATGACCCCTGACCTGAGCCCTGACCTAACCCCAATCTGACCTAATGACCTCAATGTGACCTGACTAGGCTTTCTTACCTTTCAATGTTTCAATTTCTTTGGCACTGAGCCGTAAAGTGTCTTCAAGTCCGTCATCGAAGTGAGCTGAAACAGGAAAAGAAAAACTCTTCTCAAATTGGGGAAAAAGAGTCATGGTGCGAATTTTTAGAGATTGGCCTTTAAAAACTGGTTGCTTAAGACACCATCACCAAGTGCCACCATTTCTGAAAGATCAAAACGACTACAGTGAAGACACATCCAGTGAGTAACTATTTTTGTCTGCACTGCGGGGGGGGGGAATAGGTAAATTATAAACAGACGCCGCTTGTTGTACAAGCCATAATTACAACGCATGTACTTGGTTAGGATGTAAATCCATCAGCACAAACATAGCAAACAGACTTCCTGGCTTCAGGAGTCAATTTATTAAAGAGGTTGACCTATTACAGCCAATGTGTACAGACTATGCCACAAACATCCAGTAAACTTTGTTAGCCTAATTTGCATATCGATCACGTGATCAAGATTCAGACAACCCAATTTTTGCAATCCCTGACATTTTTTTTATTTTTTTATTATTTTTTTTGGTTACGCTGTACTTTGACACAAAAATCCATGCCAATGCATGCAATGGGCAAAACCCAAATCACAACAAGACCTTCATCACAGCTGCAGCTATTCTGTCAGATTATTGTACGCGAGTACAATAAAGGATGCTGATTTTCAGTACATATATGGGACCAGACTATTTTCTCTTTCAGCCTCAGTTTTGTCATATGCAATTGAGTGGAGGAAAACCCGGTTCCATTTTTCGGTTCCAATTACCCGTAAACGACTTCTCCGATTTTTTGTTAATAAAATATGTGTGGGAATGGGGATGCTACGAGTTGTTTTTAGGTGGGAAATTATTACAGTAAGTCCACATTTATTATGACTCTAATAAAACAAGAGAAACTTGTGTTCATATTGGTTATTTTATACATTCAGGAGTATTTATGTGTTTTTACAAAATTGTTTACGGGTACCCGGGTATCCAAAGATTTCTAATTTCGGGTATCCGGTTCCCGAAATAACCGAAAATACACAGCCATAGGTTGCAGTGTGATAAATGCGCATAGGTTGTACACACATTCTTTTCACTACTTCCGGTTCCAAAGCTGGCATACCCTTGTGTGTAATTTCACATAAATTTCTTGATTTTTACATTCAAATTGACTTTGTCAATAAGATTTTGAGTCTTTACAACACATATGTTATATGCAAGTCCCGAGCTTTCTTTTTTTGGCGTAAATCCTAAAAGAAAAGGTTGGTCAATACGTTTCAAATGGGCTTCTGATGATCGTTGGAGCCAGCACGTGCGAAGTGGGTGTGGTTTATGTTGGAATTACATCACACTTGCTTGCCCCCCCCCCCCCAAAAAAAAGAAGATTAAAAATATATTGAAATACCCAACCATCTTACTTCTCTTTGTTTTAAAGTAAACACAGTTCCTTTTTGTTTCCAGGGGTGGGGGAGGGGGTGGGGGTGCATTGATGTAGTGAGTATTACAGGGAAAGGCTAACCTGTGGATTCATCATGCAAGGTTTCTGAAAGGGAACCATCAGCATCATCACAAAGCATATCTACAAATCAAACAAATATACAACAACAAAAAAACAATGAAAATACAAACACCGAAATCAATCAAATAATCTACAAGACAAAACTGGAAAATAAAAATCAAATGTTCATGCGAACATTTCAGGTGAATTTCATGAAACTGACGAGGGGATAGCGGTAAAAATGCGTGCAAAATGCATGTGTCAAAATTAAATTTCCTGTTGCCGTCTTGACAAAATAACGATTGTGACTTGAATCCTCGCCAATAAACGATGAATCCAAAATGGCAGACTGTACAACCAATCCCACGATCTATTGCAAACCCACTATTAGGCTGTGTCGGAAACCAGGTATTTCTGTCTACTGCTGACTGCTTTTCATCGAGGCATTGCTGCCGTGATCTAATACACCGTTTCACACAGTGCTCGGCAACCTTTGTAAGTCTAACTTGCATACTGATCACATGGCCCACTTGTGACAAGTTCGCTGGTAGTCAAACAAATATGGCAGCAATGTACGTGCTTTTGCCGCTTTTTTCAACAATGCCAGATTTTGTGCTCATTTAATTTAATCCAACACGTATAAGCAGCTACAGCTACAAAGTGACATCTTTTAGATACAGCCTCACACCTGGTTCATACATATAACAAAAACATAAGCCAATTTCATGTTACAGACGCTAGTGACGAAACTTGCACCAAGGTAAATAATAAGTCCAACTTCTGCAAATCATAAACTGTGAATCTCAGCTTTTGTCATTCCCATTCGTTTCCCATGCATGTCTGGATGAAATGTGAACCAGCTTTTAGGCAGTGTTTTTACAAACATTTGATTACATTTTTTTTTAACGCTAGCCGTGCTGAACACAATAGAATTGTAACAAGTTGAAGTGAGCAGAGAACAAAAGATGTTTTGTTCTCGCTGATGGATCTTGTTGCACTCAGCAGGCTTCAGATTGCATTGAGCAGGGTATCCAACCAATTTTTGAAGGGAAGGGGGTTTAGGGGATAATGCAACTAATATCTCTGTACTCCATACAGATCCCAAGCAATCTCTGAGAACAGAGAACAGTGAGCAGAGAACAAAAGATCTTCTGTTCTCGCTGATGGATCTTGTTGCACTCAGCAGGCTTCAGATTGCATTGAGCAGGGTATCCAGCCAATTATTGAAGGGAAGGGGCTTCGGGGGTAGTGCAACTAATATCTCTGTACTCCATGCAGATCCCAAGCAATCTCTGAGAACAGAGAACAGTGAGCAGAGAACAAAAGATCTTCTGTTCTCGCTGATGGATCTTGTTGCACTCAGCAGGCTTCAGATTGCATTGAGCAGGGTATCCAACCAATTTTTGAAGGGAAGGGGGTTTAGGAGGTAATGCAACTAATATCTCTGTACTCCATGCAGATCCCAAGCAATCTCTGAGAACAGAGAACAGTGAGCAGAGAACAAAAGATCTTCTGTTCTCACTGATGGATCTTGTTGCATTTAGCAGGCTTCACGCTTTGGATAACAGATTGCATTGAGCAGGGTATCTAGCCAATTACTGAAAGGGAGTTGGGGGGGAGGGGGTATGCAACTTATAACCATGTACTCCATGCAGATCCCAAGCAATCTCCATAACAGAGAAGAGTGAAAAAAAAAAAAAATCTCTTGTCTTGTTGATGGATCTTGTTGCACTCAGCAGGCTTCATACTTAGATGGATGATGGATGTTGTTGCAATGAGCAGGGTGTCTGGCCAGTTATTGGGTGTGGGGGGGGGGGGGGGTTAAGGAGTAATGCGACTTATAACTCTGCGCTCCATGCAGATCCAAATCTATCTCAGAGAACAGAGAACAAGAAGAGAGGCAGTTTTTTTTTAACTCTGACAATGCTGAACAAATTCTGACAAATTCTGTTGGATCTTGTTGAAGTGAGCAGAGAACAAAAGATCTTTGTTCTTGCTGATGGATCTCGCACTCAGGCTTCACACTTAGACGACTGATGGATACTGTTGCGCTGAGCAGGGTGTCTAGCCAACTATTGGGGTTAGGGACAATGCAACTCTGTACTCCGTGCAGATCCCATCTCGGGGACATTTGCTTACCTGTGTCTTCCCCTATATGGTTGTGTATTTCAGCCAATTGGTCGGGTAGCATGGTGTTGAGCAGGTTGTTCTTGGCGTCGGGCACAGCCGCACTCAGAAGTCTCTCTTCCGTCTTGGCAAAGATTGGCTCTGTTATGGTAACATTCAGGAATCGATCAAAATTAAAAACCACGGCTGTTATACATGGAAGGTTCGATTTCGTGAACAGGAAATTTGATATCCTACGCTTAGCTTCTGCACTCTTTATTATATTATTTTGTAATATTTGTTCATATGTTCTGTATTATTTGAAGAAAGAAATCTTCGAGAATGCCACAATTTGAAGTTCTTGACAGAGGGGGGTGGGCTGTAAGGCAATGTACTCATAAAACCCCCCCAAAATAATTAATTAATTGAAAGCTGAATTTCCTAAATCGTTGCGTTTGTTTTTGCTTATTTGTGAGGGGGCCTGATTCTAAAGCAGAACACTTTGATTATTGGATGGCCAAATTTGTTTGTTTTGTCTAAACCCTTCCCCGTTCTGTGCCGCAGGTCCGACCTAGGGATTGGACTACCCTTGTGAAGTCCCAAAGTCTTGTTATTTGGGTCATATAGACCATTTTGTGGAGAGTTTTTATTAAACAAATTTGTATTTATTTTTGCCATCCTTGGGATTGTCACCTACTGAGTGTCCCATATGTGGGGATATAATAATAATAATGTTGACTTATATAGCACACGTATCCACCAAACTGGTGCTCAAGGTGCATTATATTATTACCCCTGCTCATCAGGCGCATAAATCATTCCTGAAACCGTCTCAGCTCCCTGGGGAGTAATACAGCTCAATTGCTGCCATTACAGCGCATATAGGGCTAATCAAACACAACCACCAACTCTGCCCTCACAGGTACCCATTTACCCCTGGGTGGAGAGAAGCAATTATGGTAAAGTGTCTTGCTCAAGGACACAAGCACCCCGGTCGCGGTTGGGATTCGAACCCACATTCTGACGACTCAGCCATCAGAACACAAATCCAATGCACTAAACCGCTCAACCATGGCACTCCATATGGACAGTTTATATGTGATAATCCCCAGGGGTAGCTATGGGTTCACCGCAGGTGGGGGACAACAATTGATAGGGGCATTTTGAATCACCAAACTTAATAAGGGCATTTGACTCCTTACCATCAATGGTCTGAATCACCGGACTCCCGTTACTTCTCTCTAAATCCGAGGCCTCCATTTTGGCTAGAAAGAGGGAACAAAACAATCATCATTGAGTCAGATTTAATCTCAGTTTTACTGATTCATAAATTTACGTTGAATGATGGGAAAGGGGACAGGAGATATTTAAAGGGATGGTATAACATTTGTATTTGGTAATGTACGTTAATAATAATAATAAACTGGATTTATAGAGCGCCAAATTGCCAAAGGATACAAGGCGCTTTTACATTATTATCCCTGGTCAATGGGCCAATATCAATCCTTAAACTTTCTCAGCTCCCTGGGGAGTATACAGCCCCGAGCTACCGTAGCGCATCGGAAGCTTATTCAACCACAATATCAACCTCTACCCTCACAGGTACCCATTTATACTCCTGGGTGAAAAGGAGCACTGTACAATGAAGCATCTTGCTCAAGGACACAAGTATCATGGTCGCGGCTGGGATTCGAACCCACATTCCGATGACTTGGCCATCAGAACACAAGTCCGATGAACTAGACCGCTCGGCCATGGCACCCCATTCATTCCATCACTCTATTTTTCATGAAATATATCATAAAACTAACCTGTGAAAGTTTCAACACAATGGGTTCTCAATGTTTTTCTGTTTATATGTTTTACCCAAAAAAAAATTGTTTGAAACGTTTTGTATGCGCCGAAATGGCAGCGATTGAGCTGTATACTCCCCAGGGAGCTGAGATGGTTTCTGGAATGATTTATGCGCCTGATGAGCTGGGGTAATAATGTACAGCGCTTTGATACCTTGTTTAAGAGCGCTTTAAAATGCCCGACATTATTATTATTATTATTATTATTCTTGTAAATATAACATTACAATTCATGTTTTCCCTAAGAAATTCAAGAAAATAATTTTTTTCAGATGATAAGTGCACCAACCTTAGGGGCCGTTCACAATTGTCAATATTTTCACGAGCGTACAAACCGTACGCTGGGGGGGGGGGGGTTAATGCCCGCCGTACGCTTTTTTTTTTTTTTTAAATGTCGATATGTTTTCTCGCCCGTTAATGCCCGCATAACGCTTGTTTTTTTTTTTTTAATGTCGATATGTTTTCTCGCCCGTTAATGCCCGCCTAACGCTTGTTTTTTTTTTTAAATGTCGATCTGTTTTCTCGCCCGTCACCACAGCCGACAGCCGCAACCGATGCCGGCGAGCACTGGTCGAGCGGTCGCGCCCGGGGCCGCCCCGCATCGCATCCCATGAACGCGTAATGTGTACAGCATGCGCGCGGCATTGTCCTACACACGTACATGAAAATGTACTGTATTTTACATGTACATGTATACATGTCGCTCGTATCCACTGCGTGTTTTTAACGGCCGGCCCGTCCATGCACACACAATCAGACACACGTCCCACACGCACGAACAAGACTGCCTGGACAAGTTCATTTTATGTATAGGGTAAATATTATCAAAATATTATAAATAAACTAATCGGTTTCAAACAGAACATTTGTAAATGTTTTCTTGCATTGTAAAAGGCTTCAGTAATGTAATAATTTAATACAAAATACAAATAAAACATTTTATATCTCTGTTTCCATTTTTAAAAGAGGGGATTACCGTTTAAAACGGTAATTACCTCTTTTAAAAATGCAGTGTTCCCAAACCGAGATTGCGCGCAAATAATTGCGCAATGTCCCTTCCGTTCCCTAGCTACCTGTACTGTAGCATACACACGCACTTGCACAATGTCTATATATAGACTTGTGTGAAAAAAATCAACATTTTTTCAGACGCTTTTAGGGGGTCTTGAAAAAGTGTACTCTTTGTACGCTCGTGAAAATGTTGACAATTGTGAACGGCCCCTTACACCAAAGAATTTTTTTTGATAATATACTGAACAGCAAAGAAGCATAGTCAAGGACAGCAAAGAATGCAAGTCAGGTCTTGTCAAGTTTTCAAACAGAAGACAAACCATTTTGATTCTAATCACTCATTTAATGAAACATGCTTTCAATTTATGAGCTGAAAGTGACTGTTGAATGTGAAAATCTTGCAATGCAATTTCAACAGTCACTTTCAGCTCACAAACTGAAAGCATTTTTCATTAAATGAGTGATTAGAATCAAAAATGGTTTGTCTTCTGTTTGAAAACTTGACAAGACCTCGGACTTGCATTTCTTTTGCTGTCCTCGGACTTTGCTGTTCAGTATAATTTGTCAGTTTGATAATCTGGTAATGACCAATGTTGTACATTCTCTTTTAGACACTTGGTGGCAGCAAACCAACCAGTCCTTATCCACTGTTCATGTTATTCTGAGCATGTTGCAAAGAAGTCGGGAAATGTGAAAGCAGACCTCATAGTCTGCTGCCCCCTACCGTCTGAAAATTCTCCCATTAAAGGGACTGTACGACATTGATAAATTCCATGGAATTACCAAATTATTATCTGAAAGCTTACTTGATGTGAAATTTGTTCTCCCTGAAAAAAATTGATCTCACATTTCTGAGGAAAATTACAACAACAAAAAATATACACTTAGACTCCGCATTGAGCTGAAACTTTCACAATTTAGTTGTAATAATGTAATAATAATAAGAATGGACACTTATAATCTTATATTGCACTGGTATCTGCCATGTTTGATGATCATGGTGTATTAACAATGTCACCCCTCTCATCAAGCCAAAGTTATCAATCTTAAAAAAAACCATCTCAGCGCAACAAGCTTCATCAAGCACAAGAACTGTCTCCGCCTTACAGATCCCCAATTAAACTCCTTGGTGAAGAGAAGCAATTATAGTTAAGTTTCAAGCACCATGACAGGCCTGACCCACATTCTGATGGCTCGGCTACCGGAGCACTACTGTAGACCACTCGGCCAAGAGTCAACTAAGCATACTCATAGAAGCAGTGTTGCCAATATACAACATTGTACCTTCCCTCTATTAAGTAATAAATCAAGACTGTTTATTTTCTCACCTATTCTGTCCCTCAAGTTTGATGTTGCATTGTTTATTGCTTCTTCCATACTTCTTTCAGCTTCTTGAAGTTTTTCTGAAAGAGAACAGAATGTGTAACTATTGAATCTGGCCAATACAACCACACTGAAAAAAAAAACCTGAGTTATTAAAGGGCAGGTACAACATTAGTAATATTGACAAAACTGCTTCTCGACTATGCTTACTAAGCTTGAGCGATAACACGATAATATCGAATGTCGCGACACTTTTTTTATTCGATTACGATAGAGAACCTTTTCAAGTTATTGAGATATCGGCAAATCGCAATAAAAAAAAATCACGATTGTGAGTCAAATCAGAAATTCCATAGAAACAAAATTAGGCCAGTTTTTTTCAGCTTTCGGAAGTGAGAAACAAAAGCAAACTACTTCAGTGGTTAGCCGACTGTCGGATCACAAAGGAGCCGCCATGCAGATGTCTACAGAAGTACATAACATTATGCAAACAAATTTGCCAATGTCCATGGTGCACCCATGAACAATGTGATTGCACGTGTCTCTCAGCTAAGCACTGGCAATTTATTGCGATGCTTGTAGAGGGGTTTTAGCTCTCTGAATGTTTATTAGCTCTAAAGCAATCATGCATGAATGAAAACTAAATAATCTTGCTCCTATTGAAAATCACAAAATATGTTTGATGATATATCGCGGATGGAAAAAATTTACATCGCCCAAGCCTAATGCTTGCTCTCTTTGAATCAAAATAATAGCTGTTGGCCTTATGTTTCAAACCTAGCAGGTACTTTCTCAAAGGCAAAATGGGACAGAGTACAAACAACATACATATATCATATTCACATATCTTTGAATCAAGTTCATACATTAACCCTCCTACTGTTTGACAATTTGAAACCATTAAAAATGTCCACTTACCAAAATGCCCATTTAGTCCAGCGGATTAGTGGAAATTTCGTGCACTTTGTGGTAAAAGCATGAAACTTGGTACACATGTACTTTATACCAAAACATGAAATTTTAGATATAGTGCCATCTCTGATTTGGCCTGTGGTGGCCTTGGCGGCCATCTTTCAAAATGGCCGCCATTTCTGATATTAAACTGCATAACTCGGAAGGTAAGAGGTCTAGAATCTTCATTCCAGTGGCTATGTATATGTTTGCCGAGTCCAGCAGTTCAAAAAAAGCATTATTGAGTGTGTCAGACTAGTATTAGGTCTACCATTTTCAAAATGGCGTCCTTATTTTTCAAAATAGTTGTCTTCAACGGCCAAAAATTCCATATCTAAAGAACTCAACGGCATAGAGCCTTCATTCTGGTGACAAATTATAGGTTTTTAGGATCAAAGACTTGAATAAAGACAACTTCAAAGTTGTTAGACAAGCAGAAATACAATTTTGCTACTCTGCACATATAGTGGATATCACAATATCGCTCACCTGTTTTAAATGAGCAAAATTAAAAGCAAAAAAACAATCTTGGAAATCCGTCACACTAGCAAGAGCCTCCACATTTGCACAGGGCTGTGCATGTCAGTGCGGCTTTCATGCACTTGCAATTTGCTCGACATCCCTTGGTGCAACCACAACGCAAAAGTTCTCTGCACACCTTGCTTGCCTCAGGACGGTTGCTCCAAAAAACTTCCCACTTTCCTCCCTCGATACATGTCCAGCCCCACCCTTTGGGTGGAGGAAGCACCATATGTGGCTCAAGGGCCTGGCTCCAACAATGTCCAGCTTGATATGCAGCTCTCCTCAGATGCTGGAGAAGAGCACCTTGTGTTGGTGGAATGTTGTTAGCGTCCCGGCCTTTCCTTGAAAACAGGTCTACCCTGGCCTCATTAACATTGCTTCTGGTACTTGTTTTGTCATATAGGAGAGTGACAAATCTCTCCAGTGTGCCCAAAGATGCATCTACGTCTAACAGTTGTGGTTGCCTCATCAGCGCATTAAACTCTCCAGTGACTTCTGGATATACACTCCATGTGTCCCAGGCTGTCCTCTTCCCCCTTCCAGCAAAACAGGACACAGTATCACATCCAGTAAAGGTATGAAACATCGGAAGCGCAAGGCACTTATCTCGACCGATGGCAGCATAGATCCTGTGTGCAGCAACCATTCGAAAATGTTTACCTGTGCCAAAGGCTACCCACAACTCAGATAATGATGCAAAGAGCTGTGCAAAGACATACACAGCCAGCACAACAACATCGCTGTCAACTGTGCGGATGATAATTTTGTTGTAGTGTTTGACTGCATCAGCGATGTGAACCATTATGCGTTGTCTGCTTCCTCATGTGAACAAGGGGCTAGTCCTTCGGTGCATCTTGGCTGCCTGCAAACAACATCATCATTCAGCGTGCTGATGATTTGCTTGTCTGTTGGTATGGTTACAACTTCCCTACTTAGAAATGCAAACAACTCTTTCTTGTTTTCGCAAGCCTCAAAAACTCCCCAGTTTTTAGGAACTGCATTTTTGGATCTACCCGACGACGGACCCCTTCCTCTCTTTTCTCTTGTTTGCTCTTTCAAAGTGTCCGCCTGTAGTCATCCCAAATGACATCTACTCTTTGCGCTTTGTCCAGATGTGACTTTACGTGACGGGAGGAATACATCCTGGGCATATTCCTTAAAGGTATGTGCTGGTCCAGGCTTCAACATATTTACAATAGCAGGTCCATCTAAGATGATCACGTCACCAACTGGACTTGATTCCTCTTCCTCTTCCTCTTTCACTGCTTCTTCGAGGCATCGAACAATGTCAGATTTGGTGCCAAGTCTAAGCTTTCCCTGTCTGACAGTGATGGTGGGCATGTTTGATTCTCGTGAGAAAAAAATTCCTCAAGATTGCCATCACGAACTTGGCAAGCAACGTATAGTCTTGAGAAGAGATTCCGATCACTTTTCACTGCTGACATGAGCTCCTGAGCTTTTGTCTTTTTACGCATTTGTGGCGAACTGAAAAGACGAAGCATATTTTTCTTTATGGTATCATCTAATGGCTTTGTCCTGTCGATAAGGCATGTTCTGTCACGAAAGTGTTGTACTGTTTGCAACCAACCTCCTCGATCTTATACAGAGTGTCCACGACAGTCTTATCTGCGATGTCCCTTGTGTCCAGAACAAGCAGGTCGCCACTGGTTTCGAAAAAGGGATTACCATACTCATCAAGTGTAGATTTCAACAACTTGACGCGTGGAACGGCGATCGCCTGTACACCCGGCCGTTGCTCGTGGTGGCGTATGTCAGGTGTGGACTGTGCATGATCAAGGGACGTTTCGAAATCATTGAGGAGACGTGCCATCTCTGGTCCACAGACCATCCACCTCTGGAGAGCAGCTGGGGACTCTGTCAGGCCAACAGCTCCACCGTCATCTTTAACAACTGCATTGTTTTGCTCGTGGGCTTGGTCAATAGCCAGTCTTGAGAAAGAGTGGTTGGTCTTTTTGACTGTGAAATGTCCCTTTAGAAACTCTGTATAGATGCGGGGATGCAAGTGAGATAGGGCCACCATGTCACGGATGTGAACTGAAATCCACCTTGCATAGTGGAAGTGGTCAAGTGCAAAAAACCAGTGCACAAGCTTTGTCAGTGAATGCACATAAAGCTGGAAGTCGCCCGTCCGGATAGATCGCACAAACACGAGTAGGGTAAGCTGTAGCTGAAGAACAGTAAACCAGAACTTGAACATTGGCTGACTTTCCTGTTGTAATTTGCACCAATCTTCCAGGCTTTTGGTATCACTGTCTTGCTCTGCAGACTTAACATACTCTTTGTGTGCCTCTTCCAAGGCTTGGTACAGGACACAAGCTGTCACCTGATGGGCACGTCTTGTGCGGGTGATATGGGCTGCTTTCAGGAAGGAGTCTGCCGTGCCAGATGTTGCAACCCCTGCAGCAACCAGCGCTGCTGTCCAACCACTGCTTTGAAGAAGATTTCCTAGTGTCTTCAAAGCAGCTAGTTCAATGTGGAGTCCACCAAACATGATTACAAACTTTGACTCTCCGTAGGCCGAGGGCCACTTCCACTGGATTTTTTTTGCAATGGCGAAAAGCGGTTGATCTACCTCAATGACTGGCGGTTGTCCTGAGTTTGTGAGCTCAGTGACTTTCTTGACAACATCCATAGAGTGTCGTATCATGGCAACTGTTGCTGCATCTTCTTGAAACAGTGGCAACAAACATGATATGGCAGTGGATGTCCGTGTTGCACTGCTTGGATCCTCGAGACTGGCATGGAAAGCTGACCAGGACACATTATTGAGTCCAATTTCTGTTTGTACAGCCTTTGACATGTGTTGAAGCCACCTGCAAATAAAATACGGATGAAGAAGATTTTATACATTGATTGGTGAAAGTTTGGGGAAAGGGACCCTAAGAGACAAGACGAAATATCCACTCACTATGATCCAATACATTTCTAGGATGAAGGTACAGTTTATGATCACTGCATTATTTACTTTTTTATTCATGATAGGATTATAAAGTTAAGGTTCCTTCCCCAGCTTTCTTAACGAATTTGATTAACAACGAATTTGATTAACAACAAATAAATATTTTACATTTTTGCCAGTCTTACCTGTGTTCCAACTGCAAAGCTTGCGACGCTAGAAAGCAGTCAGACTTCACTGGGCCATCTACCTCAGGAACAGAGCAAGACAGCTTGCCCTGTGCCACAGGTGGCACCTGTGTATATGACACTGGCAGCTTGGGCAAGCTCTTCCTCCCCCTGTTGGTGGGCACACAAATATTGTGATCAGGCTCTTCAATTGTGATGACGGGCTCAAGCAAAGAGGTTTGATTGGTGTCGAAGTGCTGGAACACTGAAATCCCTGTCCAATTGAATGAGTTCTTTGCTGTTGTGGCACTTGTTTGGTGATTAATGTTGTCCACTGCAGATGTAGTGAACACACCCCTTTTCAGCTGCGGCGGACACACAGTGTTCAACTTATCATAACAATTGCAAATCTTGGTCCCTTGATCTGTAGAGATTTCGAGGACTCTGTCATACGACACTGATAAGCCCAACTCGAAAAGTTTTTCAACTAGTTCCCTTTTCCTTGTCTTGTTGTGAAGAAGGACGCCGAGATACACAGGCAAAGGAGGCTCACGAGATTTGCTGTGTCGAGTTTTGTCTGTTTGTTTTCGATTGTGGGTCGAACTGTTGAACATTAGAATCTGACAGATGCTCAATAACGCTTGTGTCTGTGTTACAAGTGACTGTTCTTTGATGTTAGCACCATATAACAACATGGCTACAAGAGTGATCAAAGACGGAGGAACAGCTTCCACCTGACAGTTTTCGGGAAAGGTGCCATTGAACTGTGCGGTCATATTTACCATTTCTTTCCGTACGATCCTTGCTGCTTGAGCTAGAGTAAACGCTTCATCATCCATATCAATTTCACATGCTTTCCTCAAAGCAATACCAACATCCTCACTGGCAATCAAGAGAACGTCACGTCCCTCTTTAAATGCTTGCAACTCAGGAAAATTCTCTAAGATGCGATCCTTCAGTCTCGTCGTGTGCACAGTTGGTCTAGTTATGCCAAGTTGTATCAGCCTGTCGCTGTAAAGCCGAACAAGATCAGAGAGCTTAAACACTGGAGAAAGTTCCTCTCTGTCAGCTAATGTTTCTTCTATGAATACAAAAAGCTCTGCAAATGCTCTAGCAAAATGGGCTTCTGTTGTTCGACCTTCAGTATTTCGCTCAGGTGTTTTTACTCTAGCTGCCGCATTGTAAACGGCAACCAAACACTTTGCATGATACTTTGCTTCGCTAGCCACAAGGTCCCCGGAAGAAACCTTAGCTAAGAGCCGCTCATCAAGCAGTTTTGTTGCACATCTCTTTACTCTTTCGCCAATTATTTTTGTCATTGCCTCATGCAAAGGCACAGATGGTCGGGCTGGTTCCTCACAAAATATGCAGACATGACTTTTTGTAATGTCCCGTTGTCGAGAGTGTCGTTCACCACTTGCTTGTTTTTTTTTACATTCGGGACTCACCTGTGAGTCTTTGTTTTTCCTTTTCAAAGTTCGTTGAAGTCTTGTTTTGCTGTAGAGAAGCCGGCAGGTATTGTGAAATGTTGCTGAATGGCTTCGCAATGTGGTTTCCACACCATCACCATCATTTAGCCTTGCTATATTCAGTGATTTGGGCAGACTATCTGCGGAGCTGAATGCAAGCAGATCTTCTGCAAGATTAACATATCCTGCACCGACATCACTACGCTTCGAAAGAGCTGGGCAACACAGTTTTTCATCAGTGTCTTCTTGGCAAATGATGCACTTTGACCAGTCCGTTGGAATGACTGCAGGAGCTGATTGCGTCTGCAGCCTAACGAGCTTCACTTTCGCATACATCACCTAGAAGGCAATTACATGTGTTTTTACATTTTCAATCTCGTTAAATTATTAGTGGAAGAACTAGTGTTCTCTTTGATTTAAAGGGGGATGTACAATATTATTAGTAATGTTAAACTAACGATATTTCACAAAATGTACACTTTCAGTCACCAAATGGTTGTTCTCTATGGGCCTCCGTACTTTTTTATTTTGGCATGACAGTAAGTACTTAAGTTCAGTGTTTTTTGTTAATTGGATGTATATCACATCCTAAAAAGCCCACATACCATGTTTTTTTTTTCTGAGATGATATCGGTGAGGTAATTTTACGTTTTATGTATATGATCAGATAACAAATAATATCTACTGTCTACATCAGCCATGTGTTGTGATACAGATTCGAACCATGTGGAAACCTCATATTTTCATACTTTCTTTTCTTTAGTTTTAGAAAGGTGGCAATCATGTCATTAACAGATTCCTAAGTTAAAAGGCTACTTGTTTAACATTTCATATGAAGAAAACAAATAAACTCACCTGTTGAGTGTAGATTCGCAAGAAATAGTTGACAACTCTGGGTAAAGAATAGCATGCAAACTTTAATCCAATAGCATATGTTCATTGCATCCGCAATAGCGCCACCTATAGACAACTCCAGCTCTATGTTATTATGGATAGCAAGATGTGCCATCCAAATGGTTTCAAACAGGGTAACAAATCAAAAAGGGTAACAAATACAAATTACTGAATAAAGTTATTGGTGTCAAGTAATTAGGAGAATAATGATAAAAAACATTATGGAAATGATATTACCACTGATTTGGAACTCAAATTTTGCTGTCATAGCCAATTGTATGACCCATGTGGCATGGCGGCCAATTTGAAATGAAAATGGCCGCCAAACGGTTTCATGAACAAAATGTTACAAATGAAATTCAAGATACTGACATATAAGTACGATATAGCCTAATCAAATTATTTCCTTTAAAAAAAATACAAATACTTAGGCCTATGTATTTTCTACACTTTTGAAGGGCCACCATTGAGATGGATGCCATCTGTGAAAATGGCGGATGCTGTGATCCAGAGATACTGATAATATCTACAAGTAGGCCTACGTCCGTGCCTATATGAAAGTGATTGACCCTTATAACCTATTTGTCACCAGAACGAACGAATGCCGTTGCATGAGTTCTTTATAGATATGGGATTTTTGGCTGTAAGACTGCCATTTTGAAAAATAAGGACGCCATTTTGAAAATGGCGGACCTTAAACAGTCCGACACACTCAATAATGCTTTTTTTGAACTGTTGGACTCGGCAAACATATACATAGCCACTGTAATGAAGATTCTAGGACTCTCACCTTCCGAGTTATGTAGTTTTATATCAGAAATGGCGGCCATTTTGAAAAATGGCCGCCAAGGCCACTACAGGCCAAATCAGAGATGGCACTATATCTAAAATTTCATGTTTTGGTATAAGGTACATGTGTGCCAAGTTTCATGCTTTTACCACAAAGTGCACGAACCTGTCAAATTATAGCACTTATCCGCTGGACTAATTGGTTTTGTACACACATGGTGATACCATTTGAACAGTGTTGGTAGCAAGCTTTACTACCATTCAAATCCATTCAAATGCATAGAGGGTCCATTGATTCACCACTTAGAAGTATCCAAACAAGGTTTTGTATTAGCTGTACTACCATTTGGAAAGATCCAAACAAGGTTTTGTATTAGCTGACCTACCATTCAAATCCATTCAAATGCATAGAGGGTCCATTGATTCACCACTTAGAAGTATCCAAACAAGGTTTTGTATTTAATAGCTGTACTACCATTTGGAAAGATCCAAACAAGGTTTTGTATTAGCTGACCTACCATTCAAAACCATTTGGGGGAAATCAATACTGTACACAGTTATTTCACCATTCAAAACCACAAAAGCGAATGGTTTCAAATGGTGGATCAGCTTGTCTGAAAAAGGTACCAGAAGTAGGAGGGTTAAACAACCAACCTGTGAAAGTGACAGCTTATAACATTGTGCTGTTCACAAGAAAATAATGAATATGCATTCAGATATGTTGTATTCATTCTAACATGGAATATTGGAAAGAGAACTCTTTCCAATAAACTCACTGGCAAAAGCTTTCTATAAAACGACAGCATCTCAAATAAAATTGTTTCTCGGGAAGATTGATATCATCACCAGCTTTACACAAAGTCTTACATTGAAATTGGACCATTTCGCTGATTTTGAAATACCAATTCTGTTATCTTATTTTTCAACATATTTAAAGACCATACAAAATGGTCAATATTTTGTACACAAAGCATATTACATCGTGTACAGCTGCAAAAATAAGTTTACCAACTACGACTTCCGAAAGTGTTTTTGAAGAAGTTTCCAAAAGTAGTCCTGACGAATTGTGTTGTTCATCATCGTCATTTGATGGAGATTTTACTGATGCCGACATTGGTGAAATAAGGGGAACTGAATCATATAAATTTGAGCCTGATGTGGATGAAATCCAGGCGAAAATGTCGAAGCCGAAGGTCCGCACACCTGCATGTACAAGCCACGGACAACGCGGCGGCAGCCAGAACGTTGGGCCGGATAAATAAAAAGTAGCAACTGCTTTTACTAGTCATTTTCTTAAATCTTCATTAATAAAAGTGAGCAATTACTTGCAAGTAATTGCTTCCAGTAGTTAGCAAAAGCAAGTGCTATGATTTTTAAGCAATTACTAGAGAGATTAGCACTTGCTTGGAAGCATATAAATAAACCATACCTTTTACTAATGACTTGTAGCACTTGCTAATATTTTTACAAGATACTAAATGTGGAGCTTACGCATTTGCTAACACTTGCATGTTGCATTACTCCTGCCATCATGGCCGAGTTTATGCATGTAAGGGAACATGAAAAGGTGTACAATGAAAGAATAAATCGTGATGAAGTCAATCCTACCAGATACCGGAAATTATTTCGGTTCAATTTTGAAAATTTGGAGTGGCTAGCAGCAGTCTAAGTACTTGGTTTGAAACCAGCAGAAATGGCGCATGGCATCTTCGTAATAGTCGGGTTTTCATCCCCTTTGAAGATGTTGTACAGATCTTGTTCCCATGGAACCAAAACAATCTTCCTATTTCCTGTTTGCATTCCATCTGTTTTCTTCTTCACTTGACTTTTCATGTTTGCTATATTTTTCAAAATTTGCTTCTCATCCATGGCTTTACCTGTGTTGGTAGCAATTGACATTTGTGCTTTTTTAAGTGCATTTGCCTTCATGTCTTTTACCCCCGGCAACTGACTTTTCTCGATTAGAACAGGGTACTCTTTGATTATACTAACGAACAGTTCGTTCAAAGATTGCTCACTATTTGTACCACTCCCCAATTCTTCGGCAGCATCCATGTTGCTAACACATGCCACATATACAACCACTAGGCTAATCGGAACTGACCTCCCATCATTGTTATACCCATAAGCAATTGCTAACCCACCCAAGCAACAGGTGCTAGTCAAAGAAGAAGGTTATTTATACATTTTTAAGCAATTGCTTAACCTTGAGCTTTTACTTGTTAAGCAATTGCTATTGCTTGAGCTTTTAGTAGATAAGCAATTGCTAACTTTTATTTATCCGGCCCGTTGTTAAGACGGCTGCTTCCAGCTACCGCCATAATAGTACGTCATAAAAACAGGTGAAATGTTTGCTGCCACCAAGGGTCACAATTAAAACAGTTACGTCGCGGATTTCAACAGCTGGAATTTTGGCTGCAAATTATGATTTTTTTCTGATTTCTGATTTGTTTACATATTTTTTGGAATAGCATATAAATAATTCAATAAATACTGAACACTTTGGAGTAAATAAATCAAGGCACTTTGTATGGTCTTGAACATTTGCAGCACAACAAGAATGGCATTGATGTATATGAGGGGATTTGCAATGCTCTTTCAACCAAATAAAATGATGTACAAATTGTGTTTGGAGCAGGCTATAGGTCTCACAATGTGCATAATGCACCCCCAAGTCTTAGGTACCATTTGGAAAAGCTGCTTTTTTTTCTACAGAATTTGGAAATACCAACATCTCAATTTAGAAAACTGTAGCGTTTACTATCATATTGAGGGAGCAGGTCAGATTTCAGTGACAGTATTACCTTCGATGGCACTGGCTTTGGCTATGTTCTCGATAGCCTCCAGTTGAGCCTCTTTAAGCTGAACTTGTAGGCTATTGACTTGGTCCTCGCTTTCTTGTAACCTGGTTTCAGAGTCCTTTAGTTGAGCTGATTAAAGAAAGAAACAGGGAAAGAAACAGGAAAAGAGACTACGTGAAATTAACGACCATTATAAATGTGAGTTGCCGTATCAAAATGAGGAATAAGTTGTAAAGGAGGAATAAAGTGGAATTTGAAGTTTCAGTACTTTGAGTTTGTTCTGCTACGGTAGATTATCAAAATGAAAAGTTACAAATATTTCAAGAAAAACACTCCTCGGAGCATAATGATCAAAACATTCTTTTCAGAACTATTTACTACTAATTTCTACATGTCTTTACTTATCCTTTTCACTATGCAAAGCTACAAGTCTTACTAACCCTCCTCAAGTTTGTAAAACAGTGACATGTTGATCAAAGTCTTAAGAAGTATTTTGCATGTTACTGAGATAGAGTTGAACACTGAATAAATGTTTCAACAACACCACCAAAATAAACTAATTATTTATGATATTGTTTTTTAAGAATGCTTATTTTTCTTAGTGAAGTTGGACAAAGCATTTATCACAATATCCAAGTTCATATACCTCTATATCCTTCAAGCTCTTCTTGCAATGACCCTTGACCTGGTAGCTCATTGTGTTCAGTCGGAGATACATCTGTTTGGAAAAAAAGACAAAAGACGTTTACTCTATTTGTTTTGGTTTTATCTAGTACAATCTTTCAACCATCTACAAACTTTGTATACATGGTAATGAAATAATAGAACAGTTTCACCCCAAATACGCCCACCCAACCCATCAAAATCCAGCAGCTCGTTCTGACAGATTCACCCCAAATACGCCCACCCAACCCATCAAAATCCAGCAGCTGGTTCTGGCAGATTCACCCCAAATACGCCCACCCAACCCATCAAAATCCAGCAGCTGGTTCTGGCAGATTCACCCCAAATACGCCCACCCAACCCATCAAAATCCAGCAGCTGGTTCTGGCAGATTCACCCCAAATACGCCCACCCAACCCATCAAAATCCAGCAGCTCGTTCTGACAGATTCACCCCAAATACGCCCACCCAACCCATCAAAATCCAGCAGCTGGTTCTGGCAGATTCACCCCAAATACGCCCACCCAACCCATCAAAATCCAGTAGCTGGTTCTGGCAGATTCACCCCAAATACGCCCACCCAACCCATCAAAATCCAGCAGCTCGCTCTGACAGATTCACCCCAAATACGCCCACCCAACCCATCAAAATCCAGCAGCTTGTACTAATTTATTACCAAACATATGTCAATATCTTGTGCATTACTACTTTTATGGGGGTGAAATAAAATTGTAATTTCTATTCATTTGCACTGTGCAGAGTCATGATTAACGGCTTGTAACACAAAAGTAGCTGTGGCTACTTCAGACTCATCTTGTAAGATTGGGTTCACATTTGGCTCCTTGTTTTGGAATTGGCAGCAACAACTCCACCAAACATCATCTTTGTTAATATCAGCGGCCAATTTCAAATTTACTTAGCACAGAAAATTTGTGCTTAGCAAAAATAGGTTACCATCCAAATTGTCAAGTAATGCATTGCTGTTTCTGGCAGGTTCTCAGCAAGATTTTGCTTTGCAGATAACCTTCTCAGCAAGATTTTGCTTTGCAGATAACCTTCTGAGCAAGATTTTGCTTTGCAGATAACCTTCTCAGCAAGATTTTGCTTTGCAGATAACCTTCTCAGCAAGATTTTGCTTTGCAGATAACCTTCTCAGCAAGATTTTGCTTTGCAGATAACCTTGCTAAGCAATATTGTCTGCTAAGCAGCTCTATGAAATTGGGCCTTGGTAACAGACCTTATGAATATGATGTCACAAACTGAACAGCGCCCTCGCTCAGAAGCAAAAGAAGGTAATTCCTTATCCTGAAGATCCGACGTCACGCTTTGAGGCTCGTGAATTATGCCAGATACTGGCCGCGGCCGCCTAGCCTGAATGAAGATCTGACGTCCCGCTTTGAGGCTCGTGAATTACGCCAGATACTGGCCGCGGCCGCCTAGCCTGAATGAAGATCTGACGTCCCGCTTTGAGGCTCGTGAATTACGCCAGATACTGGCCGCGGCCGCCTAGCCTGAATGAAGATCTGACGTCCCGCTTTGAGGCTCGTGAATTACGCCAGATACTGGCGCGGCCGCCTAGCCTGAATGAAGATCTGACGTCCGCTTTGAGGCTCGTGAATTACGCCAGATACTGGCCGCGGCCGCCTAGCCTGAATGAAGATCTGACGTCCCGCTTTGAGGCTCGTGAATTACGCCAGATACTGGCCGCGGCCGCCTAGCCTGAATGAAGATCTGACGTCCCGCTTTGAGGCTCGTGAATTACGCCAGATACTGGCCGCGACCGTAATGTTTTCCCCGAGATTCAACTTTGACCTTGGTTGGTAGCTAGCGCGTGAGCCTCGAAGCGTGACGTCAGATCTTCAGCACAACGTATCCAATGAAATCCCTTGAATGGTACGCCTGGAGCCTGTCTTTATTCTTGAAGATAAAGACTGGGGACCAGTCTGGTGACTCATTAGCTCATGTATGCACACTGCACATACATGTGGCACACCTCTGAGTGCAGGTACGCGCAGTGCGCTCACATAAACCAATGAGTGACCTTCTTTCGCCTCTGAACGAAGGTACTCTTCAGTTTGAGACGTTAATGCATAAGATCTATTAATTAATTTAAGCTGTTACAACATTTTCAGAGTCATCTGCATGTTCAAGTCTGTATTAAGCTTATAAAGTTGATTGCAATCAAAGTGATTGCATATTGTCGCCGGTCTCACAAAGATTTTTATTTTTAATTTTGTTTCACATATTTTGGAGATATTCATCAGAAGCTACAATGGAGTGTCGTGGCCGAGCGGTCTAGCTTACCGGACTCAAGTTCTGGTGTTAGCAGCAGAATGTGGGTTCGAATCCCGGCCGTGACACTTGTGTCCTTGAGCAAGACACTTGACCATAATTGCTTCTCTCCACCCAGGGGTTAAATGGGTACCTGTGAGGGCAGAGTTGGTTGATTAGCCCTATATGCGCTGTAATGGCAGCAATTGAGCTGTATACTCCCCAGGGAGCTGAGATGGTTTCAGGAATGATTTATGAGCCTTATGAGCCTTATGAGCAGGGGTAATAATATAATGCGCCTTGAGCACCACTCAGTTGGTGGATACGTGCGCTATATAAGTCCACACATTATTATTATTATTACAATGTCACAAAGTTTTGTTGTTGTATGTGAAATTATGAATGGCAATAAAAGGAACTGCAAAGTTCCATCCGGGAAAAACAACAGTTTTGAAGCTGGAGGCGTGCTCCTTTTTTATGTACAGTTTTCATGAACTAAAACAAACATTATATTCTTTCAACGGTGAATTGCTTAGTAATTAAAAAGAGAGTCCAACGTATTTCCATAATTCGAACGTTCTATAGAGACCACAAAGTGACAACAATTCAAAAATATTCATTTCTGATAAAGAAATACCGTTTCTTCAATTGTAAATTTTGTCTAGTGGGCAAGTTTGTGTCACTTGGTGAGACCGGTGACAGCATGTGTGACCGCCATAACATGTACATTACACCCGTAACACACGTGCGGGCTATGTAGCAAATCTTATTGGACAATATGTGATTAGGAATGATAGGAGGCCTCCCAGTGCCTAATCTACCAAATATAGGTTTTTAAATAGGATTTTAAGCAAAATATAGGTTATTATAGGTTTACCAAATTCCAAAATATAATAATAATAACAATAATAAAGATTTGTAGCGCGCACATATCCACCCTGCTGGGCGCTCAAGGTGCGGAAACAAAGAAAAAACATGAATACAAACAATATACAATGATAGCATAGGGAAAAAATTATGTACTGAGATACATGTACCTACAATGCAATTACAAATATACATCATCTTTGAAGAATTGTGACATAAGATGAGTTTTAAGCAGCGACTTAAATCTAGTTATACTATGACAAGATTTGAGTTTAGTTGGAAGATGATTCCAGAGTCTCGGAGCCGCGACAGAAAAAGACCTATCACCCCAGTTCCGTTTTGAAGTTGGTTCCTTTAGGAGTGACATGTTGCTGGAGCGCAAATTGCGTGATGGAGTGTAGACTTTAAGCAGTTCAGAAATATAAATTATAGGCTTTTATAGATTATTTCCTGTGATTATGCAGTGTTAAGTAACAAGTTTTTAGTAAATTGCCTACCTTCTGGGTACTTTTTGCAACAAAGAACATAATAATAATAATAATAATGTGTGGATTTATATAGCGCACGTATCCACCAACTAAGTGGTGCTCAAGGCAGAAAATCTAAGAGCGGTACACATGTTACAGTTTGGCTAGTGTTTTGGCTTCATCTCTTTATACTTAGGAAGTAATTTTTCTTCAAAGCCATGAGGATTTTATGAGGAAGTTGAAAATGTGTTGCAGGAGATTAAAAATACAGGTTTTTATAGATTAACCCTCCTATTGAACCCAGCCGCTGGGGATGTACAAGCCAGTGCATGCTTAGTGCTGGTCCCAAGCCCGTGTAAATGGGAGGGTTGCGTCAGGAAGGGCATCCGGCGTAAAACCTATGCCAAATCAAATATGCGGATCATGATCCGCTGTGGCGACCCCTAACGGGAGCGGCCGAAAGAGGACAACAACATAGATTAATATAGGTTTTTTTGTGGAAATAAAGGTTCACATTTTGAAATATAGTTTTTTATAGGTTTTATAGGTTTCACTGGGAGGCCTGCGATAGCTTTTGCTTTTAATAAGAAGAACAGGTTTACCGGTAATTAGACCATGTGTAATAATCTGCAGATAGTGAGGATATAGTTCTCTGTTGAACAGGTTTACAGGTAATTAGACCATGTGTAATAATCTGCCCTTAGTAGGACCGATAGTGAGGATATGTAGTTCTCTGTTGAACAGGTTTACAGGTAATTAGACCATGTGTAATAATCTGCCCTTAGTAGGACAGATAGTGAGGATATGTAGTTCTCTGTTGAACAGGTTTACAGGTAATTAGACCATGTGTAATAATCTGCAGATAGTGAGGATATAGTTCTCTGTTGAACAGGTTTACAGGTAATTAGACCATGTGTAATAATCTGCCCTTAGTAGGACCGATAGTGAGGATATGTAGTTCTCTGTTGAACAGGTTTACAGGTAATTAGACCATGTGTAATAATCTGCCCTTAGTAGGACAGATAGTGAGGATATGTAGTTCTCTGTTGAACAGGTTTACAGGTAATTAGACCATGTGTAATAATCTGCCCTTAGTAGGACAGATAGTGAGGATATAGTTCCCTGTTGAACAGGTTTACAGGTAATTAGACCATGTGTAATAATCTGCCCTTAGTAGGACAGATAGTGAGGATATAGTTCCCTGTTGAACAGGTTTACAGGTAATTAGACCATGTGTAATAATCTGCCCTTAGTAGGACAGATAGTGAGGATATGTAGTTCTCTGTTGAACAGGTTTACAGGTAATTAGACCATGTGTAATAATCTGCCCTTAGTAGGACCGATAGTGAGGATATGTACTTCTCTGTTGAACAGGTTTACAGGTAATTAGACCATGTGTAATAATCTGCCCTTAGTAGGACCGATAGTGAGGATATAGTTCTCTGTTGAACAGGTTTACAGGTAATTAGACCATGTGTAATAATCTGCCCTTAGTAGGACAGATAGTGAGGATATGTAGTTCTCTGTTGAACAGGTTTACAGGTAATTAGACCATGTGTAATAATCTGCCCTTAGTAGGACAGATAGTGAGGATATGTAGTTCTCTGTTGAACAGGTTTACAGGTAATTAGACCATGTGTAATAATCTGCCCTTAGTAGGACCGATAGTGAGGATATGTAGTTCTCTGTTGAACAGGTTTACAGGTAATTAGACCATGTGTAATAATCTGCCCTTAGTAGGACAGATAGTGAGGATATGTAGTTCTCTGTTGAACAGGTTTACAGGTAATTAGACCATGTGTAATAATCTGCCCTTAGTAGGACCGATAGTGAGGATATGTAGTTCTCTGTTGAACAGGTTTACAGGTAATTAGACCATGTGTAATAATCTGCCCTTAGTAGGACAGATAGTGAGGATATGTAGTTCTCTGTTGAACAGGTTTACAGGTAATTAGACCATGTGTAATAATCTGCCCTTAGTAGGACCGATAGTGAGGATATGTAGTTCTCTGTTGAACAGGTTTACAGGTAATTAGACCATGTGTAATAATCTGCCCTTAGTAGGACAGATAGTGAGGATATGTAGTTCTCTGTTGAACAGGTTTACAGGTAATTAGACCATGTGTAATAATCTGCCCTTAGTAGGACCGATAGTGAGGATATGTAGTTCTCTGTTGAACAGGTTTACAGGTAATTAGACCATGTGTAATAATCTGCCCTTAGTAGGACCGGTATTGAGGATAGTTCTCTGTTGATTGTGTTATTTTTCTGTTTACCTTTCGATGTTGCATCCCCGTTGACCTTTGCTTTCTGTTCTGGCTTCTCCTCTGCCTCCTCCTTCACATCCTTCTTAATGCTTTCATCGTCTTCTTTAAGAGATTTACTGCTATTCTCTGAAACAGATATGGAGTAGAGATCATCAGAATGACAGTTTCCATTTCAAAAAGAAAGTAAAATCATATCTACTTTGTACAAATCTTATATCAATTAGTGCTTACATCTTACAGGGATGACATTGTGAGAAAATGAAAAAGTTGGAAAAATGTTTGCCATTATCATCAGGCATGTACTAGCCTATAGCAGTTTACCTCTATAGCCATGTATAGCAAGGAAATTGTTCTTTTTATCTTGGTATTTACAATAAAATGATACACAAGGAAAGTTTCCATGGTCTGAAGTTAGTCGGAACCGGGTTTCATGGTATGATTTTCAAAATCAAAAAGTAGGATTTCCTACAAAAGTAGCAAGATTATCATGCCTGATCTTAGAAAATAAGGAGACTGCCGACACAGGCCTAGATAGTTCCGCTGGGAGAGAGCTGACATGTTAACCCTGAGGTCACAGGTTCAAATCCTGCTCTAGTAAATTTTTCTTTGTTCACTCCAAAACTATGTATTTATGCACCTAGTCACTTTCCATTGAGGCTTCTTTGTAATATGTGATATATTAGTTTCTCAATATAAATCTACTTTGTGTACAACCACATAAAAGGCTTGTGTCCAGTTAATTGTGTGATCCCCGCTACTGCCGTTACCCGGGTTGTTTGCATCTGACCGGCGCTTGATCCCTGGCTACTCGGCAGATATGGTTTGGCCTCTGACCTGGCCCCATAGAGCAATAGATAATTGGCATAAGTGGACCGCCCACCAACATAGGGGCTGGTTAGCTCAGTTGGTAGAGCGCTCGTACAGTAATCGAGAGGTCGCGGGTTCGAGTCCGGCATCAGCCAAACCGTTTATATATATATATATATATATATATATATATATATATATATATATATAGTTGTATCCTCTCCTAGTGATCCCCAGACTGCCACTTCCCAGGTTGTATCGTAACAATCATGGGACATGATCCCTGGCTATACGGTATGCTTTGATTCAATGAGTTGCAGCCCCTGAATAAATATATTGACAAAATAAGGGAAATCGTCAACATAGGGCATGATGGCACTTTTGATGGCGCTGTTGGTAGAGAGCTGACGTTAACCTGGACGTCGTAAGCTGCTTATGGGTAAGACAAAATTTATGTTAACAAGAGCTGAAAAAATTGTCAAGACGTAAGCATTATATAAGACAAAAATCTGGAAACCCTTGCAGAAAATAGAACCTTACCACCAGATAAGAAATCAGCCAAATTCTTCTGCAGCAGACACTTACCGATAGTGTTATCTTTAGTATCAGAGGAATCCGTCTCATCCTTATTGCTGATTTGTCTTGACTCGTCTTCCTTCTCCTGAATGATCTTTTCATTTTTATCTTTCTCCTGTTCTTCCTTCTCTTCTATGATATCCTTCTCCTTGACGTAATGGCTGAGCCGCTCCTGGGTCTCTTCAAAACGAACTGGAGACGAAAAAACAAAAACAAACATTACACAAAATTTGTTCTAGTACATGTGGTGAGAGAAACTGTGGTGAGCAGAACTGTTGGCACACTTTGACACAGTAACATACCTAACTGAGCAGTCTCACCAAGAATACCAGCTTTTCCCCACGTCCAATGTTGAGTGCTTTGACTTTGGCTGCGATATTGCGCCGTCAAAGAAAATCTTTCCAAAGAAAATCTTTCCAAAGAAAATCTTTCCAAAGAAAATCTGGTGTTAACTCAACATTGAAATGGGGGTGTGGGGTATGCCATTGCAGCAGGTATCGCAATTCGCATTTAACCCTCCTACTTTAGTGGCCAAAATCAGTCAACTGACTGTTTTGACTGTTGACCCAAATGTGCACACAGGGGCATTTTTGACTGGTTTTTACTGTCATTTTGACCACCCTGAACAATACCAGACAATGCTTTTTACCAGTCAAAAACCGTCGATTCATTTTGACCTGTAAATGTACTTACTACACGTAAGGTTTGACAGTGTTCGACTTTTAAGTGCACTAGATATACCTTGGCAACTCTATCAACATTTTGACTGATTTTGACCCTTGTATTAGTAGGAGGGTTAAGTGCACTAAATATACCTTGGCAACTACATCAACATTTTGACCCTTGTAGCAGTAGGAGGGTTAAGTGCACTAAATATACCTTGGCAACTACATCAACATTTTGACTGATTTTGACCCTTGTAGCAGTAGGAGGGTTAAGTGCACTAGATATACCTTGGCAACTATATCGACATTTGACTGATTTTGACCCTTGTAGCAGAAGGAGGGTTAAGTGCACTAGATATACCTTGGCAACTATATCAACATTTTGACTGATTTTGACCCTTGTAGCAGTAGGAGGGTTAAGTGCACTAAATATACCTTGGCAACTATATCAACATTTTGACTAATTTTGACCCTTGTAGTAGTAGGAAGGTTAAGTGTACTAGATATACCCTGGCAATTATATCAACATTTTCACTGATTTTGACCCTTGTAGTAGTAGGATTGATATGATTTTTGCCGATCACCAACTAACTCAGTACTGTCTACTACACATATTTATTATCATTGAAAAAGTATCACAAAGTGTTATTATTTAAAAAGAAAAATCATGAAAATCTCTTACGAAAGGGAATAACAATTTGTCATGCAGTCTTTACCACAGGATAAAGACAGAGGGTTGTGGCCACGACCCCAAGGTCATTTATCCTGCAGAAAAGACCAAGCGTCAAACATTTATACCAATTCATAAATTCACATCTTGATTTCGTTCTCAATATAATTTCAATATCTAGTGCCATTTGTATTGAAAAAGTGCCAAAAAGAATGGGACATGTCCAACGTTTGCGAACGGACGATATTCCAACTTGGCCTGTGAGTTCGCTGATTGGTTCATTCCTACGTGGCGTCAAACATTTATACCAATTCATAAATTCCCATCTTGATTTCGTTCTCAATATAATTTCAATATCTAGTGCCATTTGTATTGAAAAAGTGCCAAAAAGAATGGGACATGTCCAACGTTTGCGAACGGACGATATTCCAACAGCCTGTGAGTTCGCTGATTGGTTCATTCCTACGTGGCGTCAAACATTTATACCAATTCATAAATTCCCATCTTGATTTCGTTCTCAATATAATTTCAATATCTAGTGCCATTTGTATTGAAAAAGTGCCAAAAAGAATGGGACATGTCCAACGTTTGCGAACGGACGATATTCCAACTTGGCCTGTGAGTTCGCTGATTGGTTCATTCATGGCGTCAAACATTTATACCAATTCATAAATTCCCATCTTGATTTCGTTCTCAATATAATTTCAATATCTAGTGCCACTTGTATTGAAAAAGTGCCAAAAAGAATCGGACATGTCCAACGTTTGCGAACGGACGATATTCCAACTTGGCCTGTGAGTTCGCTGATTGGTTCATTCCTACGTGGCGTCAAACATTTATACCAATTCATAAATTCCCATCTTGATTTCGTTCTCAATATAATTTCAATATCTAGTGCCACTTGTATTGAAAAAGTGCCAAAAAGAATCGGACATGTCCAACGTTTGAGAACGGACGATATTCCAACTACTTGGCCTGTGAGTTCGCTGATTGGTTCATTCCTACGTGGCGCATACTTGCATACTTGGCACATACTTGGCACATACTTGGCACATACTCACATACTTCCTAGTCGGTTATTATTGCCGATAATGCATAGGCAGTCAGTCCTTACCGGCCGTTAATACAGCCCAACGTGATCATGTTTTAGGCCCACTGGTCATAGGTCCACTTCAAAATCGGTTCAGTGGCGTGAATTTTTTTCTTTTTTGGTAATTATTATTTTTTTTTGTTAACCAGTGATAGGCCTACATGTATACGCGGTTATTGGAACCAGACCAAATTTCCCATATACAAAGTATGGTGGCTGAGAGAGGCCGCACACATCCGACAAACGTTCATACCCCTATGTGAAAAAGTTGTTTAAATCACAGGACGGCAGAATTCCAATCGATCCAGCAATTTTGGCTGCAATTGGACATCGTTTTATAGCAACAACAAAAAGAAAATTTTAAATGCTGACATGCCAGTCTGAGGCGACATGCTCAGAGACCAGAACCCGGAGACTTTTTTGGGGGGGCCTTAAATGTCTTGGGCATTTATGAATGTGTTTTTTGTTTTGCTTTTGACTTTTCTTCTCTTTTCTTTTCTTTTTTGCTTCCCAAGCGTCAATTCTATTGATGATTGATAAACCACAATGCATCTTCCAGACTTACGCTTGACAGCCTGCAGCTGCTCTCGGGCAATGTCACATTCAGCCTGCATCTCCTCGATCCGCGTTGCCAAGGCGATCTCCTCCCGAGATGCGATGTCCACCTTCCGCTCCAACTCGGTCTTCTCGATGGTTAATCTCTCCACCTGTGAAGTCACAAACGATGGAACATTGAAAGGTAAGACATAGTAATGGTAATTTAAAACAAACCAAGGGGTCAAATTGTACCATTAAACTTACTTACAATAATTCTGATGATAGTAATAATCTGCCCTAGGAATAAATCTATCTGAGGTGCTTTCTGTTTTAAGAAAAGTGAAATAATTTCCACAGGGGTGTGATTTGACAAAAGTAAAAAATCCTGAAAAATGGGTAGCGGGCCTGGGTTTCCCTTTGGTCTACAGGACAAAGCCCCCTGAACCTTTCTCAGGGATGCCAGTAGCTCTTTGCTCCAGAGCAGGAAAAAAAATCCCACAAACGCAAAGGAAGAACGAAATGTTCATACTTGCACACGGAAAGAAAATTTCTCTCATTGTCTTTTGATTCAAGCCAACGCCAATTGAACCTGTTCTTTACACTAGCATCGATTTTTTTCAGATCCACACCTCTTCCGACCTCCATTATGGTAGCCATGTTGAGTAAAATCAGTCAAAAATTTCAGAAAATGAGGGCTATAGTTAGCAGAATAATTTCATTACCGGTCATAAATGCCCAAAACAGTTAATATGTTTGGACAAAAGGTAATCGCATGGGGGTGTATTAACGGATGGTAAAGACATGGCTTATCAAAAT